>CM055958.1:82486680-82738170 GCA_029490685.1 Schizonepeta tenuifolia
TAAACTAAGAAATAGGAATAAATCTGGACCACTCATTTGCAAAGATTGTATGGTCAAGATTAAATCATAAAACTTCACTTAGATTAAATAAAAAAAGGCGGAGGGCTATTTCGGTAATTTCATCAATTCTCCTGTCTCAAAGAAATTACGCACACACATTGCCTTTTCCCTCTTCCTCTTATGTCAACTCTTCTCTATTTCTTCCTCTCTTCTCTCTCTTCCTCTCATGTCTGCAGCTCTTCTCTATTTCCCTCTCTCTTCTCTCTCTTCTCTCTCTATCTCTCTCAGATCTCCACACATGAATTGCTTGTCGGTGCTGCCATCTCGTCGACGACTCAAGCATCAAATCGAGCTAGGGTTCTGCGCGACTGAATAACAAGTAGAAAAAATGAAATCTGGCTGAAGAACAATATCAATATCACAATTGAATGAATTAAGGTTATAATTTTTTTTCTGTAACTTGATGGATTAATGTATTACTTATTTGAGAACTATGTGTACATTAGATTACATTCAATTTCACTACCTCAATCAAACTTCTTGCCCTCGATCATATGTCTGTTTGTTGTTGAGCAATAAGCTTATAAGTTATGGATGTTAGCTCTTGAATTCGGAATCTTTTATCAATTCATGATCTTGAATTTGGTTCATGCACCTTGAAAAATAAAACTATGAATTATGATAATGCAAAATCAATAGATTATGGGTTATGCATTTACTGTTGCGTGTAAACAGCCTTGTGTATTAGAATTTGAGGATTATTAGATTATTATAATCTTCAATGCATATTTCTGGATGTTGATTGTATTGTGGTGTATATGATTTTAAATTTTTATAGTTTCATGATGTAACTTGAGTATTAATTTGTTGAATTATGAAATCTACTTATAGGATGTGTTGGTCTTGGATGAACAATATTTACTCACCTGAAATCATTTGTCTCATATCTATGGTACATTGTGTTTTGAAATGATAGTAGGTAATTAATGTCCATGTTAATTCATTATGAATACAACGTGGTGCATTTGACCAATCTATATGGTGCATCTAAGTAGTCATTGTGATGCATCTAGGTAGTCACTTGTGAAATCAAACATAATACATGTGTTCATGTGTTTATCTATAGTGCATCTCACATGCCAATATGGTGCATTTGAGTAGTCACTGTGGTGCATATAGGAAGGTCATTGAGATGCATCTGACTGTATCCATTTGTTTGTACTCATTTGTAAATTACTTTGTGAAGCATTCTGTGCATTTGACTTATTTCAATATGGTGCATCTGACAAGTCATTGTGGTGAATCTCACTTGTCATCACGGTGCATCTGACTACTCATTGTTAGTGCATCTAAATAGCCATATGATACATTTGATAACTACATGTGTATAATTTGTGTTGAATTGGGGTGCACCTCACTAAATATTATATTAATAAATTTCATATTATTTATGATATATTGCAGAAGCATTTACTTGTTTCTTTGTGAAATGAAATATGGTACCAAAAGCAAAGAAGTTGAGCAAGGCCAAGTGTAACATTGTAAGCATGCAATGAGATGATGAGGAAAGTCAAACTTATTGTGCAATCGTACAATGGAGACATCATGAGTGATCCAATCACTAGCTGAATCACTAGTCTCACGAAGAAATTCACAGAACAAATAAAAATTCTTACAAGAAAGCAATGTGCATTCATTGACGGTCAGATTTACAATAATTGCACGCAAAAGTTAAAGAAGAATTAGGGTTCTACTATAAAGAATCTTGTTCAAAAAGTAGATTTAAAATAGTTGTGTAGTTGACTTTATAATGATTTAACCATTTATGAGCTGATTATATGTATATTTTTTGAACAAGTTAAATATGATAGAAGATGAAAAATCATGTGAGGAACAATATGTGTGTTTTAAACTAGTTATCGTACGGAAGAATTTGTAATTTGTAATTAAATTACAATACTCTTCTATATTTTTATGAAAAATGACTACTTTAGTTTTTCAAATACTCTATATTTCTTAAACTAATATGTAATGCCCCGTAAATTCCTTACGATCTCAAAATTTTAAAGTTAATTAAATAAATGGCTTTGCACGCCTAAGTTTACGATTTTGAATTCTAAGACTAACGGTTGAATCCGTTTCCGAAAATAAATTACGGAAGTCAGCTAGATGACTACTGTATTTAGGGTTAGAGCGTACGAAAATTTTTTAGTTCGTGAACTCAGAACGGAAAACCGTCTGATTTTTACATTCACGAAATCGCGATACGAACTCGCCCGAGAAAGTTCATTTTTATGATTTTCCGGACGAAACTCGGACTGTGTCGTCCCGAGTTTTTGTCAAAATAAATTTTGTAAATTTATTTTCCGATTAGGTTTCGTACATTAGAATTTTCGGTCGAATCAGATCGCGACGATTTTGTGCCGAGCGACGTTTTTCGTCGAACGTTTTCCGTAACGTCGGATCGCGCCGGAAAAGCGCGTATTTTTCTTTTCCCTCCCTCCTTGACCGACATCATCTCACTCTAATAAGAGGATATTTATGTTTTATAATGTTTAATTAAGGGACACCTTAGCTAGTACTATTCATGCTTTACACCTTTCAATCTTATATCCTAAGTTAACCAAAATTAAATCTATTTCTCCCTCCCAACACATAATTCTCGGCTGCCACCTTCCCTCCCTCTTTCATCTTCATCTCTTATACTCCATTGAAGAAAGCTTCAAGAACATCAAGAAGAAATACACAAGTCTTGATCCATCCATCCAAACTTCATTCTTCCTTTGTTAATTAGCAAGGTAATTCTCCCCTCTTAACTTCTATCCATTCATCATCCTCTTCTTTCATTTTTCCTTTTTGGATCGAAAATTAGAGTGTTGTTTTAGATGATTGGATCTTGGATTAATGAAATTGGATGTGTTAGATAGGTTAATTAGGGTTTAAAATTGAACAAAAATCAAGAACCCTAATGCTAGATCAATACCGAAAATTAGGGAAAAATTGTAGGATTTTTGGATTTCTTCAATTGATGATAGATTCATGCTTAAGAGATGCTTAATTAGTGATTAGAACAAAGAGGAATCGAAAGCCCCATATTTTGTGAAAATTTCGATTAGGGTTTGAGTATGAATTGGGGATTTATGCATGATAGTATGAAATTGGTTTGCAATTGATTAATTGTCAATATAATAGGATGATTAGTGGATAAATGATGTTAATTGGAGAAGAAAATCACCCTCTTAAGATATATATATATACCGAAAATATTTAAGTAATTAGGGGTTTTCATGTGTTGATTTTTAATTAATGAATTGTTGATGGAATATAGTTGCAAAAGATGTTAATTGATTATGGGAATTAATTAGATTTTTCTAAAAATAATTTATGTAATGTAAGAGATGAAGAACACGTTATAAGTTGAAATATAGTGATGTTATGAAATGATTGCATGCATAGAAGTGATTCTCGTTAGATGTAGATTAATGTCGTAAAATTTGAATGGAATCCGACAACTTTGAAAATCGCGTAAGAGATTAGTCGTAACTAATAACCGAGAAGTTGAATGAGAATTCTAATTTGATATTATTGTCTATGATGGACTTGAGAACAACTTTCTAGTTGACGTCATGATCTTTCGAGCTAATAGAATATGAGCTATAGTGATAGTCGAGAACTAGAACGCGATTTGAATAACTTGTTGGTTTAGTAATTGCTAGTTGAAAGCCGACGTTTAGAACGTCGTGCTATTGAACGAGTTTTGAGAAGGAGCTCGTCACGTACGGGAGTACGTGATGACTGCCTTGAGGGTCCAGTTTCTAAAGAAATCGAATACGAGAGCTTAGAACGAACCTAAGATGTTATACGTCGAATCTATCGAGCAACTAGGGTTTTCGCGGCAGTTTTGCGACCCTCGCCGAAAACTGTAATAACTTTCAGCTTGTTTATCGGATTTACGATCCGTAAATTGGAGCGTAATCTAGACATCCCAAACTTTCCAGTGGTATAGGGATCATCCCCTGTTTCCAAATCCTCTATTCTGGACAGCCTCCAGAGTCACTGTATTGCGCAGTAAAATTTCAGTTTCAATTCTCCTAAGTTGTATCGTTCACAACTTAGTTTCTTTCGATCGTTTAAGCCATAATAGCTAACGAATATCTTCATACTGACCCTAGAGTCAAGTATGGAGCCTTGAGTGATAAAACCAGTCGGGATCTTATCTCTTATCCATTCAAATAAAGAAGTAGTAAGCGAGAAATTTCATAAGTCGATTATTGAACTAAAACGTAATTCTCCCAAGTTGATTCTTTCCAAATTAGTTCCTTATGATCGTTTAAGTCGTATTAAGTTACCGACTACCCTCTCTACTGACCTAAGAGTCGAGTATGAGACCTTCCAAGTTCTAAACGGGATTTGAACGAGTCTCGTTTCCGTTTAAGTAAAATGAACCTAGTAAGCGTGCAAATGCCTAAAGAATGAAACGACTAAAACTTATTTCGATTCTCTTTGATCGATTATCTTTTACGACCCGTTTTTAAGTATTTTATTTTACGATGAAGGAGGAAGCCAACTGTAAAGAAAGGACGGAAGATCCGAAGTTTGGAAGCTAGTGCTTTTAGTTCTGTATTACGAGGTGGGCTTTTATATACAAAATAAAACGAGCAATGCTCGGAAAATCTTTCTTTATCGCTTTGATATCTGTGTTTTCAAAGTGATATTATGGCATGAACTGTTTTATGTTTTATGTGAGTTCTCTTGTACCTATCTGAGTCAACATTCGTATTTTTCAGATTTAGAGTTAATCTAACTAGGTTAACTAACGATCGGCTCTGAGTTAGCTGCTAAGTGCTTTCCAAAGTTAGTGCACTTTGTAACATGTGGTGTATGTGATATCCTGTTGAGGGGTACCAGCCACGGTGAATGAGAATTGGTCAAGATTGAACGTAACATTAGTCAGAAAATGCTCGCGCGAGTGATTTATGAGAAAAGAGTCAGAAAATGTTTAGTAGACACGGGTTTCTTTCAATAAAACCCCGATGTGCTACAATTATGAAATGCCATATTTATCTATACTTACGATTATGATTTCGGCATCGTGCCCACTAAGTACGTTTGTACTTAGCCCTGCATTATTTTCTAAATGTGCAGGTTGAAGCGACAGTGAGCGGCGACGGTTGATGTTGAGTTGAAAGATAGGTTGCTTTAGTTAGAACTCTTTCGCTGCAGAACTCTAAATCTTTTGAGATGTATCTTTTGAACAATACACTGTAGTTTAAGTCTGTAAATATGAACTTAGTTTTTTCTGTGTACTTTTGTCGAGTAATCCTTAGCGATTAACTCTTTCTTATTTATATTCAAGTCTTGTTCATGGTTTATCGATGCCTTTCATGTATGTTTAGTCCGTTAGCCCCCTTCTTCCCCGCTTCTTTAATCCAACCCCAGTCGCACCCCGGCTTCTGCCGTCCCTCGGGATTTGGGGCTGTGATAGAGTGGTATCAGAGCAAGGTTTGTTTTCCTGCTCTGACTATGAGTCAATCTTTTAGTTCGAGTCAATTTTCTAGTACGAGTCATTCCTTTAAGTAATATCACAAAGTGGTATTTTTATACAAGTCTTTCTTCGAGAAATAATATAGAGTATTCGTTTGTACTCTATATCAAGTCTTCTTTTGAGTTATGAGACACAATATTTGTGTATACTCTGGATCAGAGTCGTCTTTTCAAGTATAAGATAAGAGTCAAACTCTAATACTAAGATTAAGAACATAAATGTCAACTCAACCGCCCGCTACGTCGACTCAACGAGGAAAAGGAAAGAATTTTATGATGTGATTTCTTTTAAATAAGAAATTTTATGAGCAAGTATTCAGTAAAATTGAGAATGAGAATGAGTTGTGTTTTAAAAATGAGAATTTTACAGAAGTATAATTTTTATACTCTATGTGATTATGTGATAGTACAAGTACTATCTTATGTGAAATTATTTGTGCGATAATTTCCTTTTTATGAAAAGTTATGCGGAGACAAGAATATAGTTGGATTTTAGGGATTTTTCTCGGTTTAATGAGAACGTAGACTTGAAACCTAAGAACTTTCCGGTTCTTCGAGAATTTAGACGTTTTTAAGAAATGTTGTTTTGAAATGATTTCGAAAGGAGATCCCCAACACGAGAAGGACTTCTGCTGATGAATGTCACGTGCGTTAAGTGACATGAATAAAGGTTCGGCAAAGTCGAACTTGTTTTCTAAGAATTTCCTGCGAGGAAAATAAATAAAAATGATTCTATAAATCGTGTTAGTAAACAAAGGGAACGATTAGACGTTCGAGAAGCTTTCGGCTTCGAGTTAAGAAAGATGTGAACGAGACGACGAAGATCGAGTAAATTGGAATCAAAGTTAAATGAAATAAGTGAACATTACTTGCGTGTAAGTAATGTAAATGACGTCTTTCGTGTCACGTCATTTCTTTTCTTCTCGTTTCGTGTCTCAGTAGGGTTTGCCTCGATTGAACTCTACAAAGAAAATCATATAGATTATTAGGAGTCGAGCACGAAGCTTGATTAAAGTTTTTTCCATCGATCGCCCGATTCTAGCGACGACAACTGGAACTTAGTTTTCCAGGAAATTATTCTTAAGTTATATTTTATTTTTCTTTTGGAATTTAATTCCATATTTCGTCTTGAGCGACGACTACAACTAGTACGGATATCAAGAGTCGTAAATAACAAAATTTCTTGTAAATGGATGTTACTTTTGAATAAGTAATATGAACGAAGTAAATATACTTTGTTTTAATAAGTGAAAGTCGTTAAGAATTAACGAGTTGAGAAATAAAAGAAGAATTAAAATGAGTAATAATATGGTGAAATAAAAGAATGAAAATAAAATCTTTATTTTTATATATATTTATTGTGGTTGAGTGCAATTTCTTGAATTGCTAAAAGTCTTGATAAGTGGTTGACTTAAGTGATGACGCTACAATTGAATAAGGGATATTCATTTTGTAATTTATGTTTTCGTTGAGATAAGTTATCTTTCCCTACCTGCTACTGATCCGTGTTTCCTTAAAACTTTTGTAGGATGGCTAGGATTCGGGTGACGGCTCGGAAGAGCCGGCCGTTGGTAGAGTGCGAGCGCACCATAGTTGACATGTTGCAGGACGAGTACTATGAGTTTGAGGTAGACTATGGAGAAAAAGACGTAGGACAGATTGTCAGCAACTTTTCTTCAGCCTACTACCCAGTACGACACTTGATCCGGGAGAGTCAGGCAATCATAGACATGATGATCGTAGACTTACCGGAGGAGTGGCGTGAATGGGCGCACCGGGTAGCATGGTACTTTTTAAGGATCCTCGGCGACGACACTGAGCCGACCGGCAACTACGCCGGATTTGCCCTGTTCGTACACAGGAGGTTCTTCGAGAGCAGGTTTATGTTCCCAGTCCCTTTTGAGCCGCACCTTCCCTACAGTCACTTTCCAGCCGAGTCGGAGCTTGAGCAGCTTGACTTAGACCCTGAGTACTCTGCCCTGTTGGAGTTGCCACCAGACGGTGTACTGGTTGAGGAGTCTGACGCTGAGTTAGAGCAGCCAGAGGAGGACGAGAAGACAGTAGTTACACCAGAGTCACCACCGGTTGGACAGCAGATCGAGGAGTTGATCCCAGGCCCGGGATTCGTGGAGGTTGACGATGAGACAGCCGCGCTGTTGGGGTTGTCTTCACCGTTTGTGCCTGACGTTTGTGTTAGGGTCAGGGGACCGTTGGAGACAAGACTGTACAGGAAGGGGCCAAACCACCGAGAGATCGACGCGGAGCTCGCCGCCATGTTAGAGCTGCCTTCTCCACTTACGCTACTCGAGGAGATCTGTGCGAAGTGGGGAGTAGTACGAGAGCAGATGGAGGCAGGACCGTCCAGGGTCCGTTCTAGGGAGGAGTTTGAGTCAGGTTCAGGTTCAGTCCCCGAGCACCTTCTTCCCCTGAAGAAGCGTGCTGTAGAGGCCAGCGAGGACTACTTGGTTTCCGACTTGGAGGAGACCGTTTCAGAGACACCCTCACCCACCCTGCTTACACTTGACGACGGTTCTACCATGAGGGTGGACGAGGCACTCCAGCTGTTTTTTGGTTCAGAGTCTAAGGAGGAGGACCCGGAGGAGGACCCTGAGGAGGATCCAGAGGAGAATCTGGAGGAGGACCCTGAGGAGGATCCGGAAGAGGATCCGAACGAGGATCCGGAAGAGGACCCCGAGGTGGGTTGTTAGGGTTTTTGCAGACTTAGGGGATAGTTTTTGGACTCGCCTGCAGTTTAGTAGAGCAGTGCGTTGTAGACGCGGGTAAATATCAGTAGTAGTAGTAGTAGCTCTTTGTCCTGTATAGAGTCGGATCAGTAACTAGTTAGTTTTTGTAGTACTCTAGCGGATACGAAATTTTATGAATCGTTTCCGTTCTAGTACTCTAGTAGATACGGAGTGCAGCTTGTTAGTGCACCCGGTAAATAGTAGGTAGTCAGCCTAGTTTAGACTAATAGTAGTCTAACCCTTTTGTATAAGTCCTCGTTGGAGGCAGAATTAATATTCTTTTTGATGTATATATATATACATGGCCCGTGAAGAGGGTTTTTAATCAAGAAAATTTCTTATGAATCGAGTAATTAAAATCAGAATGTCAAATGAACTCGTGTAACGAGGAATCAAGTTTAATTCGAAAGTTAAAAGATTAATGAAATAATATCGGAGCTATGTTCGATATGTTGTTCTGTGGACTTGATTAAGTCGAGAACGAGCTAGTAAGTACTAAGTGTAATTATCAGAAGAGAACTAATGAGAATTTCAATTTTTCCTTAGACTAAAGAAAATGCCGCCGAGAAACGTTAACAACAGGAGAGGTCGAGGACCTGGAAGACCTAGAGGACGTGGTAGACGTTAGCCGTAAAACAACCAAGAACAAGAATATGAGCGGAATGTCACCCCATCCCCATCTCCACCCCCGTCACCATCACCACCACCTCCACCACCGCCCCGTAGAGATATTGAGGATCTTTTCCTCAAGAGGAACCCTCCATTGTTCAATGGAACTGGTAGCCCTAGCAATGCTGAGCTATGGGTGAGATCGACTGAGAAAATTTTCAAGCTCCTCAGATGCACTGATGAGGAGAGAATGCTGTGTGTCGCATTCCAACTGACGGGATCGGCAGATTAATGGTGGGAAGCAAGACAGAAGGTAATACCTGCAGAGCATCTGGCTCGTTTTTCATGGGAAGAGTTTAAGGAGATCTTCTTTGACAAGTACGTCCCCAAGACGTATAGGGCACAGAAGGAGGCCGAGTTTTATAATCTGAAGCAGGGAAAGCTGACTGTGACAGAATATGATGCCAAGTTCTGCGAGCTATCAAGGTATGCGTCGGCATTGGTGGATACTGAGGAGAAATTGTCTTGGAAATTTCAGGGAGGTTTACGACATGAATTGGGAATCGCTTTGGCTAGTCATGGAGGACTAGGCTATACGGATATACTGGGAAGAGCACTGGAAATGGAGGCCGTCGTGCCTGATGAGAAAAAGATTGTACCAACTGCGTCAGC
Source organism: Schizonepeta tenuifolia (assembly GCA_029490685.1). Taxonomy (NCBI): domain Eukaryota; kingdom Viridiplantae; phylum Streptophyta; class Magnoliopsida; order Lamiales; family Lamiaceae; genus Schizonepeta; species Schizonepeta tenuifolia. Next base: position 82,496,250 of record CM055958.1, read on the forward strand.
ACCAGCGCAGGGTCAGAACCGAGGCTACTACAACAACAATAGTAGCAACTACCAGGGGAAGAGGAAATGGAACAGAGGAGGTAGCGGAGGCTACAGTCAGGGTTTCAACAACCAGGGAGGTCCGAGGAAGGGCTATCAGCAGCCTGGCAACAACAACAACAACAACAACAACAACAACAACAGCAACAAGAGGCCATGGTAGGGAAACAACCAATCGGGGTTGTTCATTCAGGGAAATAAGCAGAACTCGCTGTGGAAGGGCAACAACCAGCAGAACCAGCCGCAGGGGCAACAGAGAAACTTCAACCAAGGAGTGAATAACCCAGGGAGGGTTACCATTCCTGTCTGCCCAAAATGCAACCGAGCCCATCCCGGAGTCTACCAGATAGGCACCCCCAACTGTTTCAACTGTGGACAGAAGGGGCACATGAAAAAGGACTGTCCTAAACCGCTTCAAGCAGTACCCCTCCGAGCCATCCAAGCACAGCCGCAACAACCGCCAATGAACCAACAACAGTTTCAGCAGCATGCACAGCAGCAACAGAATGCGAGGGCATGCGCTATCAAACAGGGCGGTCAGCGCAAAGGAAAAGGCAATCTAGTAGGTATGGGAAAACTCCACAACATCCCCATTAAGATACTGTTTGATACTGGCGCATCGCATTCTTTCATTGCTGGCTCGTGTGCCGATAACTTAGACATCAGACCTGTAAGAGCTGCACAATCTATGAGAGTAGCCACACCTTCAGGAGAGATCACTACTTCTACTCACGTTTGCTCTAACCTAGAACTAGAAATCGGAACTCATAAGGTTATAGCGAACAACTTAAATGTTATGATAATGTGGGACGTAGATATAATCCTAGGAATGGATTGGTTGTCAGAGAATTACGCAACAATTCTCTGCAACGAGAGAAAAATCTCTTTTCAGCCGCCGGGTAAAGAACCGACCGAATTCCACGGAATTTCAATGGGTAGAGGCGTACCGATTATATCAGCCCTTCAAGCCATGAAACTTATGAAGAAGAAAGGTACCACAGCCTATCTTGTGTACCTAGTTGGAGAACCAGGAGCCGAGAAGACCATTCAGGACGTAAAAGTTGTAAATGAATACGAAGATGTCTTTCCGGAAGTGCTACCAGGATTGCCACCAGATCGTCATGTAGACTTTACGATCGATTTAGAACCAGGAGCAGCCCCTAAATCAAAAGCCCCATACAGAATGGCACTGAAGGAACTGGAAGAGCTTAAAATCCAGTTACAGGAATTACTAGACCTTGGTTTTATCAAGCCAAGCGTCTCACCTTGGGAAGCACCCGTGCTATTTGTTAGGAAAAAGGACGGATCAATGAGAATGTGCATCGATTACCAAGAACTGAACAAGATAACGCTCAAGAACAAATATCCTTTGCCAAGGATCGAGGATCTGTTTGATCAGCTCAAGGGTGCAAGAGTCTTCTCCAAGATAGATTTGAGGTCAGGGTATCATCAGCTCAAGATCAAACCTGAAGATGTACCGAAGACTGCTTTTAGAACCCGATATGGCCATTACGAATTTTTGGTAATGCCATTTGGTTTGACCAACGCTCCAGCCGTATTTATGGACCTTATGAATAGAGTCTTCCACCCCTATTTGGACAAATTTGTTTTAGTATTCATCGACGACATCCTCGTTTACTCTAAGAATGAAAAAGAGCACGAGGAACATCTACGGATAGTGTTGGAAACACTAAGAACTGAGAAACTCTACGCCAAATTCAGTAAATGCGAATTTTGGCTGAAGGAAGTAATGTTTCTTGGGCACATAGTATCGGCAGAAGGAATCAAGGTGGATCCAGCCAAGGTAGAAGCAGTGCACAACTGGAAGTCGCCAACGAGTCAGAACGAGATCAGAAGTTTCTTGGGTTTAGCCGGTTACTACAGAAGGTTTATCGAGGGATTCTCTACGATCGCTCGCCCGATGACGCAGCTACTCAGGAAGGATACCAAATTCAAATGGACGGATGAGTGTGATAAGAGTTTCCAAACTCTTAAGGAGAAGTTAACTACAGCGCCAGTACTAGCACTTCCAGACACGAACAAAGAATATGTGGTTTACACTGACGCATCGAAAAATGGATTAGGTTGTGTCTTAATACAAGACGAACGAGTGATAGCTTATGCTTCGCGACAACTTCGACCTCACGAAGTTGAGTACCCAACCCACGATTTAGAACTCGCAGCCGTAGTGCATGCGTTGAAGATTTGGAGACACCATCTTTATGGTGTAAGAGTTGAGATATTCACCGATCACAAGAGCCTGAAGTACTTTTTCGAGCAAAATGAACTGAATATGAGGCAAAGGAGATGGCTAGAATTAGTCAAAGATTATGACTGTGGAATTAACTATCATCTAGGAAAGGCTAATGTGGTAGCAGACACATTGAGTCGCAAGGCTCCAACGAAGTTAGGATGCCTCTTTGTAGAGGAAGGAACTTTAGTACGAGAATTCGAGAAGATGGAGATCAGAGAGCTTGATACGCCAGCTACGATAACAAGTCAGATCGCTGCATTAGAAGCTACGCCAGATTTGAGAGAGAGAATCATCAGTGCTCAGAGAAAGACGAGTCAATGGAAAAGTTGCGAGTGAGGATAAGAACAGATAAACTAGAAGGATATTCTGAAGCTCCGGACAATGCGATACTTTTTGAAGGCAGGATTTGTATTCCTGACAATGACAGCAATTTGAAGAACGAGATCTTAAGTGAGGCTCACGATACACCTTACACAGCACATCCAGGAAGTACGAAAATGTACCAGGATTTGAGAAGAAACTTTTGGTGGAATGGAATGAAACGAGACGTCGCCTCGTTTGTAGAAAGATGCCTAGCATGCCAACAAGTCAAGGCTTTACACCGGCGACCATATGGATTGCTACAACCATTGGATGTCCCAGATTGGAAATGGGAAGGCATAGCTATGGACTTTGTCACAGGTTTGCCTAAGTCGAGAAGAGGAAACACAGCGATTTGGGTGATAATAGATAGGCTTACAAAGTCAGCACATTTCTTGCCGATTAAGATTACGTATGGATCAGAGAAACTAGCTCAGTTGTATGTCAGAGAGATTGTACGTCTGCATGGAATACCGAAGGTCATAATATCAGACAGAGACGCCAAGTTTACCTCGAGATTTTGGATTACGATGCAGAAAGAGTTGGGAACAGAACTTAATTTCAGTACAACATTTCACCCACAGACAGATGGGCAGTCAGAGAGAACGATTCAGATTTTGGTCGACATGTTGAGGACAGTAGTTTTGGATCGCGGAGCGAATTGGGAAGAAATTCTACACTTAGTCGAATTCGCCTACAACAACAGCTATCAGGCCACGATAGGAATGGCGCCGTTTGAGGCTTTGTATGAAAGGAAATGTAGATCGCCACTTTATTGGGACGAAGTAGGTGAAAGAAAGAACCTAGGCTCAGATGTGATTAATGAGATGATTGAGATAGTTTGGCAGATTCGAGATAGAATGAAAGAAGCACAGAGCCGACAGAAGTCTTATGCCGACGATCGTCAAACCAATCTGGAGTTTGGAATAGGAGATAAAGTTTTTCTTAAGATATTCCCGACCAAAGGAATCCTTAGGTTCGGAGTTAAGGGTAAGCTAAGACCCAGGTTTATAGGACCTTATGAAATCCTCGAGAGAATAGGACCCGTCGCTTATAGATTGGCCTTGCCGCCAAGTCTATGAAGCGTTCATAACGTTTTTCACGTTTCTCAGTTGAGAAAATATGTTTACGATCCTAAGCACGTCATTAGTCAGCCAGACGTAGTTCTTGAATCTGACCTAACCTATGAAGAGAAGCCGATATCGATTTTGGATAGAAAAGTTCAAGAATTAAGAACCAAATCGATATCAATAGTTAAAGTGCTTTGGAACCACCACGGGCAAGAAGAAGCCACGTGGAAACTCGAGGAGAAGATGAAGGAGCGATATCCTCATCTTTTTGCAGAAGATAAGCAAATTTCGGGACGAAATTTTTCGTAAGGGGGGTAGGATGTAATGCCCCGTAAATTCCTTACGATCTCAAAATTTTAAAGTTAATTAAATAAATGGCTTTGCACGCCTAAGTTTACGATTTTGAATTCTAAGACTAATGGTTGAATCCGTTTCCGAAAATAAATTACGGAAGTCAGCTAGACGACTACTGTATTTAGGGTTAGCGCGTACGAAAAATTTTTAGTTCGTGAACTCAGAACGGAAAACCGTCTGATTTTTACATTCACGAAATCGCGATACGAACTCGCCCGAGAAAGTTCGTTTTTATGATTTTCCGGACGAAACTCGGACTGTGTCGTCCCGAGTTTTTGTCAAAATAAATTTTGTAAATTTATTTTCCGATTAGGTTTCGTACGTTAGAATTTTCGGTCGAATCGGATCGCGACGATTTTGTGCCGAGCGACGTTTTTCGTCGAACGTTTTCCGTAACGTCGGATCGCGCCGGAAAAGCGCGTATTTTTCTTTTCCCTCCCTCCTTGACCGACATCATCTCACTCTAATAAGAGGATATTTATGTTTTATAATGTTTAATTAAGGGACACCTTAGCTAGTACTATTCATGCTTTACACCTTTCAATCTTATATCCTAAGTTAACCAAAATTAAATCTATTTCTCCCTCCCAACACATAATTCTCGGCTGCCACCTTCCCTCCCTCTCTCATCTTCATCTCTTATACTCTATTGAAGAAAGCTTCAAGAACATCAAGAAGAAATACACAAGTCTTGATCCATCCATCCAAACATCATTCTTCCTTTGTTAATTAGCAAGGTAATTCTCCCCTCTTAACTTCTATCCATTCATCATCCTCTTCTTTTATTTTTCCTTTTTGGATCGAAAATTAGAGTGTTGTTTTAGATGATTGGATCTTGGATTAATGAAATTGGATGTGTTAGATAGGTTAATTAGGGTTTAAAATTGAACAAAAATCAAGAACCCTAATGCTAGATCAATACCGAAAATTAGGGAAAAATTGTAGGATTTTTGGATTTCTTCAATTGATGATAGATTCATGCTTAAGAGATGCTTAATTAGTGATTAGAACAAAAAGGAATCGAAAGCCCCATGTTTTGTGAAAATTTCGATTAGGGTTTGAGTATGAATTGGGGATTTATGCATGATAGTATGAAATTGGTTTGCAATTGATTAATTGTCAATATAATAGGATGATTAGTGGATAAATGATGTTAATTGGAGAAGAAAATCACCCTCTTAAGATATATATATATATATACCGAAAATATTTAAGTAATTAGGGGTTTTCATGTGTTGATTTTTAATTAATGAATTGTTGATGGAATATAGTTGCAAAAGATGTTAATTGATTATGGGAATTTAATTAGATTTTTCTAAAAATAATTTATGTAATGTAAGAGACGAAGAACACATTATAAGTTGTAATATAGTGATGTTATGAAATGATTGCATGCATAGAAGTGATTCTCGTTAGATGTAGATTAATGTCGTAAAATTTGAATGGAATCCGACAACTTTGAAAATCGCGTAAGAGACGAACATTTAGTCGTAACTAATAACCGAGAAGTTGAATGAGAATTCTAATTTGATATTATTGTCTATGATGGACTTGAGAACAACTTTCTAGTTGACGTCATGATCTTTCGAGCTAATATAATATGAGCTATAGTGATAGTCGAGAACTAGAACGCGATTTGAATAACTTGTTTGTTTAGTAATTGCTAGTTGAAAGCCGACGTTTAGAACGTCGTGCTATTGAACGAGTTTTGAGAAGGAGCTAGTCACGTACGGGAGTACGTGATGACTGTCTTGAGGGTCCAGTTTCTAAAGAAATCGAATACGAGAGCTTAGAACGAACCTAAGACGTTATACGTCGAATCTATCGAGCAACTAGGGTTTTCGCGGCAGTTTTGCGACCCTCGCCGAAAACTGTAATAACTTTCAGCTCGTTTATCGGATTTGCGATCCGTAAATTGGAGCGTAATCTAGACATCCCAAACTTTCCAGTGGTATAGGGATCATCCCCTGTTTCCAAATCCTCTGTTCTGGACAGCCTCCAGAGTCACTGTATTGCGCAGTAAAATTTCAGTTTCAATTCTCCTAAGTTGTATCGTTCACAACTTAGTTTCTTTCGATCGTTTAAGCCATAATAGCTAACGAATATCTTCATACTGAACCTAGAGTCAAGTATGGAGCCTTGAGTGATAAAACCAGTCGAGATCTTATCTCTTATCCATTCAAATAAAGTAGTAGTAAGCGAGAAATTTCATAAGTCGATTATTGAACTAAAACGTAATTCTCCCAAGTTGATTCTTTCCAAATTAGTTCCTTATGATCGTTTAAGTCGTATTAAGTTACCGACTACCCTCTCTACTGACCTAAGAGTCGAGTATGAGACCTTCCAAGTTCTAAACGGGATTTGAACGAGTCTCGTTCCCGTTTAAGTAAAATGAACCTAGTAAGCGTGCAAATGCCTAAAGAATGAAACGACTAAAACTTATTTCGATTCTCTTTGATCGATTATCTTTTACGACCCGTTTTTAAGTATTTTATTTTACGATGAAGGAGGAAGCCAACTGTAAAGAAAGGACGGAAGATCCGAAGTTTGGAAGCTAGTGCTTTTAGTTCTGTATTACGAGGTGGGCTTTTATATACAAAATAAAACGAGCAATGCTCGGAAAATCTTTCTTTATCGCTTTGATATCTGTGTTTTCAAAGTGATATTATGGCATGAACTGTTTTATGTTTTATGTGAGTTCTCTTGTACCTATCTGAGTCAACATTCGTGTTTTTCAGATTTAGAGTTAATCTAACTAGGTTAACTAACGATCGGCTCTGAGTTAGCTGCTAAGTGCTTTCCAAAGTTAGTGCACTTTGTAACCTGTGGTGTATGTGATATCCTGTTGAGGGGTACCAGCCACGGTGAATGAGAATTGGTCAAGATTGAACGTAACATTAGTCAGAAAATGCTCGCGTGAGTGATTTATGAGAAAAGAGTTAGAAAATGTTTAGTAGACACGGGTTTCTTTCAATAAAACCCCGATGTGCTACAATTATGAAATGCCATATTTATCTATACTTACGATTATGATTTCGGCATCGTGCCCACTAAGTACGTTTGTACTTAGCCCTGCATTGTTTTCTAAATGTGCAGGTTGAAGCGACAGTGAGCGGCGACGGTTGATGTTGAGTTGAAAGATAGGTTGCTTTAGTTAGAACTCTTCCGCTGCAGAACTCTAAATCTTTTGAGATGTATCTTTTGAACAATACACTGTAGTTTAAGTCTGTAAATATGAACTTAGTTTTTTCTGTGTACTTTTGTCGAGTAATCCTTAGCGATTAACTCTTTCTTATTTATATTCAAGTCTTGTTCATGGTTTATCGATGTCTTTCATGTATGTTTAGTCTGTTAGCCCCCTTCTTCCTCGCTTCTTTAATCCAACCCCAGTCGCACCCCGGCTTCTGGCGTCCCTCGGGATTTGGGGCTGTGATTATTTTATAGTAAATATTTCAAAACACGCAAATTAAAAAGTTATGTTCATTTTGCAATACATCAAAGTAAATGCCTTCAGTGCATCAAAATTATGCACCTGGTGCATCTTACAATGTTGTGTGGTGCATCTCGTAATACTGTGTGTTGCATCACTATTTATTGTGCGCATAAAAGTTATGCATCACCATGTATCTTAATATACTATATGTTGCATCAGTATTAATTATTTTGTGATGAATACTACAAAATACACAATTAAAAAGTTATGCTCATTGTGTAATGCATCAAAGTAAGCGCATCCAGTGCATCAAAATTATGCACTTGATGCATCTCACAATGTTGTACGGTGCATCTCGTAATACTATGTGATGCATCTCAAACTATTATGTATTGCATTACTATTGATTGTGCAATACTTAAAGAGAATACATGTGATAGATTAGAATAATGCAGTTGATGCATTCTATAAGTAATGCACACAATCCACTTGAAAACAGATCAACTGGTTATTATATCAGTTAGAACAAGGTGATATTTTATCGAAACATATGAATACAAATACAACCAAAAATCAACTTATTTTATATCAACCTATTCAATCTTCACACATAAGTACATGAATATCACAACATCATAAAGTGATAAAACTACTCTAAACATGAGTTATTATTGCCACAATTTTTTCTAACGCCACTAGCAATGATCTTTTCGCGTTTGGTTAAAACTTTTAGCCTTTGGCTATGACATTAGACTTTCAATGACTGATATGGATCTCCATGAGTCACACCTACCCCTCTCATTCATCTCCTCCACTGATTGAATAGCTTCTTATTTCAATTTCCATCCATCCACCACCTCTCTTTGCACCCTCTCTTCTAACTTCTTGGTGATATCCATTAATAATAACACGTTGCAGATGCACCATCACAATCTCCTTCAATTCATCGCCAATTCTCTCTGGTTTTCATTTACCGCTGCCGTCGCCATAAATCTCAACTTTTTTATCTGGTGTTGGATCTTTCCCCCTTTTGTTAGAACCGATTGAAGATCCCATGTCCCACGAACATTAGGATATTAATTTAATTTAATTATTTACCGATTAATTAACATGAAAAGCCACATAGATTCATTTATGAGATTGCAGAAACCATAAATCGAATATAACCTTTGTAATGAATGAACAAACGAATCTGAGTCAAGGAGGATCCACGCACTAATCTCTGCACACGAAATTAGCTCTTGTATTGATAGATGATTCGACCCACGAATGTTGTAAGATAAACCCGTCTAAATTTGACTATCGATTGGACGATAATTCGTCAAACCCTAGCCACTCAAAACACACGCCACTCACTTAACTTAATTACCTCAATATTGATTATAATATTGCTTAAGTAAAAGTCCGCCAAGTGACACCACTTTGTGTGGTTATATATAGGATTTAATTAGGTCATCTTAAGGATTCCTAGGAGGATTAGAACTGAGCCTCCATATTTAATTTAGTCCAAGTATTTAAGCCCAAATACTCTTAAACTAAATAAAATATTAATTCACTCCATTAAATAATTAAGCTTTTGACAACTTTGTCATTAATTAATATCTTATCCAAGAGTAGCAACTCAACCTTATTATTCTATCGGAAATTAATCCACTTGCAAGGTTTAATATAATAATCATTTTGAGCACCTCAAGGGGACATCATCAACTTGGTAAACCAAGACACGATTTCTAGCTATAATATTAATTACCATATAAATAATATTATTACCCAAAATATCGAGAATATTGAGTTTCATCAACTAACTCTCCCTCATTGATAAATCAAAATAATAATTATTATAAATATATAATTAAATATTATACAACTAGAATTAAGAAATAATAATTAAGTGAGATCTTTAATGATCCACTTAGGTCAATATAGGATAATTAATCTCACCGTTGATCCAGTTCAATGTATGCAAAATACACTAACATAAGCTAATAGCCAAGACCAACTATTTCAAGCTTATGTTACAATCTCTCAAATAATTGTCCATTAATTACTTAGATTGTGAACTCATTTATAACTTTATAAGCATTAAAATAATATGATCTTCCGTGTGACACTACACACCATATTATTTATAATATAAATTAATTGGACTATATTTGCATAACCATAACACGAATAAATATGCAAATAATGTGACAATAATATTCTCATTAAAGAGAAAATAATAGTTAATATACAAAGCATCAATTAAAGCATGGTTTTCAATATATAACTCCAACAATCTCCTTCTTATACTCAAAACATGCTTTTAAGTATGCCATATTACATCACAAATCTAACATTTCCCCCACTTATACTCAAAGCATAGCTTGTCATACATCTCAAAACCTATTCTTTCCGCGAATCGATCAAACGACTGCGAGGACATGTTCTCGTGAAAAGAGTAACCAAGTTTTGATCCAATGCAATCTTTGACACCACTATATCTCCTCGCCTTACGAATTACTCGTATAAGGTGGTACTTTCACTCAATGTGATGACTTGCCTTTTGGCTTCATGATTCATTCCAATTTACCACTGCAAAAAAATTATCACAATAAAATGTGACATTCGTAGGCAAATTAAGAATCACACCCAAGTCCAACAAGAAGTTCTAGGGCCACAAAGCCTAATTCACATGGTCGAGTCTATGAGCATTTACGCATCACACTTCTCCATTAAAAAGCTCCACCTCCCACTGTAACGCATATTTCAAGGTAAGTTTTATTGAATCTTTATCTGATTGAAAATTTAAAACCATATAACCTAAAGATTAGACTGTGTGGTTGATACACCATGTACTCATTAAACCCTTAAGATACTTGTGTATATACTTATCAACAGTACAAAATCTTTGTCCGGAATATAATGATATCGTGTACCCATGCCAAGGACAAAACAAATATCAACTTGAATGCAAAGCATAACATACACGAAGCTCCTTATTGCTGAAGCATAAAGTCCGAGCTTTTTGTCATCTACCTCTTTTTGTATCTTAGGACACATTTTCTTTGATAGACCAATTCCATGTCCAAAAGGTAAGAAACCTTTTTTGGAATTTCCATGCTTAAATGCTTTAGCACAATTTTGATATAGAACGATAAAGACAAGCCTAAAATTCTTAACTTATGATCTTAAGAGATCTTAGTACCAAGAATACAACCCGCTTTCTCAAAGTCTTCATGTCATACCATTTAAATAATCATCCATGTGTCCGATAATACCTTCATATTATTTCTAAGTAGAAAAATATCATCAACATATAGTACTAGAAAAACCACCACGTTTTCGTTGCACTCTTGTACACACATCTCATACAGACATTGATCAAATCCAAATAAATGGATAACCTCATCAAATCGTATGTTCCAAGATCAAGAAGCTCTGCTTAAGTCCATAAATGGATCTAAAAAAATTCCATCTTGTTCAAGACTTCCGTTTAGATATCTTGTTCAAGACTTTCGTTTAGAAATTCCATCTTAACAATCTATTTGCCAAATCTCCAAAATTCAAATGCACAACAAAATATAAGAGAATACGGGTTGACTCGTGCATGACAACAAGCGAGAAGGTTTACACCATAATTGGCGCACTCACACTGAGTGTACCATTTGCCACAAGTCTAGCATTGAAGACCAAAACCTTCCATTCAAATCCCTCTTATATTTGTAACTTACTTCTACCAATAGGTTTCACCCATATAGAAATCTACAAGCTCCCACACTTACATGAATCTAAAATTTCATTTTCAATTTCATTGTAATTTATCAAGAATCTCCATTCTTATCTTGGACTGCTTCATCATATGTACAAGGATTCGATTCATCTTCCTTAAGAACCAAGCCAGAAGATATTCCCATGAAAATGTATCGACTGAGTTGACAAACAACCCTCCCACTATGATGATGCACCACTTAGAAAAATGTATTAGTGACAACACATTGTGCTGTTATTTATGTTTTTTTTTCACTAGTACAGATGGTATAATCAGTCTTTCACTGCTTAATTCCTTTAGAACGATCATGCTCATGGATTTTCATTTATAGTTGTTGGGAAATTTATTAAAGTTTTGATTGATTCCAAAACCAACTGACCCCAACCGAGTAGATGTTGCCAGATCCTAATGTTAGTAGTTAGGCTCGCTGTTTGAGCATTGTTAAGATTTTGTCTTTACAGGACTCCAGCTGAAGATGGCAACAAGGCTTCACTCGGATAGAACATCAGGTGTAAGAAAAACACCTGAGCGTTCAAGTTTCAGAACAGCAGTTGAGCATTCAAAAGGGGAAGATGCAAAAGTCAACTAAGTAAGGGGGAAGATGCAAGAGAACATTAGTTGTAAGAAAGACAACTGAGCGTTCAAGAGATAGAACATCAGTTGTAAGGAAGACAACTAAGCGTTCATCAGATGAGAATTAAAAAGGGAGAAGTTGTAAGATAACATCAGATGGAAGAAAGTCATCTGAGCGTTCAAGCCAACTGAGCGTTCAAGATTCAGAACATCAGTTGAAGGACTCGAACTGAGAAGATCGACAACTTGAAGTTCAATGTCAGCTGAGAGTTCAACTGCTCCTACTCAGACAGAAGCATTCAGATAGAACATCAGTTGAAGACCAATCAAATGAAGATCAAACGACTCAACCGACTATCAAATGTTGGAGGTCAAAGGTTAAGATTTGAATTTCAAATAAGGAAGTCACGTAAAGGTTTGACTCTCTGTCATTACCTCATTTGGCCCAACACAAGGCTGTCTCAGATGGAAAGCAAAAGCACGCAGTTGCCAAATCCGGAAAGTCTGCAGAGATGAGAGACAAACCATCATTTTCAAAGAACAGAGATCAACGGCTCCTCCAACGGCTAGTTGATTCTCTCCGCCTATAAATAGAGGCCTTCATTCATTCATCAAGACTAGGAGAACGAGATAGACAAGTGCGAGAAAAGATATACGAGCGAAAGAACGACTTTCTGCACACAAGCAAAACTGCTGTTATCCTCCAAGAACATCATTAGTTGAGAGTTCTGGAGTGTTAGATTCTGTCTTTGTGTTTTTCGATCCAACCTTGAGAACATCACTAGTTGAGAGTTCGTAGAGTGTTAGATCATAGCTCACTTCTTGTTCGAGCTATTAGTTGGAAACCCACCTTTTCACACATCCTTTCAAAAGGATTGTTAGGACCCTACTCTTCCCGGAATTGAGTAGATAGGTTGATAAGTACCCGTAAACGTATCTGTAAGGTTGATAAGTACCCGTAAACTTATCTTAACGGTTGCAAAGCCCGCGTAAGCTTTGTGGTTTTGTCCAGAAGAACTTGGACTGAGTTGTGTGGACTCACAACTCCCCGTGGACGTAGGAGTTATCTCCGAACCACGTAAATCCTTGTGTGTTTGTGTTTATTATTCATTTATTTATTACATATTCAACTGACTAACTAACCAACATACAAACTGCATCTTTCCATATCAACTGACTTGGTTATTGACCAACCTTGCATAAAAGCGTGAGTTATATTTTTACGAGTTGTTATTTTCCACCACATTCTGCACAGCACTTCACTTCCGGCTAAGTGTTTCTTACTCAGTTGTGATTCCAACTGAGTTGCATTACTCGGTTGTGATATTTTCAGGGGGTTGTTTTTAAAAGTCTTTACTGGTGTATTCCCCCTCCCATACACCAGAACTCGTATCGGAACCATCAAGTGGTATCAGAGCAGTGGTTCAAAAGACCGCTGACTCTGTTTCACAAGGTGTGAATTCGAGGTATTTTCTTCAGCGGTCAACTGAACAGATCTCTTTATCACGCTAGTGCATATCTGCTTGCATTTTTCTTCTGTTGTTGTGTGCACATGGATGTTAAAGACATGATCGTGGTCATGTTCTCGGTTGTGAACTATATATCCTGGAGAACTCGGATGAACAAGATCCTACTGTTAAAGCATCATCGAATGCAACAAGTACTCACATCCGGACCGATCATCATCAGAGAGAGAGTCACTCGCACTCCTACAAATCCCAATGATGGGGATGCAACTGTAGAGTTAGTTGAGAAGAAGCCAGAAGACTTCACTCCAGAGGAAGCCAAAGTGAGCCAGTTGGATATCTGAGCTCAGAGCACTATCATGTCCACAGTTGGACAAGACTATCTTCCGTGGATAGAAGAGTGCGACACCGCTAAGGAGATGTGGGATATCTTGGCATCTCTGAGTGAAGGAAGCGATGAAACAAAGGAGAACAAGTTCTCACATGCCTGTCAAGACTTCGACAACTTTTGTCTGAGAACTGATGAAACCATTGATCAGTTAGAGCTCCCGTTCATGGATATCATCAGAAGGATCCAGTCCATTCGAAGAGGAAAATATACTTTGAGAGAAATCAACCTCTAAGTATTACAAGCTCTACCAGCTGAGTGGGATACCTTCACCAATATCCATGAGAGCCGAGCTGATCTTGGTGAGATGGGAACTGAAAGATTGTTCTCAATTCTGAAGGAAAATGAGTACAAGGTGAACCGACGAAGATCAACTCAGTCCTCGGTTCAGACGAGTCGACATGAGGATGTTGGTTCAGCCACAAAGTCAGTAGCACTCCGAGCTGACTATTCAAAGCCGTGAACATCAAGGCCAATACGATCTGCAGACACAGCTACGAAGGAGCCAAGCAGAGAAGAGCTGCAACAGAATATAGCCGCCCTATCAAAGAAGCTAGCTGACATGGACACTCGGTTCGGAAAATACAAGAGGTTCTACAAATCTAACCGAACTCGAGATAACTCAAAGCCTGTGAACAACGGTTGCTTTGAATGCGGTAAGGAGGGACATTTCAAAGCTGATTGTCCAGACCTTTCTAAGAAAGAAAGAGAAGCATTGAGGGCCAAGCAAACTGGAAAGAACAAGGCCATGGTTGCAGAAGAAGCAGCTGATGACATGGACATCTTCACCGACACTGAAGATGAGGATGAGCTGACTTCCACCAACAATGCTATCGGTCAGGATCAATGCCTCATGGTACTTGGAACCGACCAGGATGATACTGAGGTACACTCTAGTCCTGCTAATTTAAATTCTTCCAATATTTCTAACATGCAGGAAATACAGGATGAAGAGTTGAAACCCTCCTGGAGTGACTTTCAAGAACTCAGTGAGGAACTACATCAGCAATCGGTTGAGTTTAAGAGTCTTCAAGAACAGTTCACCAAACTTGAAGAATCCTTAACCGAAAAGGACGATCTGATTAAGAGTCAAACTGAAGAGATTGATAATCTTAAAAATCAACCGAATGCGGCCAACCGAACTAATGCTCCAACCGATGAGGAGTTGAAGAAGCAAATCCAGGAGCAGCATGATCAGTTGAAAAAGCAAGAGGCTCAGATCGACCAGCTGATAAAGAAGTCAGACGGACAGACCGAGCATATAGTTGTTCTCCTCAAAGAGTTGCAAACTGAGAAGGACAACTTGATAAGCTATATCAGTCATCCAAGATCATCGAGAATCTCATCAGTTACAGCCGACAGATGGATGACGTGTCAGGACTCGGTTATGATGTGATCAATGATACTGGAATACCTCCATCAACCTTCATCAAAGCCGTGGAGGTCAAGGTAGTCGACCCTAACACGGTTGAGTCTGAATCTCCCCAAATTAATCCAACCTCCACTTCTCAACAAGCTCAACTGACCAAGGGAACCACAACTGAGAAAGGAAAAGGAGCGGTGGATGGAGAACAGAACATTCCATTGCTTGGGACATCAACCGAGGGGGAATGTTCCAAGAGTCAGAAGAGGAACCAGATGCGTCGGAGATACAATCGAAATCGAACTCAGAACCGACCTCTGAATCGATCTCAGAGCCAACCTCAGAAAGAATAGAACCGACCGCAGAACCGACAAGGATCCAACCATCTGAATCAACAGCGGTTCCATCATCAGTTCAACCACAGGTTCCAACCAAGTCAACCGATAAGGAACAGTTCGAACAGCTGGAGATATTCATGCCACAACATGAACCAACAACAGGGCATGAACAGCTATCATCGACAGTCAGGAAGATGGAATCAGAATCAGCCACGAAGATTCCAACATGGCGTCCGACCTCATCGACAAAACCAATAGGATAAGAATCGCCATCAAAACAGGGGGAAAGCCTCTCCTCCTAAAGCTCACAATGGGAGAAATCCATCTCTTTCCAAGAAACAGAACATCACTACTAACAACAAGCCTAAGGATAATCGAGGCGTTGTTATAGTTGATGATGAAGGAAAAGTGATCTGGAATGATAAATCTATCCGAGTATACAGGGAAAAACGAATCACAGTTCAAGGGGGAACTGGTTCTAACCCTCCAGGACCCAACTAAAATTGGGGACCTAAGCGAGTTTCTCTGTGCAGGAACAGGAGAAACAGCTAAGGAAGAATAAGGCATCACGAACCATGTGGGTGATGGATAGTGGATGCTCGAAACACATGACAAATCTGAAGGATTTGCTTGGGAGTTTCATGGAGAAAGAAGGACCATTAGTTACCTTTGGTGACAACTCAAAAGGTCACACCAAAGGCTACGGTACCCTTGAAACCAATCACGTGTCAATTTCTAATGTTTCATATGTTGATGGATTGAAGCATAACTTGCTCTCCATCAGCTAATTCAGTGATAATGATTTCTCTGTCAAGTTTGATGCACAGGGTTGCAGGGTTAAAAATGTCGGATCAAAGCAGGTCATATTGTTGGGAAATCGATCCCCAACCGGGAATGTCTATTGTGCTGACTGGAATAGTAGTCCTCTTGACACCTGTCTGTTATCAAAGAGCAGTTCAGATGTGAGCTGGCTGTGGCACAAAAGGCTCAACCATCTGAACTTCAAGACTATGAACCGACTTGCCAGACAAGAACATGCAAAAGGCATACCAAACCAAGTGTTTTCAACAACACATATCTGCAGTGCATGTCAGTTGGGAAAGCTCGCTAGATCCTCTTTCCGGTTGAAAACAACTCCATCAACCGACCGAGTATTACAGCTGATCCACATGGATCTCTTCGGGCCAGTTACACCAAAAAACATGAATGGTAACGAGTATACCCTTGTTGTTACTGATGATTATTCTAGGTATACGTGGACCATTTTCATGCGATACAAGAGTGAAATCCGAGATGAGCTACCCAAACTAATGGATCGGATATCGAACCAACAAGAGATGAAAATTATTTCCATCCGATCAGATCGTGGAACCGAGTTCCTAAATGAAACCATCATCGAGTACTCCAAGAAGCACGGAATTACTCATCAAACATCAGCTGCGCGTACTCCACAACAGAATGGAGTAGCTGAGCGAAGGAACCGAACGCTGAAGGATGCAGCTACATCCATGTTGACAAGCTCAGCTCTGCCAAAGAGATTTTGGGCTGAGGCCATCAACACAGCCTGCTACACCCAGAACCGGTCTCTTCTGACCAAGCGGTTGGGAAAGACACCATACGAGCTATGGAGACGCAGGAAGCCAGATATTTCATATTTTTGCATTTTTGGTTCTAAGTGTTATATTCACAACAATGGGAAGACTCAGTTGAAAACTTTTGACGCCAAGGCTTCAAAGGGCATATTTCTCGGATATGCCGCTCGGATCAAGGCTTATAGAGTTTTCAACAACAGTTCTCGTGTTGTGGAGATAACACCTCATGTTAGTTTTGATGAATCTACTTTTGAGTGTAGGGAATAGGCTAATGGACAACAAGCTGATCCACATGTTCCACCAGCTCTCACCAGATCACAGATTCTAAGGCAGAAAAATCTAGCTGAACCATTGGTATGGGCAACCGAGGATGATGATCCCTATTCCTCTGAAGATGAATGCGAGGACCCCAGCTCATCTCAAGGGGGAACTTCAGTTGATGCCACTCCAACTGCATCAGCATCCGAAGCCCAACCGAGCCCGGTTCAAAATATTGTCAATGTTGAGGATCCAGACTCAACATTTGATCAATCACCAGTTCTGAAGATTCCAGCATCTCCCACAGCTCAGGATTCACCATCAGTTGAAATCGCGGAACAGCCAATGTTGGAAGAAGAAGGAAGACGCAACAGAAGATGGTATGAAGATCATTCCTCTGACAACATCATCGGGGATCCAACCGAAGGTGTGCGTACAAGGAGTAGAGTTGTAAATCCAGATTCAACCAAGGAAGATTCCAACACTTATGCCCAATATGCTGAGGAGTTGGCAGTTCTTGAGGAGTTTGAGCAAGCTGGAGATGTTGCCATGATTTCTTGCTTTGTAGCTAATGTGCCAGAACCGAAGAATATTGTGGAAGCTCTCAACTGCGTTCACTGGACAACAGCCATGCAAGAAGAGCTGAATGAATTTCTACGCAACTGTGTATGGGAGTTGGTAGAAAGACCAAATGGTGTCAAAGTCATTGGATTAAAATGGATTTTCAAGAACAAGAGAGACGCCATTGGATTCATCGTGAGGAATAAGGCAAGGTTGGTAGCTCAGGGATATTGCCAACAAGAAGGAATTGATTTTGAGGACTCCTTCACACCAGTTGTAAGGCTGGAAGCCATCCGAATCTTTCTAGCCTATGCCCAATTTCACAAGTTCAAGGTCTATCAGATGGATGTGAAGTGTGCCTTCCTCAACGGTGATATCAAGGAAGATGTATATGTTGAATAGCCTCCCGGTTTCGAGACTGGAGATTGAAGAGTGTACAAGTTAAAGAAAGCAATCTATGGATTGAAGCAAGCACCCAGGGCTTGGTATGACACTCTCTGTGGTTTTCTTCTGAACTCGGGGTTCAAACGAGGGTTAGTTGACAAAACACTATTCACCATCAAAGTTGGAGAAGATATACTTGTTGTGCAAATCTATATTGACGACATCATATTCGGTTCCAAGTCAGAGGAGCTGTGCGAGAAATTCTCAACTCTCATGAAGGAGAAATTTGAGATGTCGATGATGGGTGAAATGAACTATTTTCTTGGACTACAAGTGAAGCAGTCACCAAATGGGATTTTCATCAATCAGTCCAAATATACAAAGAAGCTCATCACCAAGTTCGGATTGCAGACAAGTAAGACCACAAGGATCCCGATGAATACTAACTGGAAGATTGAACCTGGAACTGAGGGAAAGCTCGTGGATGCCAGTAAAGTATAGAGGGATTATCGGTTCTTTGCTATATCTAACCGCCAGTCGGCCAGACATATCTTACGCGGTTGGAGTGTGTGCTCGGTTCCAAGTTCAACTGAGGGAAGCACACATGTTGGCAGCAAAGAACATCATCAAGTATCTGAAGGGAACTGTTAATGTTGGATTGTGGTATCCAACCGACGACAATATCCAACTGACCGGATACTCAGATGCGGATCTAGCCGGAGATCGGTTGGACAGGAAGTCCACATCTGGACACTGTCAGTTCATGGGAAGCAAGCTAGTTTCGTGGTTCTCCAAGAAACAAGCATGTGTTGCCACTTCTACAACCGAGTCAGAGTATATGGCTGCCGGTAGTTGTTGCATGCAAGTGCTGTGGCTCAAGCAACAACTGAGAGATTATGAAGTTGCAACCGGACATATTCCGATTCATTATGATAGCTCAAGTGCCATTGCTATCTCTTTGAATCCTGTTCACCACTCTCGGACGAAGCACATCGACATCCGACATCATTTTATCTGAGATCATATTGAGAAGAAGGATGTATCCATGGAGAAAATTCCAACTGAGATTCAGCGGGCAAATATCTTCACTAAACCTCTAGCCGAAGCGCGGTTCAAGATGCTATGTGATCTACTTGGATTGTTGGATCCATCTGATGAGGAACCAGCTGAGGTGAAGAGATAGATATCCATCTGAGGGGGAAGCTCAGATGAAGGGGGAATCTCGGATGCGGATCACCAACCGAAGACATCAGATGTCAGCTGAACAGACGAACTCGAGTCAGCTGATGGTATGCTGCAACGTTGGATCAGACGTCAGCTGAACAGACGAACTCGAGTCAGCTGATGGTATGCCGCAACATTGGAACATAGCTGATTCCAATATCAGCTGACAGATGAACACAGCTGATTCCGACATTAGCTGGCAGGTAACATTTATGGCTGAAGGTGTTATGATCTTAAATGAGAATGTTTGAAATAAATTCAAACATTCATGAGCATGTCAGTTACATTAAAATAGCCATCATACCGCATTTAATGTAAAGTACGGCTGAACATCAATAGCCTACTTTATAGTGCGACTGGGCTGACATGAAAAACAGTTCACCTTCTCACGCGCTGGTTGGAACTCGGATCGTGACGTCAAGTCAAAGCTAGTCAACAGTCGCGTGATCTTAGCCATTGATGGATTCGCTCCATTCAACCCTAGCCATCGATTTTAACCAAGCCACTAACCTATAAAATGCAGAAAATCAGGAAGTGATCTCTTACCTTCTTCATTCGTGTTTATCTGCAGTAACTGTTCATTTTCGTCTCCAATTTGTCTCACCATTTTTTGCAAGTTTCTCTCTATATATATATCTTCTCAGACTCATTAAATGGCACCTAAAGCTTCTCAAGGAAGGAAAATGGCATCCTCCGGACCTTCTCTAGTCCCCACATCATACGAAGAATCTTTTGATCTGCTGGTCTCTAAAATACACTTCGAACAGATCCTGTCAGAGGATGATCTGGAGTCGCCGGTGTTGTCTCCCCTTGCCAATACTCTCAGGGAGAACGGCCTCCTAAACTGGGTGACACTCTTCCCGTCCCATCTTCTCAGGCGCCAGGTCGGAGAGTTCTACGTAAATCTGCAATCGCCTATCGACAGCAGAGATGGCGTCGTTACAGAAGTTTTGTGTCGGCAACGCGACGTTCCGGCCAGAACCATTCGCCGTGTCACCATCCCCATTGCAGTTTCCGACTTTCTTCGCCAAGTCATTCTGCCGAATCATACCGCCACAGACACCCTTGAGAATATAACCGACACGGAAGCCGATGAGTTTCTGGTGAGTGCTCTCATCACTCCGGAAAAATTGAAGAGTAATATGCAGAGGACGAAGTTGAAGCCGGAGCATCGACTTTTGTTCGATGTTGTCTCCAAGGTTGTATTCGGTTACAGCGGTGCCTTCGGAGACATCAGCCGACCGAAGCTAAAGCAATTGATTGCTTTTGAGCACAAACACAAGCACAACGTCGACTGGTTCAAGTATTTCGAACACCAGCTGACTGTGGAGAGGTAGAAGATCTCCGAGACCACAACCGAATCCGGGGAAAGGTTGTTGAGTGTCAAGGGGACTCTCAACTTTGGTAGCAAAATTTCTGCTCTGATCCTGCTTGCAACCAAGGGTCAGAACATGGTCTGGGAGGACTGCGAAGAGACTCCTGTGAAGAAGCTGATGTTGTTCCCAACAGCAAAGAAGGCTCAAGATGTGGTTAGGAGTGTGTATACTCCTAAGGAGAAAAAGGAAGCTGTGAAGACAGCTGAGAAAAAGGACACAGCTGAGGAGCTGCCCCCAGCTGTCGGCCGTAAATCTAAATCGACAGCTGGACGCCGACTAAGGGATGAGTCGGAGAAGGAGAAAGAGGTAGAACCAGCCAAGAAGAAGCTAAGGGTGAGGATCAAAAAGACGGTTGCAGCACCAGCTGAGGATGAGCCAGCTAAGGAGCCAGCTGCGGACGTGCCGGCTGAGGATGTGCTAGCTGAGAATACGCCAGCTGAGGAGGAGGTACCAGCTGTGGAGGCGCCAGCTGAGACGGCACCAGCTGAGGAGCCATCCGAGTCGAGCCACTCAGCTGAGGCAGCTGCCTTCGAGATTGTTCCTCGCGCTGCTGGAACTGATGAGGCTGAAGGGAAAGAAATAGATCTGACCTCGGATGCTTCTTCCTCCTCTGAGGAAATTGAAGACATTCCAACCTCCCCCACGGCAGGAGCTGATGTCGTACCGCCAAAAGAACCTCTCGCTCTCACAACCGACTCACAACCAGAAATTCCGAGCTCATCGCTCGATGCCAACATTGAGACCATTTCTTCGGCCAATGTTGAGGAACTTGTTGATACCCCCATCCCCATAGAATCCGAAATTCCGAGCTCTCAGCTCGATGCCAATGTTGAGACTGCCTCTTTGGCCAACATTGATGAAACTTTTGAACCGTTACCATATGAGAATCATCTCCTTCCCCAATCGATGACGAAGCTGATCGTCAGGCCGTCGCGATGGAGCATGAAGGCAAGGTGGCCTACTGCTTCCAGAAGCTGATTGGGATGTTCCCTGAAGCGCGCGATATGCCGATTTTTGCTACGCTTGGGACCGAGCTGTTGTACCAGTTCAACCTCATCTTCAGTCACTAGTATGTGAAGGAAGATACTGTAAGGGTACACAGCTGGAACCAGCTGAAGGCGGACGAGTCACGCATCCGAGATTATTTCAACTACACAAATCTGGAGGTTGCTTACAACAACAAAGTGGCACTGCTGACGCGCCGTTTGGACCTCAGCAAAGCGGAAGGCACAGATACCAGGGAGAAGGCTGGACAAGATTGCATCAAGTTCCTGGACGACATGCTTGCAAAATCTGTTGACTTTATTTTTGATCTTGATGCAGCCGCCGCAGTCGCCAAGAAGGAAGAAGAAGAGCTTCAACTGTACCTGGCAAACCGTCAAGCCATGGTTATAGTTGACCAGCCAGCTCTAATTGAACAACAAGCTCCAGCTGATCAGCCAGCACCCTCAACTGAAGAAATTTGCGAGCTGATCGCTGAGAGGGTTAATCAGCTGAGGACGGAGATGCTTGCCAACTTCCAGCACATCAAAGAAGATCAACTGAGGATGTTGGAAGCACAGGAGGAGAAGAACATGCAGCTGCTGGAGGAGAATGTTTCACTGAAGATAAAGCTGGATGAATTCTCAACCTCCACCAGCCAAGACATTTCTGACCTGAAGACAACCGTCCATGGGATCAAGTCCGAACTGAATGTCTTCCAATCCATTTTTGATTCCAACCTCGCCAAATCCCAACAGACTCAGGATGAAGAATGGGAGTCTCGGTTCGAGTCAAGATGGGCTGAGTTCGTTGCTTTCCAGACTGAGGTAAATGAAACATTTGCTGGATTGAGGAAAGCCGAACAAGAGCGCCATGACTCTGAACTGGCGAAGAAGGTCGGAATAGAGTGTGCGGTCAATGAACTCTTCAACCGCATCCAACAAGCTGAACAGCAACTCACCTCTCTGGATGGCTCAGTCGCAAGCCTTGTTGCTGATGCCAAAAAGGGGGAAGAGAAGACTGGGGATGTTGAGATGCAGGGGGAAGATGAGACCCAGGCTGAGGAAGAGATTCCAGCTGCTGCAAAATATCAGCCGAAGAGAAAGACAGCCCAGAAGAAGAAGTCCGCTCCCAAGCGAACCGACGTAGGTGGAGCTGAAATGGCAAAAGACTTGGAGCAGGCGGAGCAGTATGGAGTTTCTTACAACTCCATAGCCGAGATCGCAGCCGAGCTTGATTCAGAACTCGACGGTATCACAACCGAAGAGTGTATTGCTGCTACCAAGGCTATGAATGTTGCAGAGAAGGATTACATGAATCCCGACTGGATTAAGAAGTTCGCAGCTAGCCAAGCTAAGCGAGTCAACCAGTTCGAGGATGAGCTTGACAAAGTGACCAAGAACCTGGACAGGAACATTGCCTCCCGCAGCCGTCGCCGAATAGACAAACATCAAGTAAAGGCTGAGGCAAGGCTGAAGCAACAGAGGCTGCCAGGGAAGGTCAAGCAGCAAAGTCGGTTCAGGCATGTAGATAAGTGGATGCCAGCCGAGTGCAACGAGGACTGGGAGTCGTTCAAGCAGGAGTTTGTGAACGACTTCTATTATAGGAAGGTGTTCTCAACTGATGATCCGAGGAGAGCATTCAAGGAAGCGCTGACCGAGCTGCACACTGGGGACCCGGGCATGTTCAACCAATTCAGACGAGCCATGATAGATGCAAAACTGGACATGAACACAGTTCCGGTCCCTCAGAAAGTTACATATCAGCCTCCCTTCCTCCCAGACTCTCGAAACCCCAACCGAACGAAGATAGCAGCTGAGGCAAGACAAGTTTGCCGAGAGCACGGGGTTGACATTTCGAAGGAGTCAGAAGCAAAAAGGGAGATTTTTGTTAGAATGTTTAGCAAGTATGGGCTTAAATTTTAGCTCAGTTAGTTTTTGAGCAACTGATGTAATTTTTGTTTTTGTGCTTATCTTGTAACCATCAGTTATAATAAAAACTATTCAGTTATACGATTCAACTTGACGTACAATCTCTCATTGTCCAAGCTTTGAATCGCAAAGTTATTTCAATATCATGTTATAACTGTGCTAACCCTTTAATGTTTTAATCTTATAGACTGTCTAGAATTTCAGCTGAGATTTTGGATAAGTCAGTAGGATTTAGATCCGTTTGATTTGTAAGGATTTTTTAAGGGTTTTGGCATCATCAAAAAGGGGGAAATTGTTGGGAAATTTATTAAAGTTTTGATTGATTCCAAAACCAACTGATCCCAACCGAGTAGATGTTGCCAGATCCTAATGTTAGTAGTTAGGCTCGCTTTGAGCATTGTTAAGATTTTGTCTTTATAGGACTCCAGCTGAAGATGGCAACAAGGCTTCACTCGGATAAAACATTAGGTGTAAGAAAAACACCTGAGCGTTCAAGTTTCAGAAAAACAGTTGAGCATTCAAAAGGGAAAGATGCAAAAGTCAACTAAGTAAGGGGGAAGATGCAAGAGAACATCAGTTGTAAGAAAGACAGCTGAGCGTTCAAGAGATAGAACATCAGTTGTAAGGAAGACAACTGAGCGTTCATCAGATGAGAATTAAAAAGGGAGAAGTTGTAAGATAACATCAGATGGAAGAAAGTCATCTGAGCGTTCGAGCCAACTGAGCGTTCAAGATTCAGAACATCAGTTGAAGGACTCGAACTGAGAAGATCGACAACTTGAAGTTCAAAGTCAGCTGAGAGTTCAACTGCTCCTACTCAGACAGAAGCATTCAGATAGAACATCAGTTGAAGACCAATCAGATGAAGATCAAACGACTCAACCGACTATCAAATGTTGTAGGTCAAAGGTTAAGATTTGAATTTCAAATAAGGAAGTCACGTGAAGGTTTGACTCTCTGCCATTACCTCATTTGGCCCAACACAAGGTTGTCTCAGATGGAAAGCAGAAGCACGCAGTTGCCAAATCCGGAAAGTCTGCAGAGATGAGAGACAAGCCATCGCTTTCAAAGAACAGAGATCAACGGCTCCTCCAACGGCTTGTTGATTCTCTCCGCCTATAAATAGAGGCCTTCATTCATTCATCAAGACTACGAGAACGAGACAGACAAGTACGAGAAAAGATATATGAGCGAAAGAATGACTTTCTGCACACAAGCAAAGCTGCTGTTATCCTCCAAGAACATCATTAGTTGAGAGTTCTGGAGTGTTAGATTCTGTCTTTGTGTTTTTCGATCCAACCTTGAGAACATCACTAGTTGAGAGTTCGTAGAGTGTTAGATCATAGCTCACTTCTTGTTCGAGCTATTAGTTGGAAACCCACCTTTTCACACATCCTCTCAAAAGGATTGTTAGGACCCTACTCTTCCCGGAATTGAGTAGATAGGTTGATAAGTACCCGTAAACTTATCTGTAAGGTTGATAAGTACCCGTAAACTTATCTTAACGGTTGCAAAGCCCGCGTAAGCTTTGTGGTTTTGTCCAGAAGAACTTGGACTGAGTTGTGTGGACTCACAACTCCCCGTGGACGTAGGAGTTATCTCCGAACCACGTAAATCCTTGTGTGTTTGTGTTTTTATTCAGTTATTTATTGCATATTCAACTGACTAACTAACCAGCATACAAACTGCATCTTTCCATATCAACTGACTTGGTTATTGACCAACCTTGCATAAAAGCGTGAGTTATATTTTTACGAGTTGTTATTTTCCACCACATTCCGCACAACACTTCACTTCGGGCTGAGTGTTTCTTACTCAGTTGCGATTCCAACTGAGTTGCATTACTCGATTGTGATATTTTCAGGGGGTTGTTTTTAAAAGTCTTTACTGGTTTATTCCCCCCTCCCCCATACACCAGAACTCGTATCGGGACCATCAATAGTCTTCTTTCAAGAATCAACCATTAGTGCTAATAACGAAATTCCGATCCTTAAGACTATAAATGATCAGTTTCCGTTTACCAAGGATATCCTACAAACAATCTTATTTCTTTACAAGATGTAAGAACATACGCCACTGTTTCCAAGGAAAACCACAACGAAAAATGAATAATTGAATAACTTAACATTTATCTAATTTTCTCTAAGAGTTCGGATCCTTCTATCCACCATACTATATTGCTACAACATTGAAAGTGAAGTAGGATAAAATCCCAACTTCCAACATGAACTCCAAATTTGTCCACTAAAGTTTTTCGCCATCACGATTTTATCATAAAGACTTGATACATTTTACCTTGATGTTTCACTGTTTCCGTCTTGAATGCTTTGAATATTTCAAAATTCAGACAAACGTCACATCAAATAAATGTATGTACATTTCGAAACAATCATCATAAAAAATTATTAAAAAATCGAAAATATCCTTAGTTTGGATCGATATTGGACCGCACACATTATTATGAATCAATTCTAACGAATTATTGGCTCCATTTACCTTTGGCTTTCAAAGTCCGTTTTTAGATTAGTCATTGACGCAGCCGTCGTTTAAGCTGCGACAAAATACAATTTGTATTTCACTCCTATGCCTACCCCTAGGAACATCTAGTTGGCAAGTACAGGGTCGATCCCACAGGGAGTTGTTCGCGATAATCTCTGGTTGAATCACAAAAAGGTTGTGTTGAGTATCTATCTACTATGGCCTTGGGCAACTGTCACTATCACCTTTGGCAAACTGCTGAAAGTAAATAACTGTAACTTGACAAGCAAAAAGGTCAGTAATAAAAACAATCCAGATTTAGGTTTCGAATCAATGAGTATAACTTCATCTCGATCATCGGTTCAAAGATATTTGTTGCACATGTATGTCTGTGGTTATAGGCTAAAACTATGCAGGGTCCCCACTGTCACGTCGCCACGTACGCTACATAGTCCGCCCAGCTCCATCCTTACGTTTAGGTCTTGACAGGCATACCCTAGCCAATCCTCTTGCTTGCCCAAAAGTCCCCAGGCATTCCACCTTTATAAGGCGCATGTTGGTCAAGCAGCATTTGGTTCTAGATGGGCCCACTCCGGCAATGGGTGAGATACGAGGACCTCTCTTCTGGCTTTCTCCAGCATTGCCACATCTTTGCAGGTCTAGGCCAAGACTACAAACCGCTCTTGCCGCTCTCAAGGAACGTAAGGTAATTACGACGTGCACTTGATAATCCTCCTGCGATGTAGGAATCCGTATGTGCCCAGGGCTTGTTGGCCTTCCGAGTTACCTGTGACCACCGAACTTCTTTGGAATCATTGCCCAATACGTCGGGAACACACTTATGCAACTATCAAAAACACTTAGACCTCACGAGATTTTCAAGTTATACATCATATCATCTATCCTAAACCTGGATTTAAAGGCTTAGCTAGACATAAAGTAAATATCGAAAGCAAAAGAGATAAAGAAAATCATACTTGAATTAATAACGATAATCAAAAGGTGTTCGCCCTATTGGGACTTAAGCATAAACGTAAATTGTATCTACGAGCATAAACTGCAGAAAGTAAAAGTGTTTCGAAAGTAGAACACGGTAAAAAGTTGTTCTTGCGCCTCGCATGCATGCATGTATATATAGAGTACAAAAAACTAGGGCAAACCCACAAACGGGCCTTCTAAAGAACGGGCCGGCTGCTTCCATGTAAAGCTCGATGGATAAGGTTGGAAAGATCTCCTTCCTTATCGCTAAGATAGTGTTGTAGCTGTAGAAGGAAACTCTGATCGTAATCTTGTATCGCAAGGAATTTGTTTCCTTGTAGGACTCTATCAGCTGCAATCTGCACGCGCTAGCACCGTTGCCCAAGCTCTGCACTCTGCCTTCTTCAGTCTTTCTGCCATCTCTTGCCCACGGTAGTCTGCACCTTGCCTTCTGGAGTGAAACATGCAAACGTCTAGATTGACCATACCACTGAAAGTGGAGCAGCTCTTCATCTTGATTTGGACTTATGCCCTCGGTAGCTTGAGCCACGAGCACGGCTACTATGGTCATTGCCTCGTATCGCCAGTTCCTTCTCTTTTTGCATGTTTTAACTCCAGTCTTGCCCAATACCTGCCTTTCCTTGCCCTGCCAACTCAAGTGTCCTCCCAGACACAAAACAGACACAAAAGACACTAAAACAGACTCAATCTAGACCTAAAACGCACATGACAAGAGCACAAAATATGGGCTCGTCATACCCACACACTTAAAGTCATGCCTGTCCTCAGGCATGGTGTATGGCTTGCCCAAACAAAATAAAAAACAGAAAAGACTCACACACTTGACTTAAACACAAATAGAGGTTAGCACATCAAGAATAAATCCAATCCAAGCAAATCATCAAATAGGTCAAAAATGAACAAGCGAGCATTTTCAAGGATGTTCCTCACCAACACTCTCACTCTTGTGTATAGGGTAGTGTTTACGCTCAAGATATGCCATTCTTAACCACACCATAGGCTTGCCTGCCTGCTACTCTCTCCACCTCTTAGACTAGGTTCGAAGCATTTATCATTAGGTCTTTTATTTGGTTGTAACTTTACTTTGGCAAGGGTAGGAAGTATTTGGAACTAGGCTTGGGTCATTCGGACTTAGGTTGGCCAAGCGTAGCGGCCAACCTTAGCTTCTTTTCCTTCGCCTTTTCTTCTTGCGGGCGTTAGCACAACTTATTTAGGACTTCTTCTTTTTGTTCTTTTTCTTCCTTTTTTTTCTTTTTTTTTATTTTTTTTTATTTTCTTTTTTCTAAGTCCTTTATTTACTAGCCCTTACATTTTTCTCAAAGGCTCAACTGATTTTTTTTCCTCCATTCATCTTATGCCCCTAAGTCTTTATTGATCGGGTGGGATATAGTGTAGAGGCTGCATTTATCTGATCAAAGAAATTATAAAAGCTCAAAGGGGTTTAATAAGGGAAATTCAGTTGGGCAGACTTTTTGGCTTCGTTGGGCTCACAAAAGAAAGAACATACCTAATTCATCTAAGTTCTTCTAGCCTAAGTCAATGAGGTCTCGAGGAGTAGACAGGCAAGTTCTAGGTAGCATTCAAATAAGCGCATCATAAATCACACAAGAAAGAAACTGTTTGGTCATAATTATGCAGTGTAAAGCTCAAATCCTCACAACGACATGTTCACAAGTTCGTTCGTCATCCCTATCTACATACGATCATGCTTGGACATAGAATATACATATGCTCTCCTCATATAACTCAGAATCTAAAATGCACACAAAAGACGCTAAACAAAAACTCACAAAAAACAGACGCTCTATCCCTCTTACCCACACACTTTGCCTATGTCAAAGCGAGTGAAAATCAAGGTAGATCACAAACTCAGACTCTAAACAAAACTTTTAAAAGCATTTAGACTCAAAACAAAATACGAAAAACACAAAATAAAACACGAAAATATAGAAAACCTAAACTACTAAAGCTGGGAGGACAAAATTACTGGGCAAGGGTAGGACCTGACCTGGTCGGGTCGACCTTCAAGGCACTCATGATATCGGCAAGGGCTTGCTTGTTCTCCAATCCAAGTTGCTCCAGCCTGGCATTGCTCTCCTCTAGCTTGGCCAAACGCTCCATCACCTCTACTGTGTCTTGGGCAGGCATCGCTGGGGCACTGGGCACTCCACCTCCAACTAGCTGAGGCGTAGTATCAGCAACTTGAGCAGACTCGTCGGGTGGAATCACAAACACCAGCGTTCCTTCATCATCTTTTCCACATACGCCCATGGCAGTCAAGCAAGCGAGGTCCAGGTGCTCCTCTTGCATTGGCTGTAGCTGCGTATTGGCTTCGTCAAACCCGTGCATCTCCTTGGCATAGCGAGTCACCATGTGGGCAAGGGAAAACCTCTGATTTTGGGAGTTCACTATATTTTTGAGATGGTGCATAGCAAAAGCCCCAAAGTTGAGCCTCTGCTTGTGCACCATGCTTGACAATATGAAGATCTTCTGACGCGTGACTGAATTGCTGCTATCCTTCTTCCCGAAGAAATTGTAGGCCAAGATCCGGTGACATACCCTCAAGGCATCATCCTTCATCATATGCCCCTTTGCCGTGCCAGCCTTGAAGAAGGAGTCATCACTAAACTCCGCCCATTTTCTTGCCCACTCATCACCATCATATTGAGGAATGTACCTCAATGCTCCCCTGTACTCCTCACTCCTGATTGAGCGAAAATCTTCCATGCCCAACGCCTGGTTCATATCATTCACTGACAATTCCTCATTCTGCCCCATGAACCTAAACTGCATGCACTTAGTGTTGTGATTCCCCACCGTAGGACTCCTCACCTGCAAACACTGATAAAAATCGTACACTAACTCTGGATACACCCTCTCTTGCCACTCTAAAAACTTCTCCCATCTTATCACCGTGAAATACCCCAGTACTTCTTCCCAAACCCCCAATTCCTCCAATGCGCTTCGATCTACCAACTTGGGGTCAATGATTTCCCTCTTCGGCATCTTCCCTACTCTGCGGTTAGAGGCTCTGCCCGGCACTGAGATGCGCCGCTTGGGTGGCGCAGTTGCCACCTCTTTGCCCTGGGCAACATATCCTACCCCCTTAGCCTTCTTGGTTGGGGGCTCCTCCGACTCCTTTTTCACTTGCTGATCCTCCTCCGTAGCCTTCGAATCATACTGTTCTTCCATAACCGCATCCTCTTCGCCGCCTCCGATGAGCACAATCTCTTCCTGCTCCAGCGCCTTGCCAAACGATACGTTCGCCTCAGACGCGGCAGTTTCTTCTTCATTGAGCGACGGAGCAGGCATGTACGTGAGCATCCGTGCGACATCATCTTTTTTCTCCATGTGCGACGATCCAGACATCGGTGATGGCTTGGTTGGAGGTTTTCGAGAAGCTTTGGTGGGAGTGGTAGTGTTTGAAGTAGCTTTGGGTGACTTGGGGTTTTTGGCCGATTTTAAAGCCTTGCTGCTGCGGGTGTTCTTCATTATGAGAATGATGATGGTTTTGTTTCTGCAAAACTAGAGAGGGAGAGAAAATCGAAAAGTTCCAATTTGAATTTAGAGGATGAATGGCAATTGTGAGAGAGATATAGTAGTAGGCTAGAAAATAGGGTATAGGCCTGTAAGTTGGCAGTTGCAGCAACTGCCAACGGATGAGACGTGCTGACGTCAGCCATATTCTCCTGTTTTGCTTGCCTTGCATTCACCGAGCTCAAACTCTCCTCGACCAACATGAACTCTTTGCTTGCCTAACGTCTCTGCATACCTGCCCTACACACATAGACACAAAACGCACTTCCAAAACAAAAACTCCTATCCTATGATTAGAAAATTAAAATAAATTACTGAAAAGAAAATACGTAAAGGGAAAAACTGAAATTAAAAACTCACTAGGTTGCCTCCTAGCCAGCGCCTTAGTTTACGTCGTGGGCACGACGTAGTTTTGCTTGCCCTTAGACAGGCATCATCACATGGACTTCCTCCTTGTCCACCTCTTTATCCTTTTTGTCTCCATAGAAAAGCTTCAACCTCTGACCATTGACCCTAAAATATTTAGAGCTCTTTGGGCAATAAGTCTCCACAGACCCATTAGGAAATTGGGTCACCACTTCATATGGTCCAGTCCATTTCGTCTTCAGCTTGCCCTTCATAAACTTGAACCTTGACTGATACATCAGAACTGCTTGCCCAGGCTCAAACTTCTTTGCCTTGATCAACTGGTCATGAGCCTTTTTCAGCCTTGTCTTGTACAAAGTAGCATTGTCATAAGCCTCAATTCGAATCTCCTCTAACTCTTGCAACTGCAACTTCCTTTCCTTAGCAATATCATTCCAATCGTAATTGAACTTCCTCACCGCCCAATATGATTTATGCTCTAACTCCACAGGCAAGTGACATGGTTTCCCAAACACCAACCGGTATGGCGACATGCCCAACGGTGTCTTGAAAGCTGTACGGTATGCCCAAAGTGCATCGTCCAGGTGCAAACTCCAGACCTTTCCATTCTGCCCAACTGCCTTCCTTAATATGGTCTTGATGATCCTATTTGTCAGCTCTGCTTGCCCATTGGCTTGCGGATGATAGGCAGTGGTAACTCGATGATGGACTCCATACTTTTTGAACAAGTTGTCAATGGTAGCATTGCAAAAATGCGTCCCTTGATCACTTATAATTGCCCTTGGAACCCCATATCGATTGAAAATATTTCCCTTAAGAAAAGTAGCAACCACTCGGGCATCATTCGTTGGTGTAGCCTTCGCCTCCACCCACTTCGACACGTAATCCACTGCCAAGATGATATACTGATTCCCATTTGAGTTGGGCAAAGGTCCCATAAAGTCCATCCCCCACATGTCAAAGATTTTCACCGGCATGATTGGAGTCATGGGCATCTCATCCCTCCTAGTTGCATTCCCTTCTTGTTGACACTTGAAACAATTCTTGCACCATTCATAGGCATCTCTTAGAATCGTGGGCCAAAAGAATCCACAATCAAAAATCTTTCTTGTTGTTCTTCGGTGCCCAAAGTGACCTCCACACTCCCTGTTGTGGCAATGCTTCAAGATACTCTTGGTTTCCCAATCGGGCACGCACCTCCTTAATCCTTGGTCAGCACACTTCTTCCATAAGTAAGGATCATCCCAAACATAGTGTTGACTCTCCTTGAGAATTTTCTGCCTTTGATAGTACGAAAGATCATTTGGAACTTCTCCTGTACTTTTGAAGTTAGCAATGTCAGCGTACCAAGGTTCTCCATGAAATTGAGCTTCCGTCATGTATAGATGCTCGTCAGGGAAAGCCTCTGTAATGGGCAAGGAATCTTCTTCCCTAACTATTCTACTCAAGTGATCCTCCACCAAATTCTGAGCTCCACGTTTATCTTTGATTTCCACATCGAACTCTTGCAAAAGCAAAATCCAACGTATAAGCCTTGGCTTCGACTCCTTCTTATTCATAAGGTATCTCAGTGCTGCATGGTCAGTGTAAAAGATTGTCTTGCCTCCTAGTAGATAAGACCTGAATGTTTCAAAGGCAAACACAACCGCCAAAAGCTCTTTCTCCGTGGTGGTGTAATTGATTTGAGCTGCATTAAGAGTTTTAGAGGCATAATAAATAACATGGCTTTCTTTACCTCTCCTTTGACCAAGCACTGCTCCCACAACATACCCACTTGCATCGCACATCAACTCGAATGGCATACCCCAATCAGGGGGCTGTATCACAGGTGCCGTGACCAAGCATTCTTTCAACACGTCAAACGCCCTTTGACAATCTGCATTGAAATCCCACTCTACTTCATTCTGGAGCAATCTCGTCATTGGTTGGGCAATCTTAGCAAAATCCTTCACGAATCTTCTGTAGAATCCGGCATGTCCCAAAAATCCTCTCAATTGCTTGACATTGGTTGGATAAGGCAGCTTGGAGATGACATCAATCTTTGTCTTATCAACCTGTATCCCTCTTTCTGAAATCACGTGCCCAAGCACGATGCCTTCTCGTACCATAAAGTGACACTTTTCATAGTTCAACACCAAGCTCTTCTCCACGCATCTGTTCAAAACCAACTCTAAATGCCCAAGACAAGCCTCAAATGACTTCCCATAGACAGTGAAATCATCCATGAAAACCTCGATGTAATTTTCCAATAAGTCTGAAAATATACTCATCATGCACCTTTGAAACGTGCCCGGGGCGTTGCATAAACCAAATAGCATGCGGCGATACGCAAACGTCCCGAATGGGCAAGTAAAAGTTGTCTTGTCCTGTTCCTCTTGGGCAACCCATATCTACATATATCCAGAGTATCCATCCAAGAAGCAAAAGTACTTGTTCCCTGCCAACCTTTCCAGCATCTCGTCAATGAACGATAAAGGAAAGTGATTTTTCCTCGTTGCCTTGTTAAGCTTCCTGTAGTCAATACACATTCGCCAACCAGTTTGGAGCCTTTTAGGCACAAGCTCATTCTTCTCGTTCTTGATCATTTGTATTCCTGAATTTTTGGGCACCATGTGTACCGGACTTACCCATTTGCTATCTGGAACTGAGTAGATAATGCCCAAGTCTAGCAGCTTGAGTAACTCCTTCATAACCACTTCCTTCATGGCTGGGTTTAACTTCCATTGTGGATCTCTAGTTGGTTTAGCATCATCTTCCATCAAGATATGGTGAGTGCAAAGAGATGGACTAATGCCTTTGATGTCGGCAAGGGTCCAACCAATTGCCTCTTTGTAGCGCATAAGGACATCTCGAACTTTATCTTCTTCTTTCTTGTTCAACTCTGAACTTATAATCACTGGCAATGTGTCATTTTCTCCCAAAAAGATGTACTTTAAATGAGCAGGGAGAGACTTGAGTTCCAACTTAGGTGCTCGAACAAGTGAAGGCACTAATCTGTCTTCATCTCTGATCTTGGGTAAGGCATATGGTGACAGTCGGGGTCCATCTACTCCTTCCGCTCCTAAGTACTCCAAAGCTCGACTAATCTGGAAAGAATTATCCGGGCTCTCTTCAACTCCTCCTTGGATAACTGTGTCCAAGGGATCTTGACTTCCAAAAAGAGGGACTGCCTCTTCTACAGCTTTGACGGAGCGCTGTCGTCACACACTTCGAACAAATAATATTTATAACACCTCTTGCCCAACAAGATAGTAGTCAGCGGCAAGCGGGATCATACCCAAGGGACTCGGCGTAATTTGCTCTTCTGATGTTGTTCAACAAAAGGGTTTTGGTCACGAACCTGAACTCAACAAGTAAAACTATCAAATAACAAAAAGGGGTTTAGATTGGGTTTCGAATCCATGATCATAATTACTCTTCACTCGTTCATCGGTGCAAGGATATTCAATTAACTGATTTTATCACTTGGTTTAAGGAAAAGATCGGTTTATACCCTAAGGTCACGAAGTCACGATATAAACTCACTTAACCTATGTCTAATCAATTTTACAGATCTTGACCAGAAGGCAAGATCTCCTTTCTCGATCAACAACGTCACGAAGAGACTTCAGTGACGTTCCTGCCCAAGAAGCATTAAGAATAAATAGACCCAAGATAGCCAAGAGGTATGTCAATACCGATTGCTCTCCAACACCTTTTACCTTTTTAGGCACGAAAGACACTCTCACATTACTCCCAATTCCGTTAGTGACTTTATCTCAACATCTAGGTGGTGATCAATCACTTGTCAATTTCGACTAAGTCTAATATTAATCCTAAGTGTTTCGGGAACAAAATTAATTAACGAACTCAAACCAATTCGACCTCACGAGTTTAGAATGAGTAAGGGATGATCACTTCATCTACATCCAATCTAAACTTAAGAATTAGCTAGACATAAATGTAATTAAGAACGCAAAATAAATAAAGGAAAACATACTTCAATATAAACTGAAAACGGGTTGCTGCCCAAAAACGTCGTCAGCAACTAAAGCTAAAGTGCAGAAAATATAAACAAACGTAATAAACTGTAAATCGCCCGTAGGACTTGTTCTTCCTTACTTCCACTCAAACTAGGATGCAAACTAATCTAAAACTACTGAATCCGAAGAACTCTCTTACATGATAGAGTCGGCCATATATATAGGCGAGGAGATTCTAGGGTTTAGGGAAGTTTCCTTGTTGAATAAGGATTCTTCCCATGCATATCATAACCTCCGCCTCTCTCTCTCCTTTGCATGCACGATCCTTCTTTCCTTGCATGGTAGATTTATTCCATGATTTGGCTGGACTAGGATAAGGAAGGAAACATCCGATCCTTATCCTCTTCCTTGAAGGAAAAGAAATCTGTTGCTGCTGCTCGACTCTCTTCTTGCCCTTCATCGTCTGCATCCTGAATTGCCTTCGGTCTTGATCAAGATCTTGGCTCCTCCGAGTACTCTATCTGTTGGCTTAAGGATATGGGGAGGTACTTCCTGACTTGTAGAAAGGATGTTTCGATGTTGCCCAGCTACAAGCTTCCAGCCCTATGCCCATTCGCATCGTATCACCATCTAAACAACAGATTTTCCATCGGATTTGCCCAGCATCCACCTGTTCTTCCCCTGCACACTATCTCTCGACTTGCGTGTCCTCCCAGACACATAATGACTCGATAAAAATGGACACAAATATTGGTTCATCACACCCACACACTTGAATTACACTTTCCCTCAAGTGTATGATTGCGACTTTGCCCAAGACTCAAACATAGAAAAGACAAAACAGAAAACACAGACTCGAAACAAATCAGCATCTCACATGTCAGTCAAAACAGAATATGTAACAGATAGTGCCATCAAACAGGTCAAGATAGAATTATTGGGCAACAAGGACATCCTCACCAGTACTCATCTCTCAAGTATATAAGGTTAAGTATTTACGCTCTTGACCATGATCAACAAAGTTTTTCCATAGGCTTGCCTGCCCTCTACATCTCTACTTCTTCGAACAAATTCAAACTACTTATCCTTAGGTCTTCATTGGGTTGTAATGTGGCTTATGACAAAAGGTAGGATAATATGGAAACTGGCTAAGTCAAGAACTAGGTTCTTGAGCAACACATTGCCCTTGATTCCTTACTCCTCTTTATTTAGCACACTTATTCTGGGCTTCTTATATATTTATTTATTTATATTTTTTTTTCTTTTCTCTTTTTTTTTTTAACCCAACACCTCTATCTTAGGTGATATTGCCCACTATGTGCTACCCAATATTTCCTTTCATCCCTCGTTCTTCTAGACCTGAGTTCTTGACCGGGAAGGCTTAAGATTCAGGTTCCTATAAGTAAATAGAAAGAATACGATCCAAGCTCAAGGGGGATAATCAAAGGATAAATGTTATGGTAGGGAAATTTTTTGGCCTTGGCTATTTTGAACAAAAAATGCCTAATTCATCTAAGTAGTTCTACTAAGTTACATGAAGTTTTAATTAAGAGATGCAGGCAAGTTCTAGATCAACACATGTCAACTGATAATTATCACACAAGAAAAAATAATGCTGCATATGTATATAGCATTTCAAAAGCTCAAATCCTCACAGTTAATGCCTAATATCTCATTCCGTCCTACCTATTTACATACGGCATCATCCATAAACCTATTATAACCTTCATGCTAACATGCTGATCAACGACTCAAACATACTTTAAAAACACAAACTGACACCCCAACACCCACACACTTTGCCTTAGGCAAAGTGGGTAAAATATTGGGCAACAAACAAACAAAAGCAAACTGACTCAACAAACACAACCGAGAAGGCAATAAGGTCTTCACCACACAATTTGCTGAGCAAATTGTGGGTGAAGACAGTAAAATCGCCCTCTCGAACAACAAGACACTAAATAACACAAAACAAGACTCAACAATAAAACACAAAAACGAAAAATAAAATCCTAAACTAACATAAAAGGGAGGAACACAAATCAAAGAGAAGATTCAGGTGGATACCTGAATCCTTGGTGTGCAAAGAATGCCAGCTGGGCATCTTTGATCTCGGTCATCAACCTCTCCACATTGGCCAGCCTAGTCTCGATCTTGATGGTGGGCAGCACCGCTGCACTGGTGCTTGCCTCCTCCTTCTTGCCCGCTGGTGGTCGCCTGCTAGATGCTGGTTTGGAATGATCAATAAACACATATCTGTCATTCCTGATCTCAATGTCATTCATCTTTCTCAAGGCAGTTTCACCCAACATGTTGACCGGCATCTTCGGCTTCCCCTTCAGATCACCATAGACCCCGACTCCATTCGCGACAAAGTGGCCACAAGTGCATCCCAACGCCTGCTTTGCCAACACGGTCTTGAGCTGCTCACCAAGGAACGCCGTGAAATTGACTTTGGTTTTGGTGTGCATACACCACAGCAGATATCGCTCCTTGTTGCTCAAGTTATTGCCGCTATCACTCTTGCATTACAAGTTGTAGGCAAGGATGCGGTGACAAAGTCTCAGGGCAGGCGTTCTTAGCTCACTTCCCTTGTTGTTGGCTCCATAGTAGGGCGTCCCATTGCTGATCTCCTTCCACTACTCCTCATAAACCACATCTCCTGGGGATGGCACCTTGGTCCTGGCCTCCATGAACTCCTTCCTGGCCAAATCTCACAGACTCACCATCCCGAGAATCTAATTGAGGGCACTGACTTGAATCTCATACTTCTCGCCCAACAGCGAGAAGGAAATCATGCTCACCCCGTTCTCAGGGTCACTTGTTATTGCCGCCGTGCTATAGACTTCCTTAACTTGCTCCTTGTAGACCTCCACAGGCCACTCCAAAAACTTACTCCAGCCGATCCCCTTGAACAACTCTCTTACTTCCTGGGCAACACCCAAGTTCTCGTAGAATTTGAAGTCGAGAACTTGAGGTGCAGTCACCTTCCACTCCTTGGGCTTGCTACACGTCATCACCGTGGGCCCCTTCCTCTTCTTTCTGCTCTTAGCACTTGCTGGGGTAGACTGCTCATCATCCCCTTCCTCCTCAATATCGTCTTCTTCATCCTCTTGTTCACTGACAGCCGTTCCCTTCGAAATCGACGGCTGAAAGGACCCGGCGTCCGAAGTAGCAGACTTGTGCTTCTTTACCGGCGTCCCCTCGCCACCGTGATGGCATTTCTTAGCCACCTTGGCTTCCTTCTTCTTCACCGGACTTTCCTTGGCCTTGGTCTTCGCCTCCACCAACGCCTCCGCTGCTAACGTCGCCGCCACTGCGTCAATGGCTTCATTCACATCATCGTTGTCGCCTTCTCCCTCATCGCCTTTTTCTTCTTCTTCTTCTTCTTCTTCTTCTTCCTCGCCGTTGTGTTCCTCCTCCTCTGCTTCTTCCTCTAACTCCTCTTGCTCAAAAACCTGCTTCGATTGCATCTCCTCCTCCTGCTGCTTCTCCGCCTCTTCCATCAGGCTAGGGTTTTCGTCGCTCATCAGAAGCGTGGCGTCGACCGGCGGACTCTTGGG
This sequence comes from Schizonepeta tenuifolia, assembly GCA_029490685.1. NCBI lineage: Eukaryota > Viridiplantae > Streptophyta > Magnoliopsida > Lamiales > Lamiaceae > Schizonepeta > Schizonepeta tenuifolia. The sequence continues at coordinate 82,534,851 of CM055958.1, forward strand.
TACAGTAGTTCCGATCGAAATTTATGGGTGTTGGTTGGCAGAAGGGTTGGCGGGTTCCATGGGTAGTTTTCTCTTGGTGATGATTTTGGGCTTTGTAGTGGTGGTAGTGGGGTGTTCGGTGGTGAGGTCGATATTGGTTCCGGCAGGGATCTTGTTGAATTTGTTTTTGGGGCTAGTAGACACCATTGTAGGGAATTTGAGAGTTTTGATGGAGAGAGAAGAGAGAAGATGAGAAGTTGCAGACTTGAATTTGAAATCTGGTAGTGGGGGTATAGACGTGGTAGAGTGGTTTTAAAGGGCGCGTAGTTTTAGGGGTACAGTAACCGCCTCAATCGTTGTTGACCAACAACTTAGCTCTTGCCCAGAATCCTTGCTCTACTCCCACAGCTCGTTCCCTTAGAGTGGATCCTGATCTACAACCTGCATCTTGCTCAACATCTCCTGCACACTTAGAAACACAAATACACTCCGGAACAAACTTTCCCTTATGGTTAGACTCGATCATAAAATGCTTTAAAATAAAATACTTAAAACATAAAATAGCTAAACTACACTAATTTTTTTGGATTTTCATGATTTTATGAATTTTTTTGGATTTTAATATTCTTACGGAAATAAGATAATTAAATAAAAACACAAAATTAAACTAAAATAAAATAAATAAAATACTAACCAGGTTGCCTCCTGGACAGCGCTCCATTTAAGGTCAAAATTAAACTAAAATAAAATAAATAAAATACTAACCAGGTTGCCTCCTGGACAGCGCCCCATTTAAGGTCTTGGGCACGACATCCCCCTCTTTAGAAGTCAGAGGTCCTCCTCGATAGGAAACCCAGATGGTTCCTCCTCAACAAACTGTTCTTGCCCAAGATAGGCCTTCAAGAGCTGGCCATTAACTTTAAAAATCTTCCCGTTCTTGGGATCCTTGATCTCAACAGCTCCATTAGGGAACTGAGCTTGCACTTCATAGGGTCCTGTCCACTTGGTCGAAAGCTTCCCCGATGAAAGCCTAAATCTTGTTTGATAGAGCAGCACATGTTGCCCAAAATGGAACTCCTTTTCCTTGATCAAGAGGTCGTGGGTCTTCTTCATCCGTTCCTTGTATAGACCGGCATTGTCATATGCTTGGAGTCTGATCTCGTCGAGTTCCTGGATTTCGAGCTTCCTTGATTCACCTGCTTCATTCCAGTCGAGGTTAAGCTGGGCAACAGCCCAATGCGCACGATGTTCCAGTTCCACGGGCAAGTGACATCTCTTTCCATAGACCATGCGATAAGGGGACATGCCAAAAGGTGTTTTGAAAGCAGTCCTATATGCCCACAAGGCATCATCCAAGCGCATACTCCAATCCTTCCTTGTTGTGCCCACAATCTTCCTCAAGATCGTCTTGATTATTCTATTAGACAACTCCGCTTGTCCATTGGCTTGTGGGTGGTAGGCTGTTGACACACGATGGGTAACTCCATACTTCTTGAACAAGGCAGCCACCGTGGCGTTGCAAAAATGAGTCCCTTGATCGCTGATTATAGCTCGAGGAACACCAAACCTATTGAAAATTTGAGTTCTCAAGAAATTAGAAACCACCTTCGAATCATCCTTGTATGAAGCACGAGCCTCTACCCACTTCGAGACATAATCCACTGCTAATATGATGTACTCATTGCCTTTGGAACTTGGCAATGGTCCCATAAAATCCATGCCCTATATATCGAATACTTCCACGGGCAAGATCGGGATCATGGGCATCTCCTTCCTTCTCGTGATGTTGCCTTCCCTTTGGCACTTCTCGCACATTTTGACCCACTCGTAACAGTCTTTAAACAATGTTGGCCAATAAAAACCACACTCCAAAATTTTCCTTACAGTACGTTGGTGCCCAAAGTGTCCTCCACACTCCTTGTTGTGACAATGCTCAAGAATGCTTCGTTGCTCTTTATCCTCGACACACCTTCTAATTATTTTATCCGCACATTCTCTCCATAAGTATGGCTCATCCTATAGGTAGAAACGACTCTCGTGTTTCAGCTTGTTTCTTTAATAACGCCCAAGATCGGAGGGAATTTCTCCAGTCACCAAGTAGTTCACGATGTCTGCATACCATGGTTCATCTTGGGCAAGACTCAGATGCTCGTCGGGAAAGGTCTCCTTGATCAGCACCCCATCGTCTGGCTAGAGGATTCGACTTAGGTGGTCGGCAACTTGATTCTGGGCACCACTCTTGTCCTTGATCTCTATGTCAAATTCCTACAATAAAAGAATCCATCTAATTAATCTTGGCTTGGACTCCTTCTTGCTCAATAAGTACTTCAGCGCCGCGTGGTCCATGTACACTATGGTCTTGCCTCCAAGCAAATATGATCTGAACTTCTCAAAGGCGAAAACGATGGCCAACAACTCCTTCTCCGTGGTGGCATAGTTGCATTGGGCAGGATTCAATGTTTTGGATGCATAGTATATAACATAACTTTCTTTTCCTCGTTTTTACCCAAGAACTGCTCCTATGGCATAACCACTGCCATCACACATTAACTCGAAAGGCATGCCCCAATCCGGGGGTTGGATGATGGGGGCTGTGATCAAGTTCTCCTTCAAGGCATGGAACGCCTTCTTGCAATCTTCGTTAAACTCCCATGGTACTTCATGTTGAAGTAATCTCGTCATTGGTTGGGCGATCTTGGCAAAGTCCTTGACAAATCTTCTATAGAATCCAGCATGCCCAAGGAATCCTCTTAACTCCTTCACGGATCTTGGGTAAGGCAATTTGGCAATGATGTCGATCTTGGCCTTATCCACCTCAATTCCTTTTCCCGATATGACATGCCCCAAAACTATTCCTTCCTTGACCATGAAATGGCATTTCTCATAGTTTAACACTAGGCTCTTCTCAACGCATCTCTTCAAGACTCGATCCAGGTTGTTGAGGCATGTGTCAAAGGTCTTGCCGTAGACAGTGAAGTCGTCCATGAAGACTTCGATGCACTCTTCAAGAAGGTCTGAAAAGATGTGCATCATACACCTTTGAAATGTCCCTGGAGCGTTGCATAACCCGAACGGAATCCTTCTATATGCAAAAGTGCCAAACGGGCACGTGAAGGTGGTCTTGCCTTGATCCTCATCGGCAACCCAGATCTGCATGTAACCAGAATAACCGTCAAGAAAGCAATAATAGTTATTACCAGCTAACCTTTCAAGCATCTCATCTATAAAGGGCAAAGGAAAGTGATCCTTCTTCGTCTTTTGGTTGAGCTTCCGGTAATCTATACACACTCGCCATCCAGTTTGTAGTCTCATGGCCACCATCTCGTTCTTGTCGTTCTCAACCACCTGGATTCCTAACTTCTTGGGCACCACGTGCACGGGGCTCACCCACCGGCTGTCGGAGACGGTGTAGATGATCCCTAAGTCAAGAAGCTTAAGTATCTCCTTCATAACCACTTCTTTCATGGCTGGGTTCAATCTTCATTGTGGATCTCTTACTGGGGCAGCATCCTCCTCGTGGGTGTGATAAACACAATCCAAAGGGTTAATGTATTTCAGGTGCTTGGGCAAGGGCTTCAATTCCAAAGTAGGTGCTCTTTGCAATGATGGCATCAACCTGTCCTCCGGTTTTAGTTCAGGGATATTGAGTGGTTCAAACCCCTGAGGCTGGATGTTGCCCGGAACCCTGGCGTAACTGCATTCCACTACATCTACTGGTTCTTCGTTCTGGGCAAGATCCTCTTCTGTTTGCAAGCTGGCATCCTCCTCAAGAACTGTTTGTTGCCAAAATTCCTCTACTAACTCCTTGGTCTCATCATGGGGTAACTCCTCAAGTTCCTCATCAAACTCATCAAGGGGTTTTTGTTCCCCTACATCCTGATCTCCATCATCTCCACGGATGTTTTCAAATACGTAATTCTCCAACTCTTCGTCCGTGGAGTAGTCCTCATCATTAGAGTCGAAGCTATGTCCATGAACTGACTCTTCCCAAAAATCTTTCTCACTTTCGTACTCATCTCCTGCGCAGAATTGCATCAGAGCACCATCTTCCTCATTATCCTCATGCTGATCAGGATCCTGGTCAAGATCCTGAACTTGGTTGAATTCCGCCTGGATTGCATCTTCACTGTCTTCTACGAAACAACTCAAACTATTCAAAGTCTCCACTTGCTTTCCATATGCACTGAGAGTGTTGAGGTGTTCCAGAGCATCATCTTGATTTTGCCTATAAGCGTCGAACTCTACTACTTCCCCTGCTACTTGGACTGTCAACTTCCCAGTATCGCAATCAATTTTGGTACATGTTGTTCTCAAAAATGGCCTCCCGAGCAAGATCACTGGGTTCTTGATTGCTTATTTTCCCATGTTAAGAACATAGAAATCAGCTGGAAATAGAAGATCCCCCATCTTGACCAACACATCTTCCAAAACTCCATCGGGATAGACCGTGGATAAATCTTCTAATTGAATGGCAACACGTGTAGGGGAAAGAGGTCCAAAACTCATTTCGTCGAACATTGCTCTTGGCATAACATTTATCGAAGCTCCAAGATCAAGCATCGCCTTGGGTATTGACGTAGTACTAATCGTGCATGGAATAGCGAACATGTCTGGATCCCTCTTCTTGGTCGGGATCTGGGAATTCATTAGTGCTGACACATTCTCCACATGGAAACGGGCATTATCTGGATCCCTCTTCTTGGCACATCTCTCGCAAAAATTTTGCGCAGTTAGGCATAGATTGCAATGCCATCAACAACGGTAGGTTGATCTCCACCTTCTTGAACACTTCCATCATGTCCTCCAACTCCCTCTGATCACGATCGCGGGCAAAACGTCTGGTATATGGGATCTTGGCCTTGGTAGTGCGCGGGACGGTCCTCTTGGCCAAAGCCTCTGCTTCTTTTTCAGCCTGTAAAGATTCCAGCATCATGTCATCTTTGTCAAATCCCAGCTTAGATCTCTCCATCTTTACGTAATCAAACAAGGCTTCATCCTCCTCATTATCAAAGACTGGGTTCTTGTTGGCCTTTATCCCTTCTTCACGCTTTGCCTTCAACTCCTCGTAGATGTCATTGATATCTCCTGAGCCCATCTTGGTTTCCTCTACTCGCGTTGGTTCCTTAGGTTGGGTCCTGGGCAACATCTCTGGCAAATTCTTCCCACTACGCAACGTTACAGCATTGACTTGCTCCTTGTTGACCTTTACCTGGGCAGGAAGTCTGCCTGGCTTGTCTTCTACCAACCTTGACAAGGTTTGGTTGATATGAGTCAGTTGAGCTTGAAGGTTGTTGGACTGTCCTCGACTTTCTAGTTGGAAGTTCTCAAAGTCTCTCCTCAGCCTTTGGTTTTCATTGGTGAACCTATCAATGGTCTCCTTCATGAATTCCATTTTTGCTGGTTCTCGATGTGGAGGTACATAATTATTTTGATGTTGAGGCTGTTGTTGAGGTGGAGGCACATATTGCTGTTGTTGCCCAACAGGCTGCTGCGGTTGTTGGTGGGCAGGAGGTATCTGATAATGGTTGTTGCCATACCTCAGGTTCTCGTGCTGATTCTGCCTATAACCATAGTTATTGCCATAGTTATTGTTGTTACCATACTGGAACCTTTGTTGCCCTCCTCCTTGCTGGTTCTGACCTATTGCCTTCACCTCTTCTCCTTCTTCCACGAACCAACTGGGACATTCTGAGGTGACATGTGATGTTGCCTGGCAGACTTCACATGTCTTCACAGCTCTTTGAACTTCCTTGCCATTGACCTGCTTCTTCAAATCCTCCATCTGGCCAGACATCTTGGTCATGAAGTCTTTCATGGTGCTGACCAAGTTGTCTTGGTTGCCCTTGCTGCCTTCGTACCCCCCCTCTTGGGATATTATCTTCATCTCGGGATTGCTCAGCCATGGCAGCTATCTTCTTGAACACTTCAGATGGTAGTTAATCGACTATTGCTCCTCCACACGCTGCAATGATGTATTTTCTCTCTGATGCCCTTAACCCCTTCAAAAAATACTCGATCAAATCAATATCCTGAATCCGATGTTGAGGACATCTTGCCAACAACTTCTTGAACCTTTCATAGTAGTCATATAATGACTCACTTCCTCCCATCTTGATCGATAAAATGGCATTCCTCTCACTTTGTATCCGGCCTACAGGTATGTATTTGTCAAGAAAGGCTTGCTGCATCTTGTTCCATGTGTCAATGCTCCCCTCTGGCAAGGTGTAAAGCCACTCGCGTGCCCCGTCAAGAAGTGAAAATGGGAACGTGAGCAACCTTACGTAGTCAGGAAAGGTGTCTTGGGCAGCATCTTGGTTCCTAACAACTTGTCTATCCCCATTATTCCTGGTAGTAGTAGTGGCATTGTTCCTTACTGTTCTAATCGCCATTTCAAAGTTTTGAAGATGGGTTTGAGGATCTTCTCCAGGATGGTCACTGAACTTGGGCAGTATGTGTATCAGCGAGTGCTTGAGCTCCCAATTGCCATCGATGGTGGGCAACTGGATACTTGATGGTCTGATTCCCTTATTGTCAGGGAACATGATCTGACGTATGGTTCTTTCCGGTGTTCCTGCCATGGTTGTTGATATTTCTGTTTCTGCACTGGATGTTGACTTCTCACTATCTGAACTTGATGTTGAGCAAGATTTGACTTCTTGCTTAGTATCTTGATCGTCTGTCAAGCTCTGCGACTCTAAAGGTTCGTTGACGCCTTCCACCAGATCTCTCTTCTTCTTGCGTTGTTCTGCTCGATTTCTCATAGCTATCTCCTCCGGGCAAACACCTTGATCTTGTGGATCACTGTCACTCCGTAGGTGTGGCTTGGGCATCAACCGTGCTCAACGCAATCTTAGAAAAGCAAACTAGCTTAGAAACCAAGTCCCCGGCAACGGCGCCAATTTGACGGAGCGCTGTCGTCACACACTTCACATAAATAATATTTATAACACCTCTTGCCCAACACGATAGTAGTCAGCGGCAAGCGGGATCGTACCCAAGGGACTCGGCGTAATTTGCTCTTCTGATGTTGTTCAACAAAAGGGTTTTGGTCACGAACCTGAACTCAACAAGTAAAACTATCAAATAAAAAAAAGGGGTTGAGATTGGGTTTCAAATCCATGATCATAATTACTCTTCACTCGTTCATCGGTGCAAGGATATTCAATTAACTGATTTTATCACTTGGTTTAAGAAAAAGATCGGTTTATACCCTAAGGTCACGAAGTCACGATATAAACTCACTTAACCTATGTCTAATCAATTTTACAGATCTTGACCAGAAGGCAAGATCTCCTTTCTCGATCAACAACGTCACGAAGACACTTCAGTGACGTTCCTGTCTAAGAAGCATTAAGAATAAATAGACCCAAGACAGCCAAGAGGTATGGCAATACCGACTGCTCTCCAACACCTTTTACCTTTTTAGGCACGAAAGACACTCTCGCGTTACTCCCAATTCCGTTAGTGACTTTATCTCAACATCTAGGTGGTGATCAATCACTTGTCAATTTTGACTTAGTCTAATATTAATCCTAAGTGTTTCAGGAACAAAATTAATTAACGAACTCAAACCAATTCGACCTCACGAGTTTAGAACGAGTAAAGTATGATCACTTCATCTACATCCAATCTAAACTTAAGAATTAGCTAGACATAAATGTAATTAAGAACGCAAAATAAATAAAGGAAAACATACTTAAATATAAACTGAAAACGGGTTGCTGCCCAAAAACGTCGTCAGCAACTAAAGCTAAAGTGCAGAAAATATAAACAAACGTAATAAACTGTAAATCGCCCGTAGGACTTGTTCTTCCTTACTTCCACTCAAACTAGGATGCAAACTAATCTAAAACTACTGAATCCGAAGAACTCTCTTACATAATAGAGTCGGCCATATATATAGCCGAGGAGATTCTAGGGTTTAGGGAAGTTTCCTTGTTGAATAAGGATTCTTCCCATGCATATCATAACCTCCGTCTCTCTCTCTCCTTTGCATGCACGATCCTTCTTTCCTTGCATGGTAGATTTATTCCATGATTTGGCTGGACTAGGATAAGGAAGGAAACATCCGATCCTTATCCTCTTCCTTGAAGGAAAAGAAATCTGTTGCTGCTGCTCGACCCTCTTCTTGCCCTTCATTGTCTGCATCCTGAATTGCCTCCGGTCTTGATCAAGATCTTGGCTCCTCCGAGTACTCTATCTGTTGGCTTAAGAATATGGGGAGGTACTTCCTGACTTGTAGAAAGGATGTTTCGATGTTGCCCAGCTACAAGCTTCCAGCCCTATGCCCATTCGCATCGTATCACCATCTCAACAACAGATTTTCCATCGGATTTGCCCAGCATCCACCTGTTCTTCCCCTGCATACTATCTCTCGACTTGCATGTCCTCCCAGACACATAATGACTCGATAAAGACTAAAAACACAAGAAAGAAACAAGAAAAGATGGACACAATTATGGGTTCATCAAGCTTGATCAACATGGTCTATATACTCGACCATCTCCGTGTCTTGGGGGTGTTCCATTGCTTTATATAGACTGAAAGTAACTGATTCCCCATCAAATTCACATGTTAGCTGCCCTGAGTTGCAATCAATTCGAGTCTTAGCAGTCCTCATGAATGGCCTCCTCAACAACATAACTGGTGCCTTAGCTCCAGTCTTGCCCATGTCGAGGACATAGAAATCTACTGGGAAAATTAAGTCCTGCACCTTGACAAGCACATCTTCAAGTATGCCCTCAGGGTACACATTAGATCTATCCGTCAATTGAATAACCATTCTGGTAGACTTGAGTGGTCCCATAACATCTTCATCGTACATGGCCAATGGCATCACATTGATTGACGCACCCAAGTCAAGCATGGCACGCTCAATCTTCATATCTCCTATTACGCAGGGAATGACAAACATCCCTGGATCTCCACACTTCTTGGGCAAGTCTCGTTTCAGAACTGCTGAAACACTTTCTCCCAAGAGAACTTTAGCTTTGTCCGCACTTTTCACATTCTTTGAGCAAAGCTCCTTCAGAAATCTGGCACATTTGGGCATGTTACGGAGTACTACAAGGAGGAGCAGGTTGATTTCCACTTTTTGAAAAATCTTGAACATCTCGGACAACTCTTCATCCTTCTTGTTTCTTCTCAATCTGGTAGGAAAAGGAACACGAACAACAAGGTTAGGCTTGACATAAACAGATTTCGGAACATCTACTTCTTCTTCTTTCTCCTCATCTACTTCCTTATCTTTGCCCTTTACTTCTTTTTCCTTTTCCTTGGGCAACACAGCATCGGCACCGGGCATCTGATCTCGATCGGGCAACGTCTTTCCTCCTCTTAGCGTGACTGCATTGACTTGAGCCTTAGGGGGCATTTCAGGTTGGGCCGGTAACTCTCCTTACCTCTTTTCAAATCTGGTCATAGCATTGACCAAATTAGTCAGTTGGTTGGTCATGCTTTGAATGGCTCCCCTCGTCTCCGTTCTAAACTTCTCAAGCTCCTGCTGCACTCTGATGTTATCCTTGGCCAAGGAAGTCACTTGGTCTGTTAAGCTTGGCCTATTCTGATCTCTAGGAGGATACTGCTGTTGTTGTTGTGGCTGTGCCTGTTGCTGTTGCCCAAACCCTTGGTAGTTGTTGTTTCCATACCTTAGGTTTTCATGATTCCTCCATCCTGGGTTGTAGAATTGCGAGTTCGGATCATATGGCCTCCCTTGGTTGTTATTGTTGTATCCAATTGCATTGACCTCTTCCTCCAAGCTTGGGCATTGATCCGTTGCATGCGTGATCGCCATACAAATTCCACAAGCTCTCACCGCCTTCTTTCTGTTGCCTGATAGAACGGTTACCAGGGCATCCATTTTGTTAAACATCTGGTCAAGCTTATCCTCCATGCCAGTTGAAGTCGGTGGAGCTTTGGCTGCAGTTGTTGATAGCTTGAGCAATTCTCCCCCGTCATCCCTTAGCTCTTCTGCCATCTCAGCAATCATCTTGAACACGACACTTGGCTGCATTCACATAACTGACCCTCCACAAGCTGCGTTGACCAATGCCCTCTCACTCGTTCTTAGTCCAGCCACAAAACATTGGATCAAGTCGTGATCCGTAATTTGATGGTGTGGACACTTTGCTAGCATCTGCTTGAATCTGTGGAAGTATGAGTAAAAGTCATCTCCAATGCCCATCTTAATGCCTGTAATCATCTTTCTCATCTTCTGAATTCGGGCGGCTGGAAAGTATTTTTCCAAAAATTTCTGCTGCAGCTCTTGCCAAGTGGTAACACATCCTGTGGGCAATGAATAAAGCCACTCCCTTGCATTGTCTTACAGAGAGAATGGGAAGACAGTAAGCCTTACATATTCGCTCAGATTTCCAACAGTATGGATGGTTCCACAGGCCATCTCGAAATCTTGCAAGTGTCTTTGTGGTTTTTCGCCTGGGTGATAACTGAACTTGGGCAGGATCTGTATAAAATGGGACTTCAGCTCCCATGCACGCGTGGGTGTAGGCAAAGTTATGCCTGAAGGCCTCAGGTTCATGGTGTAAGGGAACACCATCTCCCTTAAGGTTTTCTCCTCCTCCACTGGGTTCTGCATTGACGCTTCGCTTCGATTATCTTCCTCTTCTTCTTCTACTTCACTTGACAAGGACAGTTCTTCCTCGTCAAAGAATTCCTCTGGAATTCCTTCCAATGCTTCTTCCGTCCTCCTCTTCTCTGCTCGAATCCTCCTCAAGGTCAGGTTGATGTTATCGTCGTACCACATTTCTTTTTCTGTGAGGTTAGTTTCTTGCATAAAATCAGATTAAAGAAAATAGCAAAACAGAAATTACCACTGTAATCAACTCCCCGGCAACGGCGCCATTTTTGACACAGCCGTCGTTTAAGCTGGGACAAAATACAATTTGTATTTCACTCCTATGCCTACCCCCGGAACAGCTAGTTGGCAAGTACAGGGTCGATCCCACAGGGAGTTGTTCGCGATAATCTCTAGTTGAATCACAAAAAGGTTGTGTTGAGTATCTATCTACTATGGCCTTGGGCAACTGTCACTATCACCTTTGGCAAACTGCTGAAAGTAAATAACTGTAACTTGACAAGCAAAAAGGTCAGTAATAAAAACAATCCAAATTTAGGTTTCGAATCAATGAGTATAACTTCATCTCGATCATCGGTTCAACGATATTTGTTGCACATGTATATCAGTGGTTATAGGCTAAAACTATGCAGGGTCCCCACTGTCACGTCGCCACGTACACTACATAGTCCGCCCAGCTCCATCCTTACGTTTAGGTCTTGACAGGCATACCCTAGCCAATCCTCTTGCTTGGCCAAAAGTCCCTAGGCATTTCACCTTTATAAGGCGCATGTTGGTCAAGCAGCATTTGGTTCTAGATGGGCCCACTCCGGCAATGGGTGAGATACGAGGACCTCTCTTCCAGCTTTCTCCAGCATTGACACATCTTTGCAGGTCTAGGCCAAGACTACAAACCGCTCTTGCCGCTCTCAAGGAACGTAAGGCAATTACAATGTGCACTTGATAACCCTCCTGCGATGTAGAAATCCGTATGTGCCCAGGGCTCGTTGGCCTTCCGAGTTACCTGTGACCACCGAACTTCTTTGGAATCGTTGCCCAATGCGTCGGGAACACACTTATGCAACTATCAAGAACACTTAGATCTCACGAGATTTGCAAGTTATACATCATATCATCTATCCTAAACCTGGATTTAAAGGCTTAGCTAGATATAAAGTAAATATCGAAAGCAAAAGAGATAAAGAAAAACATACTTGAATTAATAACGATAATCAAAAGGTGTTCACCCTATTGGGACTTAAGCATAAACATAAATTGTATCTACGAGCATAAACTGCAGAAAGTAAAAGTGTTTCGAATGTAGAACACGGTAAAAAGTTGTTCTTGCGCCTCGAATGCATGCATGTATATATAGAGTACAAAAAACTAGGGCAAACCCACAAACGGGCCTTCTAAAGAACAGGCCGGCTGCTTTCATGTAAAGCTCGATGGATAAGGTTGGAAAGATCTCCTTCCTTATCGCTAAGATAGTGTTGTAGCTGTAGAAGGAAACTCTGATCGTAATCTTGTATCGCAAGGAATTTGTTTCCTTGTAGGACTCTATCAGCTGCAATTTGCACGCGCCAGCACCGTTGCCCAAGCTCTGCACTCTGCCTTCCTCAGTCTTTCTGCCATCTCTTGCCCACGGTAGTCTGCACCTTGCCTTCTGGAGTGAAACATGCAAACGTCTAGATTGACCATACCACTGAAAGTGGAGCAGCTCTTCATCTTGATTTGGACTTATGCCCTCGGTAGCTTGAGCCACGAGCACGGCTACTATGGTCATTGCCTCGTATCGCCAGTTCCTTCTCTTTTTGCATGTTTGAACTCTAGTCTTGCCCAATACCTGTCTTTCCTTGCCCTGCCAACTCAAGTGTCCTCCCAGACACAAAAGACACTAAAACAGACTCAATCTAGACCTAAAACGCACATGGCAAGAGCACAAAATATGGGCTCGTCATACCCACACACTTAAAGTCATGCCTGTCCTCAGGCATGGTGTATGGCTTGCCCAAACAAAAGAAAAAACAGAAAAGACTTACACACTTGACTTAAACACAAATAGAGGTTAGCATATCAAGAATAAATCCAATCCAAGCAAATCATCAAATAGGTCAAAAATGAACAGGCGAGCATTTTCAAGGATGTTCCTCACCAACACTCTCACTCTTGAGTATAGGGTAGTTAATAGCACAGAGAATATAAACTGAGCAAAGTAAAGAATGATAAACATAGATTTTCTCATCTTTATAAGAGTAATTGATATCAATTTGTATTGGGAAATCATGTTTGGAATGAGTTTTGTGCTTAAGTATTGTTGTTTTGTGAAATATGATGCCCGTTTATACTTTATTTGATTTTGCAGAAATTTAGAATTAATCTTATTCAAATTGAGCATGATAGGATGAAAGTACAATTCGATAGGAGTTCGTAGGTGAAAACGGATCCAAAATCAGAGTTATAACAAAGGAGACAGCCAAAACCAAAACGTTGCACGCGCTGGCCCAGTATACACTCGGACAGCACGCGAATTTCTGAGATTTATCCTATTTTTTGTTATTTTCTCCTATTTTGGTTATTTCCTACTCCTGTTAGGATACAACCTTGTACTCCCACACCTATATATATATGTCCTCCAAAACACATCTACGAACATCTCATCTTTTAATCTTTTAATGTCTTATCTTTTTCTTCTAATATTTTAGATTAGGTTAGTTTAGATTTATTTTCTTAGAGGAGTTTTGAAGATTGGAAGAAGAGAAGAAACGGCATCAAGAACTACGGATTCGCCTACGGTTTTTATGCTATTTATTGGATATTATCTATGATGTTTATGAGTAACTAATTTCCTTTTATCCTAGGGTTAGAGAGTAGATGAATACTTGGATTTGAATTTTGATTTACTTAATTGATTGGGACCTTCTCTTGCTTTCTATATTCTTGATTTGTCTTGCATGCTAGTTGATTGATCACTAATTTAGCATAACTATTTGTATTAATTCAACAGTCGAGAGATGAGGATTAATACATGAACTGGAATATAGGACACACACTGCGAAATCATCGAGAGGGAAAGGCTTTGTGTGAGGGCTTTAATCTTAGGATCTATTTGGAGTTACTTGCTTATGATGTTAGACGAAAACCCTAGTGAGTAATCCACGGTTAGGTAGTACGAGAGTATGCTTTAAACAAATTTGTGATTGTCTTAATAAAAGTTGAGTCTGACAAACCAATTGATTGATTGAGTTGAATTTGAATTTTAGTGTTCATTGAAATCGAAGCCTTGGGATAACCTTTCTCTTATTCTAATCCAAATTACTTTACCTTACTTTTGTTATTTTTTATTTAATTATTTGCAGCATTAGTTTAATCATCATTAAAGTTTTAAAGTCTAACTAGAGGAAGAACAATTGAAAGTAGTACTCATTGAAATTAATACAATCCTTGTGGAATACGACCTTGCTTCCATGTGCTCAATTACACTCGTGCACTTGCGGTGTGAAAGAAATTAGTGAACAAAGAACACACGAAATGGTAACCCAGTTTGGTTAAACAACCTACGTCTGGAGGACCACGCCCAAGAGAGGACGAATCCACTATTAGAAATTGTGATTATAGAGGATCTTACACATATAGGTCATCCACCTTATGCTACCTTTTCACTCACTCCTTCCTAACACCACGTGAATTTGTGATTATTTGAGCCACACTCTCACAATCTAAGTTTGAGCCACGCTCAACACCTAACTCTCTTTACAAAAGTGTTTATGTGAAATAAACTCTCAAGAACGTGCACACAATGAAAATACCCTCAAGAAGAATATATGCACGAAATAATAAATCATCGACGGCCACCCCTCACAAATGTTGATGTCGAATATATAGGTTTGAAACCCTAAATCTCTTCGCCATCATGTATATCTTCTTAGATCTTCTTCCCTTGTGAGGATAAGGCTTGGGCACACATCTGATATCTGCTTCATAAGTATCTTGTCCGCATATATTATAATCATGGCAAAGATCTCGCAAAATCCGTGCAGATAAGGAAAGTCTCTGCCAGACTGTTCCAGGTTCCCTTAGCACAGACTGAAGCACACATAACAGAGTTTGTTATACGCAACGGCTTCGACACTTCAGCTGTACTTTTGGCTACATAAACTTTACCAACATCTTTGAGCAGCATCACCTCTTGAGCAGCAATGCCTCAAATCCAACAATCTCCCCCTTTGGCATTTATGTAGACAAAACCAATCATCAAGAAAACAATCAACCATAAGCATCTTCATACCTCCAAATCCACCAAGTCAGAACTGGTCCGAAGTATGCCAAAGCTCTCCCTCCAACTAACAATTGGAGAAACTGTATTGAACTCTCCCTTAAATAAGGCATGGAGTAAACTGACCACCAAGTAATTCTTCAATCATCGAGCGGATGATTTTTTCTTCTACTTGTTTTCTACTCCCCCTTTTTGTCTGGCAGAAATGACAAAGTAGGGGGGTTCTTCATCCAATCTCTAGAAACACTGGGATCCCCTGGCCTTAGCAGCTCGAGCAGATGCTTGAAGATCATCTTCATCATCTTCAGTTTGGGTATCTTCATCACCCAAGTCCTCCTCAGCATCTTCAGCATCATCATCAGCTGCATCTTCATCATCACCATCATCATCATCATCATCATCATCATCATCATCATCATCATCATCATCATTATCATTTCCTTGCACAGACCCTTCATCACGTGGCACCAATCCAGATGGCACAACTTCTCCTCCAACAAAGACTGTTTTGGCATCATTGAGTAATGCCGCAATCTCATTCTTGCACATACGAATCCTCTTCATCGGGAACAAGATAGAGTTGTACTCACGCTCCAGCTCGTGCAACATCCTTGTAGAAATAGCCCGAAGATTAGGCTCACTCAGCACAGGCGCTGGCACAGTTGATGTCAGCTTCTTTCTTTCGACGATGCGAACAGAGGGACCCTCAATGTCATTGGGATGAACAACTTCATTAAATAGCTTGTCATGGATGACCATGCTCTTAGGTGTGCGCTCAAACTGCTCTCCAACGTGCATCATTTCAGGAAATTGAGAGGAGATGATTCCAAAAATCAGACCAGGATAGCCCAACGCCTTAGGCTTCTTCAAGTTTCCAGCATGTTGCGTGACGTGGTCGAACACCAAACGTCCAAAATCAAAGGGCTTGAAGCGCCCTATTCTATACAACACCCCTGTTGTTTTTTGACTACCTGTAGCGGTGTGAGTGATGCGGCACCATTTTCTTACCTCAATCTTGTGCAAGATCGCATACTTCTGTGACAACATAGAGAAACTGATGGACATGTTCTTCCTCCAACTCCGGTACACACCATGAGTAATTTCAGCAGCAATTGTGTCAAGAGACACGTCCTCCTCTTTGACTTGTTGCAGTAGAATACCAGCACAACCCAGCGCACAGGGTAGATCATCTGATCTCAGATAGCCTCGTGCAACAGTACATCAAGGCCAGTTTTTTTTTTCAGATCCTTCTTTCCTCATAGATTGCTCTACCACAAGTCTCTTGTTGAGCACATCATTTCAAGCCTCAACATGCAAAGTGACTCTACTTCTGGTTAGATTGAAACCTGGCACAAACTCCAAAATTGGAGTTGACATATGTTCTACTTACCATCAGATACGAAGACTTCCGATCATGCTTCTGTACAGCCGTATTGAGGTTCCTATTTGAGTCCGACGAATATTGACAATACCAAACTTCTTCATTAGTCCTCATGCATGCTCCTTAACTGAGTCACAAATATCCCCTCCTCGAATTGCTTAATATTAAGCCCGAGAAAAGAATGCAATTCAACAAAAAAAACTCATGTTAAACTTCTTCTTCTCTTCTTTAGACTCAGTGTCATCATCACACAAGTCCATCTCAACAAACATCGCACCACTTAACACAAACCGCCAAATAGAGTAGATAGTATGACCCTAGCTTCCAGAATTTAACAATACACCAAGTTCCAAACAACAAAGAGATAATTAACTCCCCCTTGACTTCAAACTTCTCTCCAATTTTCATACAAACAAAGCATTAAGGGGCTGCAAAAAAATATATCTAACAAGAGAGCGATGTGCTCTTTTGTAAGAATATCTTGAAAAATATGTGCCGGAGAAATACCTTGATGACGGGATCAATAGTCTTGTGAACGACGAGAGGAGTAACTTCTGGAATAGTTGCTGAGACAAGTTCTTCAGGGGCAACAACAACACTTGCATGATCAATGACAGTAGAAACAAGATCAACTATTGGCACAGTAACTTTTGAAGCAGAAACATCTCTTGGAACATGTGCAAAAACATCATTAGAGATAGAGGCATCTTCATCCAAAAGTTGAGAAACTTTATCATCGTGCTTGGGTTCTAAAAACGGAACATCAGCAACAACATGACCATGCTGAGATGAGGTTTCTCCAACTGTTCCAACATTATCAGAAATGGATGCAGGAACAGAGGTCTGCTTTCGTACCCACTGCTTCTTTTGACATCTTTGTTTTCTTCTCTCCTGCTTATCCTTATGATATAATCTGCAATTTGATCTTATATGATCTGAGTTGTCACAAAAGTGACATGTTGGACGCCATGTACTTGCAGATCTTCTTTGAGATTGAGACTTTCGGACCTCAAAGCAATCACGTCTGGAAACAAACTGTGACTTCTGTGCCACATATTGTACTTCATCTCTGCATTTTCTAGATGCACAAAATCTGACCTTATTGAGATAAGGTTGATTTGTTTGTCCTTTAGAATAACCAATGCCCTTCTTGCCATGTCCTCCAGTAGTAAGAATTTTATTTGACTGATAAGTTCTTATATTCGTCTTCTTCCTTCTATCATCAAGATAAAATCTGCAATGAGGTCTAATGTGCCCAAGATAATCACAGTAATGATAAGTAGGAATAAATGCATTACTCCCTTAACGAGAAGAGTACTGAGCCTGAAGCTTTGACACGGACCGTGAATTCTGTGTATGAGTCCGTGCCGGCTTCTTTCTGTCAGAATGTTTAACAAATTTATGATTCTGACCCAGAGGTTTGGCTTCATCTTGCTTGTCTTTTTCTTCTTCTTTGGCAGGAACAAACGTACTCTGTTTGTTGAGATCCATAGGTTTCCAGTGATAACCAAGATCAGCCTTGTTATTGGAACATTGACCAATTTTCAGAACTTCATCAAGTTTCTCAGTTCTATTATTCATCATCTTGATCATCTTGTTCAACCGCTCCAATTTGTTTGTAAGCATTTCATTTTCTTCCTTGAGAGCAAAATTTGAAGACTTAAGACTATCTCTATCTTGACATGCTTCCTCAAATTGAGCTTTTAGTACTTCATTAATGTGGCCAACTTCATCACATTTGTCAAGAAGAATTTGATAATTCGTGATCATATAGTCTTCGTCCGGCTCATCAGAATCACTTTCATGTGTTGAATCCCGATCCAGCTACTGTCCTCCCACAATTGCAATGTGAGCTACTAAATCTTCCTTTTTTCTTTTTACTTCTTTCTTTTAAAGAAGTGGATGAAGAATTATTTGAAGATTTTCCAGTGATTTCTTTCTTCTCAAACCGATCAACGGTTGCTTCAACAATTCTTGAAACCATAATAAAGAATTTCACAAATAAATCAAGACTGGTTAACACAGACTCTAACTCGGACTCTGGCAACTGATCTACAACATCTGCTGCAAAAGGAACATTCTTCCACTTTTCAGGCTTGTCATAATTCTTGCCAATCTCAAAAACTCGCAACGACCCAATTAATTCAGCCAACTTCATAGTGGACAAGTCCTTTGCTTCTTCAATAGCTGTAATTTTAACGTCAAACCTTTTCGGAAGAGATCTTATGACTTTTCTCACCAATTCTTCTTCACTAATCATTTTCCCTAAAGAAAAACTCTCACTGGAAATTGTGAGAAGATTGGAATGAAACTCACCAATAGTTTCATATTCTTTCATTTTCAATATCTCAAATCTGGACATGAGTTGTAGAAGTCGATGTCCCTTCACACGATCATCACTTTCAAAAGTATTTTGAAGAGTATCCCATGCTTCTTTTGCAGTCTCACATGTCGATATAAGAGAGAATATTTCCATAGTAACAGCTGATTGAATAATATTAATGTCTTTTTGATTCATACATGAAGCATTTAATTCTCTTACAAGCCATTTATCTCTTGGTTTCTCACTTCCATCGGCTGTTACAGGGGCACTCCAACCATTCGCCACGGCAGTCCATGCACCCTCATCAATAGACCTGATATAAGACCTGAGACGAATCTTCCAAAAACAATAATTAGATCCATCTAAAATTGGGGATTTCACAATACAATCTCCGTTCGAAGTCATCGTAGCACAGAAGCAGCAACAAGTTTAGAAATCTGTCCCCTGATCAACACCTGTAAATTCGGTGTACCGCTCTGGTACCAATTGTTGGATTCTAAATCGATACTTTGTGCATATAAAGTTAAGATTGTTACTGCAACACTAAACATAGTTAATAACATAGAGAATATAAACTGAGTAAAGTAAAGAACACATGAAATGGTAACTCAGTTCGATTAAACAACCTACGTCTGGAGGGCCACGCCCAAGAGAGAACGAATCCACTATTAGAAATTGTGATTACAGAGGATCTTATACATATAGGTCATCCACCTTATGCTACCTTTTCACTCACTCCTTCCTAACACCACGTGAATTTGTGATTGTTCGAGCCACACTCTCACAATCTAAGTTTAAGCCACACTCAACACCTAACTCTCCTTACAAAAGTGTTTATGTGAAATAAACTCTCAAGAACGTGCACACAATGAAAATACCCTCAAGAAGAATATATGCACGAAATAATAAATCATCGACAGCCACCCCACACAATGTTGATGTCGAATATATATAGGTTTGAACCCTAAATCTCTTCGCCATTATGTATATCTTCTTAGATCTTCTTTCCTTGTGAGGATAAGGCTTAGGGAACACGTCTAATATCTGCTTGATAAGTATCTTGTCCGCATCTATCATAATCATGGAAAAGATCCCGCAAAATCTGCGGAGATAAGGAAAGTCTCTGCTAGACTGTTCCAGGTTCCCTTAGCACAAACTGAAGCACACATAACAGAGTTTGTTATACGCAGTGACTTCGACACTTCACCTGTACTTTTGGCTACATAAACTTTGCCAACATCTTTGAGCAACATCACCTCTTAAGTAGCAATGCCTCAAATCCAACAACAACCACCACTCTCGTAGTGTTACCCATACTGACGACAATCTTGCCAACACTAAGTCGTCTCGATTTTCGAAAATCCTGTCCTTTAAATAGCACATAATTATCGACTCTCGTATCCAATCCCCACAAAGTGGTAGAACAATCCGATAAATATGTTTGACTACTAGCGTACATTGCGAACCTTGATCGTTCTTCTTTATAAGAAGACTTGTTGATTTATCACACGTCATTTTCGACTGCTTTCGACAGTCAGGACAATATTCAAATTTTATTTTCAATCAACAAGAAAAACAATTATTTTATTTTGTTTGAGAATAACAAGTTGGTTGAAAGAAATAATGTAATAACTTGAGAATAAAATATATAAACATAGTCACATACCTTCGATGCTAGTTATATTAAAAAAAATCCTTAAAACAACATAATGCATCCCCAACACCTCGAAAAAACCATATATATAAGCCACGATGGTGTGGACGTTTATATATACTTTCTTCAAGTAGGTTTTAATGCATTTAATTTTATTATCTAGCCAAATTAAACTTTATGGCTAATAAAATTAATAGTCGGTACACACATGACCATATAAAAATATTAATCACCATTCCGATGGAGAAAAATTAATAAATTTATATTTAAGTGAAACCCATAATTTAACATCAAAAATTATTATTTTATAAAGAATAAGCCTACAGATAGAGAGGTCATACCGATATAAAATAAAATTTTACAGTTATCCAAATGAAGTTTAATTCTATGAACCATAACTGGCATATCCGATAGGAAGGAGGACGCATGTCAACGTGTAGCCAATTATTTCATAATTATACCAATCATGGAGGCCAAATAAATCGAATTCCATTTATACAAAATAAATAAATCGATTAAACCACTTAATATTTTACAATAAGGTTTTTAATATTTTCATATATTTCAAGTGAATATCCATAACTTAACACCAAAAATTATTATTTTATAAAGGATAAGCCTACAGATAGAGATGACAACCGATATAAAGTATAATTTTATTGTTATCAATAAGAAGTTTAATACCATAAACCATAATCACTATATCCGATATGGAAGGAGACGCTTGTCAACGTGTAGCTGATTACCACAAAACTAAACCAATTATGGAATGACAAAAACAAATCGATTTCCATTTATTAGAATAAATAAATTGATTACACCGCTTAATATATGAAATCATATTTTAACAATTCTCAAATAGCACAAATAATTACATATTATCGCGAATAATAAAATAAATGCGTTATCCACAAGAAAATAAACACATAATAATAATTTTAAACAAATTAAAATCCAATTATCATGATCTTCGTATCGTCCGAATTCAAAAAAAAAATCCTCCAAAACCGAGCCAAAGGACTGAATCAGCAAGAAAAAAAGAGGCTCGAAAAATAGCCCGGGGCTGAAAATCCTACCCGTAGTCTGGCCCACAGCCCGACCCGGACATGAACCCGAACCCGGATTCATACCCAGACATGCCAGGTTTAGAAAAACCCAAGCTTTCTTCTTTCACCGTTTCCGCCCTTCTCCTCAGCCCTTCGCGTTGTTGCCGCTGCTGCTTAATTTGTCGTGCTGGAGAGTTACTGCAAAGCCACCGGAGGTCACCCGCCATCGCTGTCGCCGGGAAGTTACCAGAAAACAGCCATGACAGAGGTGATCCAAGCGCCGTTGTGAGCAACCATGCGAGTACATCTACAGCACTTGCCGCTCCCCTCCACCCCTCTGCTGTTCTCCACTGCCCTTGGCGACTTTTGGGAGGTTGATTTACTGTCACCGTGGACGGAAAGCCGCCGGAGCAAAGCTGCATAGCAGCGCCGCCACGAGCAGCCGTACGAGGCGACTACATCGCTGCTGCCCGTTTCAGCTGCTCCCACTCAACTTCTACTCATCTTCGCATCGCTTGGAGGGTGCGGGCGTTCATGGAGAACACCGGCAGAGGCTGCTCTTGCGGCAGATTTCCGACGCGGCGCCGACACGGCCGCTAGGACAGAGGCCAAGCTCGCGCCGCCGTGTCTTCTTCCTCCCTCCCACTTCTCCCACTGTTGCTGCCATCTCTCCCACTGGAGAGAACAAGCAACGCAACAGCAACTGTCCGTAAAGGTCTGCTCGCCGACGAGTTGCAACGGAGCTACTCCTCGTCGCCGGCGGTGTCTCCACAACAGCCACCATGCTCCCCGCCCATCCATGGTAATGAATCATCACGGGCAGCCGTGGTTTGACGTTGAAACACATCACTTCCGTCTCCGTTCTTCGTTCTTTCATCTCATGTGTACCGTCGTTTTACATTTATTCATCAAAAATAAAACAAAAACGAATCTAATCTAACACGATCAACCCTCGTGTGAAAAACGAGCCACAAACAGGCTTTAAATCACCAAAATACATAAATAAAACTAAATAAATATACCATGATAATTGGATTCTTGCAAACCAAACAATCATAATATTCGAATCTAAACACGTATTTCGATTAATCACAATTAAATTAAACTAATAGAGTCTAAACCTGGCTCTGATACCAATTGTGTAATCGATTGAAGATCCATGTGCCAAGAACATTAGAATATTAATTTAATTTAATTATTTACCGATTAATTAACATGCAAAGCCACATAGATTCATTTATGAGATTGCGGAACCATAAATCGAATCTAACCTTTGTAATGAACGAACAAACGATTCTGAGTCGAGGAGGATCCACGCACTAAACTCCGCTCACAAGATTAGCTCTTTTATTGATAGATGATTCGACACACGAATCTTCTAAAATAAACCCTCTCAAATTTGACTATTGATTGGACGATAATCTGTCAAACCCTAGCCACTCAAAACACACGCCACTCACTTAACTTAATTACCTCAATATTGATTATAATATTGCTTGAGTAAAAGTCTGCCAAGTAACGCCACTTTGTGTGGTTATATATAGGATTTAATTAGTTCATCTTAAGGATTCCTATGAGGATTAGAACTGAGCCTCCATATTTAATTTAATCTAAGTATTTAAACCCAAATACTCTTAAATTAAATTAAATATTAATTTACTTCATTAAAGAATCAATATTGAACTACTCATTCAATCCGATTTACGAATCAGGCTTCTTTTCGGTTATTTATTTCCCGTGTTTAAGATAACGCATGTCCATTAATTAATTTAAGCTATTGACTGCTTTCTAATTAATTAATATCTTATCCAAGAGAAGTACATCTCAACCTTATTATTCTATCGGAAACTAATCCACTTGCAAGGTTTTATATAATAATCATTTTGATCTCCTCAAGGGGACATCATCAACTCGGTAAACCGAGACACGATTTTCAGCTATAATATTAATTATCATGTAAATAATATTATTACCCAAAAATATCGAGAATATTGAGTTTCATCAACTAACTCTCACTAATTGATAAATCAAAGCAATAATTATTATAAATATATAATTAAATATTATACAACTAGAATTAAGAAATAATAATTAACCGAGATCTTTTATCATCCACTTAGGTCAATATAAGATAATTAATCTCACCGTTGATCCAGTTCAATGTATACAAACTACACTAACATAAGCTAATAGCCAAGACCAACTATTTCAGGCTTATATACAAAAAATCGCGAAAATACCGGCGGAATTACCGGCGGAATAGAATCCGCCGGTGATTACCGGCGGAATTCCGCCGGTAAAAGGCGGGTCGGCTAAAATTTTTTCCCCGGCGAATCACCGGCGGAATTCTGCCTGTAAAAAGGCGGGAGTGTTCGCGCTGGGAATACCGGCGGAAATTCCGCCGGTAATCACCGGCGGAGATAATTCCGCCAGTATTGTCGAAAAAAAATAATTAAAAATTGGGATTAGGGATCACCGGCGGAAAATCCGCCACTAATCACCGGCGGACTGAAATCCGCCACTGATCACCGGCGGAATAGGTCCGCCGGTAATCACCGGCGGAATTTCCGCCGGTAATACCGTCTAAGGTTGGGCTGGGCTTTATTATCACTTGGGCTGCTATAATAGTGGGTTGTTTTATGTTATTCGGCTGATTGTTTGTTGGGCCTTATTGCAAACCCACAATTCGGCAATGGGCTTGGTATCACCGGCGGAATTTCCGCCGGTGATCCTTCGTGCCCTAATTAGTGTATCAGACGTCCAAACTCCCTTTCATCTTGTCGTGCCCAACTCCGCCCAAACCGCCTCCCCTTCACTTCGCTCCGCCGCTCCACCGCCACCGCCGGTGAGTTTCTATTTCTCTCTCTCTCGCTCGCTCGCTCGCTCGCGCTCCTTCACTGACTCAAGGCCATTTTCTCAGTCACTCTCTCTTTCTCCGCCACTCACTCCGCTCCGCCGCTGCTCGAGTTTGCCGGTGAGTTTTTCTACTTCTCTTTCTCTCGCTCCCTCTCTCCTCCACTCACTCCGGCACTCTTTCTCAGCCACTCTCTCGCTCTACCAATCCACCGCGCTGCCGCCGCCGCCGCCGTTTCATCCACAGGTTAGTTTTCTGTTACTTACTCTCTCTCTCTCTCTCTCTCTCACTCCCTCTCTCTCTCTCTCTCTCTCTCTCTTTCTTCTTGTTCTCTATCTCTCTCACTTCGTCCATTTATGTTTATCAAAAAGTTGGAATTCAAGAATGTAGTTGCCACACATGACCACATTTCCTTTATTTTTGTGAATAGGTTGTTGCCAGTGAATGAACAACCAATTTTTTACTGGTTGGTTTTGTTAGTGCAATCGATCTGTATAACCATAGATCTTTCCCACTTCATTACCCACCCAACATATTTTCGAAGATTTATTTGGCTAGCCACTGACTAGTTGTGCAGGAGCAAAATGAGTTACCAAAATAAATAAAAATGATCTTTTTTCTGATTTGTAATTGAGCATTGTAATTATACAACTTCTAGGGCAGCGTAATGTATATCTATATACTTTTCAGTCCTAAGTTATTGAGTTGTGAGCTTCATTTGTCTTACCATCTCACGCTTTTGTCCATGAAGTTACCTACAGGAAATTCTACTTCTTGAGATCAAGTATCTCATTCATGCAAATATTAAGTCTAAAAAAAATAACTATGATGTCTGTGGTACGAGATAGATGTCAATGATTAAGCTTTTGTTGATAATTAAGAATTGAAAACTGAAATGACTTATAATGGCGTTTTGACAATTGAGATGTGAAAATTCACATAACACTGTGTTGCTGCATAGTGATAAACCTCCGTGTGAGGTGCAGATTTTAATCTTATTGTTTTTATAATATCTATACATTATAATATTGCTAGGCACTAATTCTATCATGAATTATGTTATCAAATAATTGTTTTCAAATAATTTATGAATTTTTCTTATCCTTGTTAGCATTTACAAGAATGAGTGATAATCGTCAGTGGATGTATGCAAGATATAACGATCGTCCTGCATTTGAACGAGGACTTGATTATTTTCTTGAGTATGCCATAAATCAGACGCGATATACAGATGGTGCCAATAAAATTAGGTGTCCTTGTAAGAAGTGTAAGCACGAGGCCTTCTTATCAGTGGATGAAGTTAGAGAACATGTTTGTAGGCGTGGGCAACAACAAGAGGCGATGCAGAAAGCGGAAGAACAACGAGAAGCAGAACGAGTGGCACATGAAGCAGAACTAGCGGCAGAACGAGAGGCACGTAAAGCCCTCGAGGAACGGATGGCCATGTTTGAGAGGATGATGATGTCGGGTCAATTTCCTCCTCGTCCACCTCCAGCAGCAGATGCGTAGTTTCTTTATACTTTTTCTGTAGAACTATTTAACAGTTATACTGTTTATTTGGTGAATTTATTAACTTAATATTATTGAATGTTAAGATACAGTTTTATGAATATTAGACTTCTTTAGTATTATTTGACGATTTGGTGTGGTATATATTACATTTAAATTGAAACAGGGTGCAGAAAAAATAATAAAAATAATAAAAAATTAAAAATTAAATTAGCGGCGGAATTCCGCCAGTAAAATGCACACGTGTCATCCATTTGTACAAGCATAAATTCGAAATTTTGTGGCGGAAAATGTCCGCCGGTGATTACCGGCAGAAATTCCGCCGGTAATCACCGGCGGAATGAATTTCCGCCGGTAATTTCATCACTGGCGGCGTTTTTAAAGGCGGAACTCGTCCGCCGGTAATTCCGTCAGTAATCCGATTACCGGCGGATTTCAGTCAGTTACCGGTGGAATTTTCCGCCGGTAATCCGACGATTTTTTGTAGTGATATTACAATCTCTCAAATAATTGTCCATAAGTTACTTAGATTGTGAACTTATTTATAACTTTATAAGCATTACAATAATATGATCTTCCGTGTGACACTACATACCATATTATTTATAATATGAAGTAACTGGACTATATTTGCATAACCATAACACGAATAAATATGCAAATCATGCATGTGACAATAATATTCTCATTAAATA
The DNA here is from genome assembly GCA_029490685.1 of Schizonepeta tenuifolia. NCBI lineage: Eukaryota > Viridiplantae > Streptophyta > Magnoliopsida > Lamiales > Lamiaceae > Schizonepeta > Schizonepeta tenuifolia. The sequence continues at coordinate 82,561,141 of CM055958.1, forward strand.
GGAAATAATAGTTAATATACAAAGCATCAATTAAAGCATGTTTTTCAGTATATAACTTCAACACCGTTCCCCTCCCCCGTTTGTCCATCAAGTTCAAAACTTTCTTGCAAATTGAGGAAATAAAGAAATAAGAAGTAAATTAAGAGAAAACATAAAATCTTAAAGTACAATAAAAAAAATGATATTAACATTTGAAATTCAACATCAATTCTACACAGGAGCAAAACAACTCGAAGAACGTCACTAATTCCATGTTCAATGCATTACCAAATTACACAATTTCAGCAAATTTTCGAATAAAATTTCTCCATTACAAACAAAATATGAAAATTACACAACGAACAAGAGATGAGACTAGGGAAAGCGATTCACCGCTATTAAAGGCATCAACTAGAATGAAGAAGCATCAACTGTTTGATGGTTAATTGGAAAATTGCCACCAATATTAAGGCGGAAAAATCAAAATCAAAAGTTGTAAAAGTGATTACAAAGTAATTGATGATATTCGCTAAGAACAATGCTTATAGAGTAGGTAAGAAAATAAAGGTAACAATAATGGTGAAGTCGTAATAAGAATATCGCGAAGAACAAATACATACCTATTGAATCATATATGGAAGGTTAAAAATTTTGATGAACTCGCCCTTAGAAATCGCTAGATGTAGAATTGCGATGAAGAATCAGGAAGTAGAGTTAATCTGGGTTAATTGCGCTCACGTTATTAAATATTGAAGGGAAAGAATTCTAAAATGACCAAATTACCTCAAGTTAATAAAAAATGCCGTAACTTAAGTTTAACAACTAGTTTAGATCTCAGCCATAAATTAGGTAGGATTGATAGTAGGGATCTATATATTCTTATTTCTTAGGTTAAGATACATTCTTATACGATCATTCTCATATATATATGTGTGTGTGATAGATCTCGGGTTTGCAAAAGTAGCTGAAAATAATAATGATGCGATGACACAAGGATTTACGTGGTTCGATCAATGTGATCTACGTCCACGGGAGAGAATATCTAGTCTTTATTGCTTGAGAGTACAATGAGTATTTGAATATCTAATCTATCGACTATATATAGGCCTTGAATCGAGCCCTAATCCTCCTAGGATTCCTAATACATATCTTGTTTCTTTGTACATATCCAAATCTCCTTAGAAATTGGATTCCTTCATCTCCAAGGTAGGGCTTCGTTACTTGGTCTTCAAGGCAGTTAGTAATTCGTCAGGGCCGAACTCTGCACAGGCCCAACCAGATTGGGCCTTAGGTCAGGCCCAAGACGAGGCCGGTCCTATCACATCCCCCCCCCCCCAAAAGATAGGAAAGAAGACATATAGATGCACAGTCAGGTCGAATTTCCGAGGTGAATAGTCGCAGAAGCCAGCGTGGGCACGGCCTGAATCAGCGAGCTTACCTTCCGAGCTCGAATTGCAGGTGAGCTACAATACGAGATAAGTAATCAGCTGTCGAGATCTGCTATTCGGATTGCCAAGTAGACGGCCCATATTCAACCGAATTCAATGGGAGGGAAAGTTGGAGGGCTTTTTGAAAACTTTTTTGAGGCGGTTCAGATACCGAAAAAGCTGCCACGTTCACACGTGTGCAATGTTCAACGGCGGGATTCAAACATTTATTACGGGATTTCAAACGACTCCCTTCATATTACGCCATTTCACATCCGCCATTACAGTAAAAGGATTCCGTCCCAGTAAATCTTTCTTCCCTCCACCTTTCGCTCCAGAAATTTCCGACTAGTCGCACCACCGTGCCGCCATTTCACATTGGGTCTTTTGCTGACAGCCGCTAACCGCTCGCCCGACCGTTTATCTCAATTGAACAAGTAAGTATGGCTTCCCCCACTCGCAACTCACAATATAGTAGGGGTAGTGAGTCGCCACCTGCCGATAGAAGGGTCAATTTTATTATTTTTTCATTGGGATCCCCCACTCCTACTGTTGAGGCTCTAGTTGTGCCCCCCTGCGTAGAGGGGAAGGTAGCCGAATATTCTTCAGTCCTAGACGAGTCTAAGATAAAATTTCTTGCCCAGTCCTACAATTTCCCTTCAAACGTTGAACTTATAGAACCCCGTCCGGAGGATAGGGCGTGCTCACCCTCGATGGGGTTTGTGACCATTTACGAAGACAGCTTTCACTCCGGTCTTCGTCTACCCCTTCCTGCGCCCTTCGCCGAACTCCAAAGGAAGCTCGGGTTAGCTTTGGGCCAGATAACACCCAACGCCTTCAGGCAGTTTACCGACCTAGGCGTGGCGGCTATCCGTCACAATTACCCCTTATCTGCCGAGCTCATCCACGAGCTTTTCGTCTTCAAGTCAACGGCGGACTGGTACTATGCCACCGCCCGCACTGACTTTAAAGGGAGAACTCAGAACAAGGTAGAGAAATGGCATAGGAAATTCTTCTTTTGTCGGCATGATAGTGTAGTCGACCTGATGTGGAGGGTGGGCAAACCCCGCGTTTGGGTGACGGACGAGGTGGATGAGGGCTTGGAGGGTATAGCTAGGGCGATAGCGAGTTGTGGCCCGTTCGAGGAGAGTTACGGCGAAGATTCTCTAGCCGAAGCGGGGTTAAGCCCGTTCGAGTCCCAAAGTATGGTGGATCCTGCAACGGGTGAGGCCCCGCTAGTGCTGTTAGGATTGTTTAGTTTTGTTGATCCGTTGCCTAACCCCTTTACTTACCTTGCATTTGCAGTGAAGTTCAGGAAGATAAATGGAGCCGATGCCAAGGCCGCAGCCCGTGGGGGCAAGAGGCCGAGGTCGTCAGGACGATCTGCGTCATCTGACCAAGGTCAGCTCGGAGGATCCTCTGACTTGGTTCAGCGATCCGAGGTAGCAGGGCCTGCTGCGACGGGTGTTCTTTCTCCTTCCGGCAGTCCATCTCTCAAAAAATCTAGGGTCGACGTGGAGATTGTCGACATTTCGGGTGGTGACGCGAGCCCGGCTGCTCCTCCAGCCCAGCTAGGGGATTTGCCTTTTCCCGAGGTGAAGATTTATTGTTTTCGTTAATTTTCTGTAATTCTTGCTTGTGTAGCTAACTGCATTCCTTCTCGCAGGGCATTGATATGTTCATGGGATGGCTCAAGAGTGGCGTCGGGGAGATGTCAGCGAGGCACGAGGACGAGAAAAGTCAGTACTCAGAGAAGCTGATGTCGACCACGGCCAAGCTGAAGAAAGTTGAGGTGGAGTTGGCCAAATCCCAGGACGAGGTGAAGACCGTCAAGTCCGAGCTGGCCGCTCAGCTCGCGAAGGCCGAGGTGGAGGCCGAGAAAGCTCAGAGAAGGTTTGAGGCCGAGCTAAGTGCGGCCAAGGACAGGGAGGCCAAACTGGCATCTAGTCAAGGCGAGATCCTGCGGGCCTATACAAAGAGGCTTCTATTGTCGGAGAGTTTCTCCGGCCTAGCTAATGAGTTGGCTGGGCTTATCAATGGAAACTACGCTTTGAGTGCTTTGGAGGAGGCCTCCAGGGACTTCCCCGACCTGGACGTTTCCAAATATGGTTACGAGCGCCTCGAAGATGAGGCTCTCCCTTTCCAGTATGCCAAAGTGATCCGACGTCACCTCGGCCAGCTACCTGTTTTGGACGACCTCGCCAACTCGTCCGTGCTCCTATCCGCCGAGCAGATTGCTGCCTGCTCGACAGATCGGGACCCCACCCTCGATGCAGTCTTCGACTCTCTTCCTGTCGAGGAAGAAGAAGACAAGGGAGAGGAAGAGGAGCATGAGGCCGCGGCTAATGAAGACCCGAACTCTAACAAGAGTTCGGAGGATCCCAAGAATGCTGGCGCTGATGGTTCTTCCAAGGATCTCCACTCCGGGCAGCCACCTCTTCAAAACAAGGAGGTCGACGATCCTTAGTTTTTTTTTTTTTGTATATATGTAATTTTGTACTCAGGCCTTCTTGAATAAACGAATTTTGCATTTCCTTGTGTGTGTAGACTTTGGATTCTCCTGATATACTTTCTTTACACAACAAATGAGTCTTCTTTCTCAAGATCTGTCTGAACAACGATCCCTAGCTCAGCTATGGATGGAGAGATGTCGCCGAGCTGAGGCACTTTTTGATGAAAAGTGTGCTCTGTTGAAGTTAAAAGAATCCGAGCTTGAGGAATGGCAGGGGAAGTTTGAGTCACTCTGCGTGGAGGCTGAAGTCAAGCAGCTCGCTGGTCAAGAGAATGCCGATTTACTTCAGGCCCAGCTTCTTCAGGCAGAGGAAGAGTTGGAAGTTGCCCGAGGTAGAGCTGGGCGTGTTCTGAAGGATCATGAGAAGATCGTCGAGGAGCATGCTGAATATGAAGATATCATCCGTCGCAATGGTGGTATCACCATATCCGAGGCGGAATTAAAGACGAAGGAACTGTTGGAGCAGTATCTCGATTTAAAAGCAGCATGCGGCCCCGAGTCCTGGGAGCTTCAAGGGGCTCATGAGATGCTCAAAGAAAGCACGAACATGTATAAATGCGTGCTGTCTTGTCGTCCTAAACTTCATGCGTTTCTGTCCAATAGTGCGGATGAGTCTGCTCCGTCGTCTTCTCGGACTTTGCCTGCTCGCAAGGTGAAAGCTGCTTCTCGGGGACGTCAGGCCGGCCCGAGCCGAGGTGGCCGGGCTGCGGGGCGGAGTTCGGCTACGTCGCGAGGTCGGAGTTTTTCTTCTGGAAGAAATCGAGGTCGAATTTCCATTGACGATCTTATGGGATCTTCATTCGAAGAGCAATGGCTCAACTTTAGTAGGCCAAATCCCCCTCCGTAGATTAGTTCTTCCTGTAATTTATGTACATACAATGTTTTAATTAGTCAAAAATAAAGTAATATGTATTGTGTTTTTTGAACTTCCTGTTCTTCGGGAAGAATGCTTCCTTGGTTTATTCGTGCTTTGCTTTTTGGAGGGAGTCGAACTCGGACCTCTCTGTGTGACAAGGGAACCATGGTTCAGACCTCGTAGTATGATTCTCCCGGGGGAACTTGGTTCGGACCCCAGAATGAGGGAGTTTGACTCGGACCTCATGGGATCTTCCTTTTTGGAGGGAGACGAGCTCGGACCTCGAAAAGGGTTTCCTTTGCGCATTTCTTAGGATATAATTACCACATGTCGGGTCATCACTGACCTCAGAAGGGAACTTTAGTTCGTCCTTATGAGGGAATTTTGTTTTGTGGATACTTCGTATAAGCAAACTAAAAGACACGAGAGTATGCAAGACGAAAAGAAACTTTATTAAAGAAAGAAAGACCAAAACAAAAAAAGGTTTGGACGAGCTCGTTAAAAACAAAACATTAAGACTCGAAAAAAAAAGAGAAAAAAAGAGAAAAAAAACTTAAGACTCTATATGCAAGACTTTGCTGCTTATACGAAGAATCTCTTTAGGTAGGCGATGTGCCACGTTCTGGGTATCAGCTCGCCCGAAAGGTAGGCGATTTTGTAGGCTCCTTTGCCGAGAACTTCGTGCACTCTGTAGGGCCCTTCCCACGTGTCTTCAAGTTTTCCGAGCTTCTCCGAATGGCTTACTTCGTTGTTTCTAAGTACAAGATCACCGACCTGGAACTGCTGGGGTTTGACCCTTTGGTTGTAATATCGGGTCATCTGTTGCTTATACCGAGCTTCTTTTATGCTGGCTAGTTCCCGCTTTTCCTCGAGTAAGTCCAGGTCAGTTCGGCGTTGCTCTTCATTAGCTTCAGCTGAGAAATTGATGGTGCGGGGCTCCGTGCCCCGATCTCTACGGGTATGACCGCTTCTGACCCGTATACTAAACGGTACGGGGTTTCTCCCGTTGAAGTTCTGGGTGTAGTCCTGTATGACCACAGGACGTTTTGGAGGTTGTGGATCCATTCCGTTTTATCCTTCTCTAGGCGGGCCTTGAGTCCGTTCACTATTGTCCTGTTGGTGACCTCAGCCTGGCCATTAGTTTGAGGTCGGTGGACCGAGGTGAAGTTTTGTTAAATATTGAGTCCTTCACAAAATTCTCGGAATTCTCTGCTCGTAAATTGCGTCCCGTTGTCCGAGATGAGGACTCTTGGAACTCCAAACCGGCACACGATATTCTTCCAAACGAAGTCGACGGCTTTCTCACTTGTGACTTTTGTGGAAGGTTCGGCTTCGACCCACTTGGTAAAGTAGTCGACTGCAACTATTAGAAACCGTTTTTGTTTAGGGGCCGAGTAGAAGGGTCCTACGATGTCAATGCCCCATTCCACAAATGGCCACGGGCTCTGTATAGTAGCGAGGTCGGTCTGGGGTACCCTCGTCACCTTGGCATGCAGCTGGCATTTCAGGCACTTTTTCACGAATTATTCCGCATCTTTTGCCATTGTTGGCCAATAGTACCCCCACCGCATGATTTTCTGAGCTAGCATCCGAGCTCCGATGTGGCTTCCGCACGATCCAGTGTGTACTTCATTTAGTACGTAGTCCGCTTCCCTTGGTCCAACACACTTTAGGAGAGGTTGTAAATATGACTTTCGATAAAGGATTCCTCCTTCGAGGACGTACTGCGTGGATCTAGCTAGAATTTTTCTAGCTTCCGCCTTGTCCTCAGGAATTTCCCCGCTCTCCAAACACCTTTTTAGAGGGGTCATCCAATTCGGGTCGTCCTCTTCGATTGCATTGATTTCCGCCTCTTCTATACTTCGATTCCGGACTTCTTCTACTAGAGTCGAGCTAGTTGAGTTCGCCAGCTTACTTAGCTCGTCAGCTCGGGTATTTTGGCTTCGGGGAATGCGAACTATTCTGAAGAACTGGAAGGATTGTTCTAGGAGCTTGACCTTCTCCAGGTATTTCTTCAGCTTCTCACTCTTCGCTTCGTACTTTCCCAGCACGTGGTTGACCACGACTTGAGAATCACAGTGGACTTGGATAGCTCGTACCTGGAGGGTTTGGGCGAGATGTAGTCCGGCAATAAGAGCTTCATATTCCGCTTCATTGTTCGTAGTGGGAAACTCGAATCGCAGCGAGTATGTCAACTCCTTTTTCTCCGGGCTGATTAGGAGTATGCCAACTCCGCTTCCTTTCTTTCTCGAGGCTCCATCCACGTACATCTCCCAGCAGTCTGCGGGTGTCTTCTCCGGGATTTCTTGGAGTTCGGTTTTGGCTCCAAACTTTTTTGGCTCGTCGATGACATTATATTGAGCTTTTACAAGGAAGTCTGCCGAAGCTTGTCCTTTTATAGCTCGGCGGGGACCGAATGATATGGAGTGCTCTCCTAGCTCGATTGCCCATTTCGCGATCCTTCCTGAGGCTTCCGGCTTAGTGAGGACTTGCCGGAGTGGTAGGTCGGTCAAAACTTGTATTGGGTGAGCTTGGAAATAAGGTTTTAGACGCCGAGCTGCATTTACTAGGGCTAGAGCGACCTTCTCGAGAGGCTGATACCTTGTCTCTGGGTCTTTTAGGACTCTGCTGACGAAGTACACAGGTAGTTGTCGATCTCCTTCATCTCGGACCAACACTGCACTTATTGCTTCCTCCGATGCTGCGAGGTACAGGGAGAGGGATTCTTCCTTTTTGGGGACTGACAAAGTTGGTTAGTCACCGAGGTGGCGCTTGAGCTCCTCAAAGGCTAGCTCGTGCTCTGTTCCCCATCCAAATTTCGGTGCCTTCTTGAGAATTTTGAAGAACGAAAGTTGCTTCTCGGCGGCTTTGGAGAGGAAACGACTTAGTGCGGTTATGCAGCCTGTCAACCTATGCGCGTCGCGAATAGTTCGGGGTACCTTCATTTCCTGCACGGCTCTGACTTTCAACGGGTTGGCTTTGAGACCTTCCGGTGAGATCCAGCACCCTAAGAATTTTCCAGATCGCACGTTGAAAGTGCACTTCTTTAGGTTCAGCTTGAGGTTCGCCTGCCTGAGTACGTCAAGGGTCGTTCGTAGGTCGTCAACTGCGGAGGCCATTTCCTTACTTTTGACGACAATGTCGTCCACATATACTTCGACAATCGTTCCGATGTGATTTCGGAAGAGGAAGTCGACCATTCGTTGGTACGTCACTCCGGCATTCTTTAACCCGAAGGGCATGTATTTGAATGCGAAGACACCAAAGCTTGTGGCAAAAGCTGTCATGATTGCATCTTTTTCATCCATTAGAACTTGATAGTACCCTTTGTAGAGATCGAGAAAGCAGAAGACCTCGTATCCCACTACGGATTCAATCTTCTCGTCAATGTTGGGGAGAGGATAGCAGTCATTTGGGCAAGCTTTGTTGAGGTCAGTGTAATCCACACACATCCTCCACTCCCCTCCTTCTGCTTTCTTCACTACTACCGGATTAGATAGCCAAACTGGGTATTTGACCTCGAATAGGAGTCCTGCTTTCAGTTGCACCTCATCGTAGATAACTTGATTCCGTTCGGCAGCAAATGTCCTCCTTTTCTGCTTGACCGGGGTTGAGTTCGGATTAATGTTGAGTTTGTGCGTAATGATATCTGATGATACCCCCGTCATGTCTGTTGGCGACCAAGCGAAGACGTCTTGATATTCCCTAAGGAGCTGGATTACCTGCGGGCGGGTCTGGGGTCCCCCCGCAAAGCCGACCTTGACAACTTTTGCAGGGTCTACTTCGGATAAGGGAACCTGTTCCGCCGAGGTGTCTGAGATCGACGTCGTTTCTTCCAACTCCATGGTGAACCAGTCCTCATGAAGTGCGAAGATCTCCGCATTTGTTTTCACAAAAGGAGGTCGTTGAGATTGCTCTGGTCCCATTCGAGGCCCGAGCCGGGACTGGATAGGTCCTGGTCCGAAACGGGATTGGATGGGTCCCCACTGAAGACGTTCGTGAGCACTTTTCCGATCACGATCATTCCGACCTCGATCAACTTCAGTCCTCTTCTTCTCGGTTTCTTCTCGCTTCAACCGGTCCGCATCTTGGCCATCCGCGAACTGGTATACAATCCTCCACATTTCCTGAGCTGTCTCAGGTTTCTGTTTAGCGAGCTCCTGGTTCAGGGACCCAGGAGCGACCCCATTTCGAAAAGCCAAGATGAGAAAGAAGTCGTCGATTTTATCGACCTTCAAGCTTTCCTGCATAAATCGGGAGGCGTACTCCCTTATAGACTCTTTATCCTTTTGCTTTACTGATAGGAGATAGGTTGTGTCTCGGCGAGCCTGGACCTTTATATGGAATCTTTGTTTAAAGATTCCTTCAAGGTTGGGCCAGGACCCTACACTGCCAGTCGGCAGACTGTCAAACCAAGCTCGGGCGTAGTCGACCAGCATCTCGGGGAACAGCTTGCACATGTGTTCTTCTTTAAGGCCCTGGTTGTGCATGTTGTACTTGAAACGCGTCAGAAAGTTGAGGGGATCCTCCAACCCATTGTAGGGTGGTATGCTTGGCAACTTATATGCCGTAGGAAGCTTGGCGTCAAGCAGTTCGTCAGTGAACGGGCTGACAAGTCGGGTTGATCCCCTTTCACGTTGGTGTCGATCTTCATGCGGATTGTGACTCCTGCAATAACTCGGACTTCGGCACCTGCTGGGGCTCCGATGTCGCCTTGGGAGGTGGTGTCGCCTGGGACTCCAATGTGGACTAGGACTCCGGCGGCGGAGTGGACTCCGTCGGGTGTCGTATTTTCCCCTCAGCTCGGGCCCCTGCGTCTTGGCGTGGTGAGGGGTTTTAGATATGGATTTCCGCATGGAACTCTCCCTGGCTTCGGGCACGGGGGCATCCGAGCTGTCGTGAGGAAGCATTTGAAGCTCTCCTTATTTGCTCTAGCGAATTCAGCTGCGGCAAAGGCGGTAGCGAGATCGAAGTCGTTGAGGAAATCATCTCCCTCCTTCGGCTCGGGTTTCTTTGGTTGGGATTCGTCGCTTACTTCTTCGACAAACCCTTCAGGAGTCTCGTTCGTGTTGAAGGATCGTCCATTATGCGTCCTCCGACGCGGGTTTTTTGGTAGATCCCTCCGAGGGATGTCTTCTAGCTCGGGCATCCCCCCGTATGGATCCTCTTGTGAGTGGTTATTATCACGTCCCTCCTTTGGGGGATTTTCCCCTTCGTTGGGATTCCCATATCGGTTTTGGGCCTCCCGTTCTCTGGCGATCGCGCTTTGTGATCACGTATTCATTGTTAATCAGCTACAAAAGAACCGTCGATTTGAAGAGGTGTTCCCACAGACGGCGCCAATGATAGATCTCGGGTTTGCAAAAGTAGCTGAAAATAATAATGATGCGATGACACAAGGATTTACGTGGTTCGATCAATGTGATCTACGTCCACGGGAGAGAATATCTAGTCTTTATTGCTTGAGAGTACAATGAGTATTTGAACATCTAATCTATCGACTATATATAGGCCTTGAATCGAGCCCTAATCCTCCTAGGATTCCTAATACATATCTTGTTTCTTTGTACTTATCCAAATCTCCCTAGAAATTGGATTCCTTCATCTCCAAGGTAGGGATTCGTTACTTGGTCTTTAAGGCAGTTAGTAATTCGTCAGGGCCGAGCTCTATGGGCCGAACTCTGCACAAGCCCAACCAGATTGGGCCTTAGGTCAGGCCCAAGACGAGGCCGGTCCTATCAGTGTGTATACAAGCTAGTTGTCAAGTGATATATTGCTAAACCAACATATATATAAATCTGCTTCATGCATTCAAATAATGTTCATAATTACTATAGTTACTTTATGTTATTTCCAATACAGGAGTACCCGTTAGGCTGTTATCTTATTTGGCTGTTACTGTTAGTTGAGAGAAATCTTAGTATAAAAGAGATTGAGACAAAATACAGCTAATATTGACAGGCACGTTACCTAGGAAAGCATATATATTCATTAATGAAATGAAAAAATGTTGTCATTTTCAAGTCAGTATATATAGCCCACGTGACAATACGCACAAGAAATTGTATGTACGATGCATCCCATAATCTTGTTGGCGCCCAAATTTAACCATCTGGCATCAACCATTTGGAATCATATCTGTCTTCAAGATTAGTGTGCGATTGACCATAAGTATAGTATTTAATTACCATATTAATTTTGATACTGCAATATTTATAATAAATCCATCCACATAGAGTTTAGAGTATTTATATTTAGAGAATATCATATGATATAGTCATAATGAACATTAAAATATAAATTTTGATCCACCTTCTTCATAAATATAAATTATGGCCATTTTTTTGAACTTAGGACCTAAATACCCCTTTCCCTCTTCTATATTTGATCCATCAATCATTGATCCATTTTATTGACACTTGTTTTCCTTTCCAAGTTTTTTTTTCTTTTCTTTTCCTGTTTTTTTTTTATTTTCCAGCTTTTTTCTTCTTTTTTCTGTTTTTTTTCTTATTTTCCAGATTTTTTTTCTGTTTTTTTTTTCAGATTTCTTTTGTTTTTTTATTTTTCAATTTTTTCCTTGTTATTTCTTTTTTTTCCAGATTTTTTCTTTTTTTCTGTTTTTTTTTCTATTTCTTTTTAATTGCCAAATTTTTGTTTGCCTCATTATTTTTTGTTTGCCTATTCATTTTTTTTGTTGGTCGCTTCTTCTTTGGTCGAGATTCGAGCGAGGGGAGCCGAAGGCCTCGGAGCGAGCCGAAGAAATCTAAATTGTTGCCCGACGATTATCCTTATATTAGTAACCGAAGCGAAGGCGGAGCCGTATAATCGGAGCCGAAGGCGGAGCCGCAAAATCGGAGCGGTATAACTTGAAATAATTGGAATTTTCGTCCCAAGAGTACCATATCATAACTTGGAACATCTGGAACTAATTCGACAATTCGTCCCAGTTGTACCAAATCTGGAACTATTGGCACTAATAAGGCTAAATTCGTACCAGAGGTACTAGAACTATTGGTACTAATATAACTAAATTTGTACCAGAAGTAACAAACGCCTTATATCTGCCCGACCCGACCCGCGCCAGCCTGCGTCCGACCCGACCCGTTCCGCGTCTTATTAAGGGTATTTTCGTCCCAAATTGAAAAAAATGGCCAAAATTTATATTTTTGAAGAAGGTGGGCCAAAATTTATATTTTAATGGTCATTATGGCTATTTCAAAATATGTCTCTTATATTTATATATAATTTTATATTTATTTTGTACTTTTTAGCTTTTTAATTGGTTATTAGGGTTTGTTATTCTAAAACTTGGGTATATATTTTATTAATTCAAAACTTATAATAAATGTTAATTAAATTTTATTATAAATTAGTACTAAAAATTATTTTTGAATAAAAAATTTAAAATAGTAAAATTAATAAATAGAGTATGGAAAATGAGACACATGTAAGGAAGAGATGATATCATTCGAAATTGAACGTGTATTTTCAGTTGGCAATCTAACTACGCCTACGTAGGAAAAATGAGATTGGTCATGAAACAAAATTAACCTAGTTGACAATCTTACTCTATCGATATTTAAAAAAAAAAAAAAAAAAAAGAGTTGTTTACCTTATGAAAACTGGCAAATTTTTAATAAGTAAAGTGATACAAGTACATATTGTACGAGTATTTTTGGTTGGCAATCCGACTAGCCATTGGTATGCAGTACAAATACTAGTTAAAAAGTAATTAAAATTTAAAAAAAAAAATACTTTAATTAAGGAATCTAAACTCTAAGGAATATGTGATTATTTCTATTTTTATAATTAATTTTTCACTTTTTACTCGTGTGACCGATTAGAGTGTGTCCAGAATCGTCCAATGCGGGAAGCGCAAGGGGAAGTAGTAGTCGGAAGGTGGAATTGCAGGACTCATCGGAGCTACATGATATCCCAGGACCTAAGCAGATGGCGAGAGGTACGAGTCTCAATTTCATAGCTCCAACTCTAAAACAAGGAACTCCGGTCGCATGCTTAGACAAAAATGCAGTTGAAATTGAGAATATGAAATGGAAATTTGCTTTTATACTGTATATGATTGGAGAGTCTCCCACCATAAGTTTTCTTTGCACGTATCTGATTAAGCAATGTTAAATTAAAGAGCCTGAGATCTATTATTATAGTGAAGGATACTTTGTTGTGAGATTTGATAATGAAGAAGAGAGAAATGCAGTTATGATGTCAGGGCCTCATACATTAGGAAGTCAACCAGTGATCATTAAACAATGGCAACCTGATTTTTGCTTTGAGGATAAGATATTAAAAGTCATTCCGATTTGGATCCAGCTCCCAAAGCTACCACTCAATTGCTGGTGATGCATCCAGAAATAATGCATCATGATGAATGATAATAACGAAAGGGAATGAACTCAATATTTACCTAATCAGTGCTCTTCTTCTTCTCTGCACAGGTGATGTCCAGTCCGCCTAAGCTGCTTGTAACTGAATTCTGCAGGAAAAAGGAGGGCCAGGAGTGTTCTCCGGCGAACCACCTCCGACGCTCAAGTTAGTTTTCTAGGTTTATCGATGAAGAAGAAGAAAACGCAGAAGTAGTTGAGAAAAAATGGTGAACCCCCTGTAAAATGGGTATCCTTCGACTTATATACTCGTGAGATTACTTGGAAATGAAGTTGTCCTTTCTTGATTCTTGCTGCTACTACCTTTACACGCGTCCTACTGTCATTCGCTATGAAACGGATGTACCGTCCGACAATTACCAGCTCGTCTGGGTAAAGCGTTCTGCAGGTGTCAGATTTATTAAAGAACGGGAGACCTGATTATAGTCCTTTCTCCATGTTCTGATCTGAGATGTCCCTAGGGCACCTGAGATGGTACCTGGTACATGCACCTGTTCTAAAATCTATTTGAAGTCTAACCAAAAGACATCGGCAGCACTTATCTTTAGGTGTGATTATCTTTAGGTCGAAGGCTCAGGTCTCCATGAGACCTGAGAGATTTTATGCTATAATATCTACTCCCCTCTACTCTAAATTTGCGGCCTTATCTTTCAATAAATATAGAGTAGCGAATAAATCCGCATTTTTCTGCAAACATCGGATTATCGCCTCTCTTTGCTCTTCAGTCATTTGCTTTCCTACCTTTGTGGTGAAACCCGTTTTTCCCGAGAACAGTTCTACCATCATTAAATCCCCTTCCGCTGGCTGCATTCTTGGTTCTAGGTCTTCCTCTACACCTCTCGTTTTTGCATCTTTATCCTGTAGTGGGCGTTCCGCCCCTAAGGCTCCCTTCATCTTCTACTTGGCATGCTTTATGAATTTCACATAAGATTCTTTCGATATTTCTTGGTCTCCAGAGACCTCACCTACCAACCCCTCCTTAAGAGCGGGGAATTTCATTTTCATGTGGTAGGTGGAGACCACCACTTGGAAATCATTCAGAGCAGGTCTTCCCAATATTATGTTATATGCTGAAGGCGTATCTACTATTAAAAACTTCACCATCCGAGTATTCGAGGTCTCACCACTACCGAGTGTTACCTGAAGGGTCACTTCCCCTTTGGGCTGTATTTCTCCTCCAGCAAAACCGTATAATGTCGTGCTTACTGGCATTAAATCAGCGTTGATTTTCATCTTCTGGAAGCAATCCCAGAAAAGCACATTTACCGCACTTCCAGTGTCCACGAAGATCCATGCCACTCGCCAATTGGCTACTTCAGCACTGATCACCAGTGCATCGTTATGGGGCGTTGCGCTCATCAAATCATTGGGACCAAAGCTTACACACGCTTTTGGATTTGTCTCTTCTCCTAGAAATGAGTCCACCACGTCAATCTCCATGCCTATTGTTTCTGCTAACTCCTGGACCTCTTTATTCACTTTGGCTTTAGCAGCTCTCATATAGGCTTTACGAGCTCGGCCTGAGTCTCCGTTAATATTTCCTCCCATAATCATGTTGATATTTTCTCTTTTCGGGGGAGGATCCTCTCGCCTAGGGGGAGTTCTCTCCCCTTGGTCAGGTCTCTTCTGCTCTGGCTCTTTTCTCTTATAACTTTTCTCTCTTTTTGACAAATTGGAGTAAGGTATCATCCTTTTTCAGCAGTCGCTCAATAGCATCTTTTAGATGCCTACAAGAGTTCGTGTCATGACCATAATCATTATGATACTTGCAGTACAACTCAGATCACGGGTTGCGTGGAGCTTCCTTATGGGTACTCGGAAACCTGAAGTGAGGAGACCTGGCAGCAGCTTCCATGACCTCCCCCAAAGATGCATTGAGGGGGGTATAATGCTCAAATCTTTCTGGGGCTCTCTTGGGCTTCTGCCCTCCCTTATCTTTTTCAGTTCTTGATGCTGAGGATGACCTTTTCTCCGATGTCTCCCTTTTGGGAGCAGGGAGTTGTTCCTGTATCTTTCTAGCCTCTTGAGCTTCCTCGAGGTTAACATATTTTTCAACTCTCTGCAGCAACTCTTCAAAGAATAGTGGGGCTCTCTTATTCAGCGAATTAAAGAACAAACCTGGTGCTAAGCCCTGTATGAGCGCCTGCACCTTCACATCATCCGAAGCCAGAGGGACTTGTAACACTTCAGCGTTAAAGCGAGTCACATACTCCCGCAAGCTCTCTAAGGGTCCTTGCCTCATTGCCATGAGTGAGGAGGACGTCTTTATGTGCCTCCTCGCACTAGCAAATTGGTGAAGGAACATAGACTTGAACTCGAGGAATGAACTTATACTGTTGGGAGGTAATTGAGAGAACCATTGTTGAGCCACCTTCGACAGAGTCGTAAGAAAAATTCTGCATTTGACTTCTTATGTGTATTGATGCAACATTGCACCATTTTCAAATCTCATCATATGCTCATATGGATCTGTGGACCCATCGTACTCCAACGTCAGTGTTTTGAAATTCGGAGGTAGCTGATCTTCTCTGATGTCCTTTGAAAAAGGAGACTGGCTGTCACCTGTTCTAACAGGCTTCTTAGGAGATTTCTTAGGTGAAGAGGCCTTCCGCTGGAGATCTTTCAATTGCTGTTTGAGGGTTGCGATCTCAGCAGCAGCTCCCTCATCTTGAGGTCTCACAATCCGTGCTTCGTCCTCTGCAAATTTCATTGCAAAATAAATAACCATGATTTCATTAGCGAGCAAGTCACTCTTGGGAATATCGCTAATATCTACTTTCTCTATTTATTGAATGACCATTTTCTGATTCAGTTTGGGGGCTCTCATACCCGTCGCTCTCATACTGAACTTCCTGCTCAGGTTCTCCCTGTCAAAAAAAAAAAATAGACATATTCAGATCATGAATATTTATTCTCATATTAACGTGGTTCGAACCATTTCATTAGTATCTCATCGCAGTCAGGATCTCATGAGACCCATTTGTACCTTCTTGGCCTTGCCACTTGCTGTGCTGCCAAACTTCTTAGCTTGACCCTCCAGCGGGGCCAGGGCTTTGGATACGACTTTCTTTACCATGGCATTGAGCTGATCTATGGACACCGCATAGGTGACACTTTGCTGCACTGGCGCTTGGGGTTCATCTCTCGTGACTTCCGAACCCTTGTGACCTTCCTCTTTCTGAGGGCTGGTCGACTTGGAAGCCCCTTCTTTCTGGGGCGTAGTTATCTTTGATGGAGCTTCTTTTAGCATATTTTGATTTTCCTCCTCAGTACGTTCCTCTGAGGAGCTATCATCACGTACCACTCCTTCAGGTGGGGATTCTCGATCTCGGCCCGATATACCTTCCATGACTGAGTTTGCATTTCAAAATCTTCAGCTATCAGTCAAAGGACAGCATTAAGACCGTTATCAGGTCTCGAAGAACCATTATCAGGTCTACACTACCCTTCTCAGAGGACCACTATCAGGTCTCAAAGGGGCATTTTAAAGAATTCAAGGGATATGATGTACCACATCCCCCTTCCCTACACACTCATTCCCAATCTCTGTTGGGATTGCGTGAGACTTGCTCTGAAGTCTTCACGCCTCTGCCAATTCTGGCCCCTCGCGTCACGAGGATTTCCAGAATTCATTCTTCAGAATCACCTATTTTTGAGCCATTCTCCCGGATAGCAAGAAATTTTGTTTATCTTTTTACCCTACCAACGGCTCTAAACAGTACCACAGAATGAAGAGTTTTACGAGTATACAGGAAATAAGCAAGTTTAAAATATTGCACCAAAATTCGCAAAGAGGTTTAAAACATAGAAGTTCCGAGATCACTCAACTAACTCCTTTAAAGACAGCAAAAATTTTTGAAAGGAGGAACACGTATCGACTAAAATATCCAAACCCTTTCTTAATATTTTTTCTCTCTCTTTCGAGTTTAGGTTCGAACTCGACGTCGTTGAAAGGAGGGCACATAAAAAGAGTTTTAGAACGAAATTCCAAGATAAAATTCCGCTTCCCACAGATGGCGCCACATGATGCATCCAGAAATAATGCATCATGATGAATGGTAATAACGAAAGGGAATGAACTCAATATTTACCTAATCAGTGCTCTTCTTCTTCTCTGCACAGGTGATGTCCAGTCCGCCTAAGCTGCTTGTAACTGAATTCTGCAGGAAAAAGAAGGGCCGGGAGTGTTCTCCGGTGAACCACCTCCGACGCTCAAGTTAGTTTTCTGGGTTTATCGATGAAGAAGAAGAAAACGCAGAAGTAGTTGAGAAAAAATGGTGAACCCCCTGTGAAATGGGTATCCTTCGACTTATATACTCGTGAGATTACTTGAAAATGAAGTTGTCCTTTCTTGATTCTTGCTGCTACTACCTTTACACGCGTCCTACTGTCATTCGCTATGAAACGGATGTACCGTCCGACAATTACCAGCTCGTCTGGGTAAAGCGTTCTGCAGGTGTCAGATTTATTAAAGAACGGGAGACCTGATTATAGTCCTTTCTCCATGTTCTGATCTGAGATGTCCCTAGGGCACCTGAGATGGTACCTGGTACATGCACCTGTTCTAAAATCTATTTGAAGTCTAACCAAAAGACATCGGCAGCACTTATCTTTAGGTGTGATTATCTTTAGGTCGAAGGCTCAGGTCTCCATGAGACCTGAGAGATTTTATGCTATAATATCTACTCCCCTCTACTCTAAATTTGCGGCCTTATCTTTCAACAAATATAGAGTAGCGAATAAATCCGCATTTTTCTGCAAACATCGGATTATCGCCTCTCTTTGCTCTTCAGTCATTTGCTTTCCTACCTTTGTGGTGAAACCCGTTTTTCCCGAGAACAGTTCTACCATCATTAAATCCCCTTCCGCTGGCTGCATTCTTGGTTCTAGGTCTTCCTCTACACCTCTCGTTTTTGCATCTTTATCCTGTAGTGGGCATTCCGCCCCTAAGGCTCCCTTCATCTTCTACTTGGCATGCTTTATGAATTTCACATAAGATTCTTTCGATATTTCTTGGTCTCCAGAATTGGCATGATTATCTCCAGGTCGAAGGCTCAGGTCTCCATGAGACCTGAGAGATTTTATGCTATAATAACTGGGAATAGACTCTCTAAGCAGAATTGGTAGTGTTTTGGTTAAGCTTGTTACAGCACATGAATGCACTTTAACTCAGAGTAGGATATCCTTTGCTAGGATGATGATTGAGATAGATATTATTGTTCCATTGCAGAAGGTGATACGGATAGAAGGGGAAAATGGGAAGATGATCGAGTAACTTGTGTATTATGAATGGCTTCCTCCCTTCTATAAAATATGCCAACGGGCAAGACATGACTGTGAGTGGAAGGCTAAGCCAAAGAAAGAACCCACCCAACCCAAGCAGCAGTGGGTGCCAAAAACAACACCAACTCAAGCAGCACCTGCATAAGAGAAGCAAGAAGAGAAGGAAACACAAAAGGAAACTGATCAGTGGCAACAACCAAAGAAAGTGAGCTCTAAAGCTCCAACTCCAGCACCTCAAGCAATTCCTATTGGTAATACTTATCAACTGTTTTCTTCAGTAGTGAAATTTGGTACTGAGAATGTGATTGAAAAGGGCTGTGACCTCATCCCCTTGGTGCCTCCATGAATCTACTACTTTGGAATATTAGGGGTTGTAACAGACCCTATAAGCATAAAGAGCTTAAAACTTTTCTGCCAAAAAATAAAATAGATGTAGATGGTTTCTGTGAAACTAGAGACAAGGAATACAAGTTTTCCAAAGTAACAGCAAAAATAAATGGGAATTGGTTTTTTAGCAATAATTATAGAGATTAAGAGAATGGTCGGGTGTGGATAGGGTGGAACCCAAGGAGAGTAGATACTCAAGTTCTAGAAACAAATGCACAAGGTCTTTTGTGTAAGCTAACAGAACTTCAAACTGGAGTGAAATTCTATCTAGTAGTAGTGTATGGGTATAACAATGTGGAGAAGAGAAAAGAGTTATGGAATTTTCTGACAAAGATAGTCCAAACTTATTCAGGGGCAATCTTGATAGGTGAAGATTTTAATAATGTGCTAGAAGCAGAAGATAAGTATCATGGGAATCCAGTAACAAATCAAGAAGTCAAGGATTTCAAGGAATGCTTATCAAGTAATGACTTGTACACAGTCAATATGGTTGGAAGTAGATATTCTTGGTGTAATCAGCAGACATGGGAGAACAGAATCTATTCCTTAATCGATAAATGTATAGCTAATCAAGGCTGGATTAGCTCATTTTCTAATGTGGTAGTGGAGTTGATGGAAATGAATATTTCAGACCACAATCCTATGTTCTTACACCTTGGAGATGAGCAGATTAGATGGAATATCCAGTTTAGATTTCTTAATGTGTTGGCAGAACATCCAGAGTTTATGAACATTGTATCAAGAGGGCGGGGTGATTTGAAGTAAGGCAATAAACTGCTGGGTATTTGGTCTGCACTAAAACATTTGAAACAACCTCTAAAACGGCTAAACGTGATTCATTACAAGAAAACAGCTGAAAAAGTTAAAGATTGCAGAGATAATCTCACTATTATTCAGACAGCTTTGCTATCTGATACTGACAATGAACTTCTTCTTGAAGAAGAAATATAGGCCATGGCTGATCTAGAGAAATGGAGTGGGGTAGAGAAGCAAATATGTAAGCAAAAAGCAAGGGTGGACTGGATAAAGCTGAGAGATAGTAATACCAAATTCTTCCATACTTTTGCCAAAGCTAGAAGAAATAGTCAAGCCATACAACTTCTGATAAGATCTGATGGCACAATATGCTCAAATCAGTAGGATATCAAAGAGGAGGTAAGACAGTTTTATGAGAGTTTAATGGGGAGTTCAGCTCCAACACTACCAATGGTAGGCAAAAACATCTTTAAGAGAGGGCCCAGACTTACAGCAACTCAATAGAAGGATCTAATGTGCCCAGTCAAAGCAATGGACATCAAAGAAGCTCTGTTTAGCATGGATATCAACAAGGCACCAGGTATGGACGGTTTCAATGTGTTGTTCTTTAAAAAAACATGGGGTATTACTGGCCAAGTTGTGATTGATGTTGTACAGGAGTTCTTTACTTCGGGTTTCCTGCCTAACACAATCAATAGCACATTGATCACCCTTTTACCAAAAGTGAAGAATCCCAGTAACATTAGAGAATATAGGCCAGTAGCATGTTGCAGTGTTCTCTACAAAATCATATCTAAAGTGATAACAAATAGAATGCAAGTTGTGTTAGGATTAGTTGTAAGTGATAATCACTCTGCTTTTGTTAAAGGTAGATAGATTTTTTATAACATTCTAGTGGGACATGAGTTGATTAAGGATACAACAGAAGTAATATTTTTCCTAGATGTATGATTAAGATAGATATACAAAAGACATATGACTCAGTGGAATGGCCCTTTGTATATCATCTTTTGCTGGAGTTGGGATTTCCATATCACTTTGTGAAACTTATTATGGCTTGCATCACAACAGTCTCTTACACAGTGAGTGTGAATGGTGAGCTCATTGTTCCATTCAAAGCAAAGAAGGGGTTGAGGCAAGGAGATCCAATATCTCCTTACCTCTTTGTTCTTTGTATGGAGTACTTGCACAGATGCCTTTTGGAGCTGCAGGAAGATGGAGACTACAATTTTCATCCAAAATGCAGAAAGTTAGGTTTGGTACACATATATTTTGCAAATGATTTACTCTTGTTTGCTCGAGGTGACAGAATTTCTGTACAGAAGCTACTCCAATCTTTCCAGAAATTCTCAAGTGTTTCAGGTTTTCAAGCCAATGCTGCCAAAAGTTGTATATATTTGGAGGAGTTATAAGAACTGTTCAAGAAGAGATATTGGATGAGTCGGGTATGAGCAAAGGAGACCTGCCTTTCAAATATTTAGGAGTTCCACTCTCCTCAAAAAAGTTATCCATAGCTCAATGCCAACCTCTGATTCAAAAAAATACTTGCAAGAATAGAGTGTTGGACTGCAAAG
Organism: Schizonepeta tenuifolia; assembly: GCA_029490685.1. NCBI lineage: Eukaryota > Viridiplantae > Streptophyta > Magnoliopsida > Lamiales > Lamiaceae > Schizonepeta > Schizonepeta tenuifolia. The sequence goes on from CM055958.1 coordinate 82,582,314, forward strand.
CTACTTAGTTATGCATGTAGAATTTAGCTGATAAAATCAGTGTTGAATAGCATACAAGCCTATTGGTACCAGATATTTGTGATGCTACAGAAAGTCATTAAGCTTATTCAAGCTTCTTGCATATCCTTTTTATGGTCATGTTCCTTAGGAATTACAAAAAGAGCTCATGTTGCTTGGGAGCACCTGTGCCAACCTAAAAGTGTTGGAGGTTGGAACCTCACTTCGATGAGTTTGTGGAATAAAGCTGCCATATGCAAACTATTATGGTGTCTTGCCCAAAAACAAGATAAGATATGGATCAAATGGATACATGACTACTATATCAAAGAAAGAAATCTCACCACGATGGCAGTTCCTTCTCAGGCTAGTTGGGTGGTGAAGAAAGTGATTGAAGCACGAGATTATCTAAGGAGAGTTCCCGATGAACTGGAAATGCTGGAAAGAGACAAGTTCTCCATTAGAAATCTCTATGTGAAGCTAAGGGGTAATGTGACTAAAGTGCAATGGAGTAAAATGCTGTATATTAATTGTGCCCCTCCTAAATGCATATTTATAACATGGCTTGCTATTTTGAGGAAACTAGTCACTTGTGATCATCTTCTACACATTGGAATTCAGTTTGATCAAACATGCATTTTGTGTCTCAAGAAGGATAAAAACATACATCACCTTTTCTTTGATTGCGAGTTTTCAGCAGAGGTGTGCTCACAGTGGCTACTTGGAGTAATATGAATGTGAATCAACAAGGGTGGGATCAGGAATTCAACCATCTAATCAATCAATGTCGAGGGAATTCCAAGAAAAAGCTTCTATATAGAACAGTGGTGTCCATGGTGATCTATGCTATATGGAGAGAGAGAGAGAGGAATAATAGAAGATTTCAAGATAAGGTGTGCACAGCTGCTTCCATTGCCAGACAATGTCAACTTGATATAGCTGTAGTTTGTAGAAATGATAAGAGGCTAACTCAGTTCTTATAATTCTTGTATGTAGCTGCATGAGTTAGGGGTAGTGGAGAGTTGAGATTTCTGTTTGTACTCACTACAAGAAAACTGGGCAAATGCGACATTTGAGATGCGTCACTAATGATTGATTTAATGTCGTAAAAGCTAATTTGCGACATTTTCTGCGTCACGTTGAATTCCATCGCAAAAGGGTGGTGTAGAAAATTTACGACACTTTTTTTGCAATTGTGTCGCAACATATATGACACTTTTTGCAACACTAAATTAATTATCATTTAAAATAAACGACATATTATGTGTCATTAATTATAGCAACACATGTCAATATACGACACATTACGCATCATTAGTTGAAATGGCACGTCCTAATTTGCGACATTTCGTTAAACAAATTTAACCTTTTTGGTGGCATAAAAAAATGTCACTAATAATTGGTTTAATGTCGCAAAATTTAGTTTGCGACATTTTCAATAATGACAGTTTAAACTGTGTCACAATACTACCATGTAGCAATTTTACGACATTCTTTTCATTTCTGGCGCAACACATACAACATTGATGCATCATCTAATTAAATGTTATATAAATTCTTCAATGCAACACACTTCACTATTTGAAAAAAATAATAACTCTATTTTTTCAAATAATAAGTCTTTGTTTCGTATATGAAAAGAATTCAAATTACAAATTCATAACAATAAAAAAATTGCAAAAAGAAAAAAAAAAAAAAAAAAAAAAAAAAAAGGTAAACAATCTATATAATTTTATCACCTAGACAACATCTCTAAGGCTGAATTGTGCCTCTATTTGACTGCAGTGGCTACCTAAGAACCAGAAACATCTGATATCAAAATCTTCATCAGAATCAAGTATCCAGCAACTGCAAGTTTTGATGTTGTTGACTTAGTCTCATCGTTATCTGCTTCTAGGAATGACACTTTGGGACCAACGACAAACTACATGGACACATTCTGGAAATGAATGGCACAAATATAAGGCAAGAAAATAAATGAAAAAATAAAAGTGATTCTTACCAACAAGTCTTCATGAGTCTTTAATAATTCATTTTGCAAAAGCACTTAGATACTTAGAAGCGTGAGGTGCACATTTTTTGACATATGAGGAAAACTGTGGTGCATAGAAATACAGATCATAACAACAAATTCAAGAAGTTCAAGATAAATAGAAATACTTACTTATTTTCATATTGTATTGTATTCTACTCAAAGAGCAACTAAAATAGAACTAATTTTTCAACATGGAACAATAAAAGAAAGAGTTGAGTTTTCTATTATTGATACTACTTAGATTATTGTAACAAAGTGACACCATATTATGATACACTTGAGGGACAAAGTAATCAGAAAGGACTCTAGCATAATTAATTCAGAAAGGAAAAAGAAGAAAAAACAAACAAATTCATATCGTGTGATACAGTGGAGTATACTCAATGCAATAATAAGATTATATTTAACAGAGAGTTACACTCTTGTAGAGTTTCAAGAATGAATTAGTGGAAAATACTGATCTAGTTTACATGATCTTGTGATAAATTTAATCATGTCATCCCGCAACTTGTAAGCTAGACATTTATATAATGACATTGCACAAAAATGAAATTAGAGCCATAGAGGAACATACAGAATTCTATCCATAACTACCTGCATCATCATTGGATGATTTCATCTCAGTAAAAGATAGTATATACAACAAAGTCTAGATAGTAGGAAACTCACTCGATAGTAAGCAGATAACAAATGTAAACCCTGCAAACAAGAACACGCCATATTTCATTAATAAAGTTTCAAGCTTCAGAAACATAAAATTTAAAGCAATCAAGGGTCCATAATTACAAGTTCACAAAGCTACTAAACAAAGAATAATTTGACTGCACGTTAAAAATAATGGCATCTTTGTTGTGGTCAAACATTTCTCTTCAACATCAATATCTAGATAGAGCGGCTCTTTCTAGACTTTTATCGAGCAAGTGGTGTGCGGCCAAAAGCCCTACTGCTGGATACATGAAGAAGAGCCCTGATATTACACAAAGAACGCTCAACTAACACAAATAAACAACCACAACCCTTGTTGACATGCAGATATTCAACCAAAGAAGATAAAATATTCGACATGAATTTAAAAGGGGGAGTGGAGTAATACTCATCGGTTCAATATCAATATCAAGGAACGGAGGCCAGCGGCACCGTGATGGAGATGGGTCGGTGGATCAAGAGCCGAGAGGTGGTCGACTGGTCGGCGCGGTGAGAGTCAAGAAAGAGGGCAAAACTATTGAAAATTGCGGAACTTTACTTTTTGGAGCTTCCCTACAATTCTTCTTCTATTCTGTAAAATATATGTTTGAATTTTTAATTTTTATTGTGTATCATTTTAAGTAAAGTAAATTATTATGTAGTATATAGCTTATTTCAATTTAAAAAAACAATTGTATACCTAAATTCATAATGTTAGACGTTTTGTTTCCTATTTTTTTTGTAAAAATATTAGTACCTTTTATTTTGTGAGTTGAAACATTGAAAAAAGCTATAATAATATTAAAAAAAATATATTGTATAATTGTGACACAATATTTAGATGACGCACAATTGATGGAAATATATGACACCAAGTGAAACATTATTCTATATTTGTTGTATAATTATAACATTTTACTAATATGTCACATATAAATTGTTGCAATTCAATGACATACGGAAGAGTGTCGCATATGTGTCAAAAAGCTGTGACATAATATTTAAGTCACACACAATTAACTCAAATTTACAATGCTAGATACAACATTATCCGACATCTGTTGTATAATATATGACTTTTTATTGATGTGTCGCAAATAAGTTGTCGCAATTAAAAGACAGAAAAAAATTGTCGCATTAATGTCACAAAATTATGGCATATTACTTAATTGACGTAAATATACGACACTGAATGCAACATTCCTCTATATGTGTTGTATAATTATGACATTTTATTTATAAGTCGCAAAAAAATGTTATAATTCAAAGACACTAAAGAAAGTGACGTGTTTGTGTCACAAAAATGTGACACAATATTAATATGACGCAAAACTGACACAAATAAACAACACAACGAGCACAAGTGTAGTAATTTTACGACATTTACATGAAATGTCGTGTGTGTATATGTCGCAATAGTCCAATTTTCTTGTAGTGTACTGTACCATGTCTGGTAATTTTATAAAATCACTATTTTACCGATATATATATATAGAATTATTGCTTAGACTAAGCATTAACTTCTTTGAAAAAATGAACTTTGAGTTCTAATAATTTGAGATAACCGTCAAAGGGAGGAAGTTACAAGCTAGGTCGATATCTACTTAAAAGATAAGTCACGCACCCCATAACATATCAAAATAAATTGAAAGTTTTATGAAAAAAAAAATTATAAATGATTATAAACTATTAACATTTATTTTAAGAATGTGTTTACTTTGACTGTAAATTTATCATTGAAAAATAATGGAAAAAAAAGTATGAAAATACATAAATGTGTAGTAGTTATTATGCATGTCACAAAAATTAGTGACATTTAAAAGTGTAGTTAAAGACAGCTGCACTTTCAAATATCACTAATTTTTGTTACAGCTACTACTCATTTGTACCACAACTGGAAACTTTTGATGTAGTGATCATTTTCATCTTTTTATTTATCACATGTTTGGAAAAAAAGATATCACATGGTCTCTCATTCCTCATTTTACGCTTTTTATTCATTGGAAATATCATCACACATTTACATATGTTAATATTTTTCACAATTGGAGTGAAAATTATGGAAAAGAAATTGTCCAGAAGATTATTCATCATGCCCCAGGATAATTAACAGCCGTAGTAAACATGTGAAATTGATGAAAAAATAGATAAACCGTTTGTATACCAATATTTTTCATCAAAGTAAATACACGTTATATGTATAATCACTTGAAAACATCGTCACGAGACTACTTAATTTATCAGTATAAACCTTTTTGAATACCAAACATGGGGTTCCCCCTATTTTCTCGAAGTCCCGTCTCTTTAAGATTGCCCTCATATGTAACGTTGGTGTTGAATATGAGAGTTAATTTCAGAAAAGGTTATTGAACTATATAACTTGTATCAATTTGGTTACTAAACTTTAATTTATTTCAAAATGATTATCATACTTTTATTTTTTGCTCATTCAAATTTCAATATAATTTTTAGTCTAATCCTATCCCATGTGGCAACCAGAATACCACATAAATTTTACTTATGCTGATCCAAAAAAGATAAAAAATAAAACTAAATCCAATTTTTTTTCGCTAATAACACATTAGAATTAGAGTAATTATATTTAAATGGTGTAGAAAAACTATGAATTTTCAGCGTTGATATGGTCGGCGGTTTTGGTTTTCGTGGATGGAGTTCAATATGCGGCGAATAGCAATGATTTAGAGTATGGAGTAGAACCGAGGGTAATTCAATGGTGAATCGGAAACTGAGCTTGTTATGCTGAGTCAAGAATTGAGGTGAATGGATCGATGGAGTGAGGCCTAATTCAGCGCAACCAGCACCCATGGTCTGGGCGGCTAGCTGGCGAACGCCGGCGAGGCGACGGACGGCGGCAAGGTGTCGCCGGAAAGGTTAAAAAGAGACTAACAAAAACGAAATCTAGGGATTTTAATTTGTTATCATTGAGAATTTTGGTCATGTTGTTGTGGAATTGTTGGGTGAGAAGGATTGAACCATTTTTGCCATTTTTTAAATTCAAATTTGGTGCCATGGAAGACTGTACTTTGATGAGCATAACCGTTGTGCTTTTTACGAAGAAGGGAGATATATTATAGTTTCTGTCGAGCGAGATAGAGGAATGGAGAGAAAGACTGTGCTAGGGAGATTTTGGGTTATATCGATTAAATTGAGTTTTTTTTTACATACTAAAATATAAATACTTCAATACGAAGTGACAATGTTTTTAATAGTTGGATTAAATATGTGAGTTTGTGTGATATTTTAATTGTTACGTGGATATAAATTGATAGAATAATTATATTTAAATCTTAAATGATATCAAATGTAAGTTTAGTATCCATTTTAAAACAAATTAAAGTTTAGTAATCAAATAGTTCGGTAACCTTTTATGATATTAACCCCTGAAGATGAAGACCATACTATTCAAATTAAAAATGAAGCGAAGACATATTTTAAAAAAAATATTAAGGTAAGATATAATTCCAGAAAAATATTTCGCAATTCTTTGATAATAATGATGTAAGATCATCATCAACACTGTTTCAATTCGTGTATTAAAGTAAATGGCCCTCTGAGCAATATTATTATTATATGCACATTTTTCTTCTAGTATCGTCCTTATTAATTTAAAACATGTTTTATAAATATTTCAACCATAGAGTTCCACACATTTTGCTACGTTTTCTTTTAAAAAAAATAATTAAGAAATTATTTTATTACTTTAAAAATATTTTATTATATTTCATATCACTCTATTCACTATATAAACATCACATTTACTCTTAACATTTTTCTTCTTAATACTCAAATACAAAATAAATGTAGCTAGATGAACGGAGAAAGTATCTAAAAAGAAAATGAGAAGGACTTGGGTGCAGACTTATGCACCCAAGCTGCACATTACCCGTTCCGCCCACACCTGTCACGCGTCCGCCCTACTCGGCGCGTAAGATTCAATCGCCGCGCTACAGTAAATTTTTTTTTTTTAATTTTAAAATATTTTTTTCCCGGCGGAGCCTTCGGCTCTGATTTTACGGCTCCGCCTTCGTTCCGATTACTAAAACAAGGATAATCGGCGAGCAACAATTTGATTTTTTTCTACTCGCTCCGAGACCTTTGGCTCCCCTCGCTCGAATCTTGACCATAGAAGAAGCGGCAAACAACAAAAAAAAAATTTGAAAAATAAAATTAAAAAAAAAAGACTGGTCAAAGAAAGGTTTGATCGGATCAAACCCAAATCATACTGATCGAATCGGATCAAATGAACGGATGTTCTATGATAAAACAGTTGCACCCCAAATTTTTGTCAAAGAAAATTTGTGATGCCTGCCTATATATGTCAAGTTCACGTTCCCAAACCTCCGCAAGACAAAATACAAGGAATAATCAATCACGCACAGAAATCAAAATTCCAACTACATACTATCTATAATTTGTAAATTAAAAAAAGAAGGAAAAAAGATAACCACCGCCAAAAATGGCCACGAGACTGGATCAACAAGAAGAGGCAGAGATTCACGGCGACGTTCTAGAAGCCATTCTCTCGCACGTGCCGTCAGTCGACTTGGTCTCCGCCTCGCACGTGTCGAAGTGGTGGAGCGGCGCCGTCTCCTCCTCCCTCCGCCACAACAATCCGCCGAAGCCGTGGCTGATCCTCCACACGCAGTCCACCCGCCACCCGCACGCTACCGCCGCTTACGCCTACGATGCACGATCTAATGTCTGGATCCACATTCGCCGGCCGTCGATCGAATACGTCGCCGTCCTCCGCTCATCCGCCGCTAATTGCCTCTACATGCTCTCCCCTTCCAGTTTCGCCTTCTCGATCGATCCGCTCCATTCCGACTGGTGCACCGTCACCCCTCCCCGCGTTTGGCGGCAGGATCCGATCGTCGCGAAAGTCGGCGGCGCCGTCGTGGTTGCTGGCGGCGCATGCTACTTCGAAGACGATCCTTTGGCAGTCGAAATCTACGACTTGCGAGAACGTGCCTGGTGCACGTGCGAGTCTATGCCGCCGAGTATGAAGGACTCTGCCGCGACGTCGTGGTTGTCCGCCGCCGCAACGGATGATAAGCTCTTCCTCGTCGACAAACAAACCGGTTTAACTCACTGGTTCGATCCGGAAACTAAAACCTGGTCTGGTCCGATCGTGCTGAGCCCAAGCCAACCGGTCCGGAGCCACCACATCGGTTGCTCCGGCGGCGGCTTGATCCTAATCGGAGTTTGTCCTATTGAGAACGATGAAACAGTTAAACTCTGGCGAATTGGGGAAAACGATTTATCGTTTGAAGAGATCGGAGAAATGCCGGAAGAGTTTGTAGCCGGATTGAAGAGCAGTTCTGGAGAATTTTCCATCGACATTCGAGTGGCGGGGAACCTCGTCTACTTGTATAATTCATCGGAAGCGGAGGAGGTGGTGGTGTGCGAGCTCACCGACGGCAGGTGCCGGTGGTGGAAGGTGAGGAATGTGGTGGCGCGTGATGGAATGATTATGAAGACGGTGGTATACACATGTGCTGAAGTTGGGATTGGCGAGTTGCAGCGGGTCATGACGACGAAAAGCGGGCGATTTGAGGTGGTTCAGTGAGCGGACTCGGTCGAGTGGAAGTGAGTCGTTTGATTTTCAACAGTAAAGACTAATCCTCAGGACCCACATCGCTATGTTTTTTTGTGGGAGAATTTTGAGGAAATAAGCATGCTAAAAATGACCTTTGGCGTTGAATGTAAAAATTTCACAAGTGAAATGAAGCTCGTGTAATTCCTTTTATAAAAAAAATTATACTCCCCATTTCCCATTTTTCAATTATTATAGGTAATTCTAGTTATTTTTAGATAGTGAGATATAATGAGGATTAAAACGATAAATACTATTCCCTCTGACCCACTGAAATTGTCATATTACGGTTTCACACGGAAATTAAGAATAAAGGTAAAAAGATAGAAAGTGGGTATGCCTCATTGCTTTTAGAGGATTTTGAAGAATTAAAATTTTCCTTATTTTGAAAATGACAATATGAGTGAGATATCTAAATAAAAAAATAATGATAATATGAATGGGTGGGAGGGAGTAGTATTAGACATTCTTATTGTTTTACCCCTTTATCTTATTTTACAAAAAAGAAAATAAATAGAAATACGAATGATGGTTCCCGAATTTATGAGTGTTCAAAGTTTAGTTTAAACCATAAACCAAATCGAACCTAACCCTAATTTACGGTTTGGTTCGATTTTGTGGTTTCAAAAATATGGTTTGGTTAAAAATTTTCAAAAATTATGGTTTATGCTTTATGTTTGGTTTTTAAGAATATTCAAACCAAACCAAATCGTAAACCGAAAAATCGTAGTATTTGATATAATGATATTAATATTATCATTTTATTTATTATGTTAGGAAATAGGAATTTTCTTGATTGCATGTCATATTTGAGTGTTATATAAATTTAATTAATGAAATCGTACAACTTAAATTTATTAAACCCTACAATCAAGTATACATCTCCAATTTATTGTTACAGTGACGTATCTTCACCTTTGAACACAAGGTACGAATTTCTATTTGTTTTCTTTTTTTTATTCAAGTTGTTTTGCGATAGAAAAAAATAGAAAATGTGAAATTATTTTACTATATTTTATTATTTAGCTAAATAATGTTATTTGAGACTCCTAGTATATTTATTCTAACAAAAGAGAAAAATGTATATGGTCATACCAACAACTTTATTTAATTTTTTTATTGCTATTACAAAGTAAATGGAAAAATATTGATAAACCGCAAACCAAACCGCACCAACCCGTATTATTACAGTTTGGTTTGGTTTGATTTTTTAATCAGTTCGGTTTGGTTTCAAAAAATTATCAAAACCGTATTTTACGATTTGTTTGGATTATCAAACCACACCAAACCAGACCGCAAACACCCCTACCCGAATTGATGAATTTGTGAATTCTTGAATTATCTTATTTGAAGATTTTACGAATTCATGCATGATGATTCTGTGAATTCAAGAATTCTAAATTTACAATGGATTTACAAATTCAAAACAGTTGATGATTCACGAAATTTTAGTTTTCATTCATAAATTCACAAATTCAAAAACATTGGTTAGTAAAGATTCGTGAGTTAACAAACGAAAAATGGATAAATCATAAATTTCACGAAATTTCAAATTTCATCCGTGAATTCATTCATAGATTATCTCAAAGTATTCTATTTCATCTTAATTATTTCAAGGTGGTTCGGATCACTAATTTTCTCCTTATGTTATACGTATACACTCCTCTTTTTTTTTTTTTGACACTTTGGGAAGGATAAACGACGTTAGAGATTGAACCTAATGTGTCAAATTTAAAGGTACATGCATTAGAACCTCCTAAAATTAATACTCGATAAATTAATAACCTCTTTAAAATAATAATTTTCTCCGGTCCTGAGTTGGGCCTTGAGCGTAAAATTAATAATTTCGATAAATTAATAAGATAATAATTTTTCGGAAGACCTTTATATAAATATAAGGTCCCAACAAAATCATAAATTAATAATTTCCTAAAATTATATAGATAATTAGGATAATTTAGTAAAATATGAACTAAATGTTGTTTGCTTTAATTCTATTGAAATTTATATCAAAATGAATTTCATCTTTTACTTTTCTTACAGCACTCAAAAGCTCCATTGTGGCATTATTGAACTGCAACAAAATAAAGCATACATTCATTCGTTGAATTAATTTAAATTGTACTAATGCAATACATGTATCTAGTTTTGTAATACGTTGCACTTACATAAATTGAATTCATGTATCGTAATTCATTTAAATTCTCTTAATATGATGTACCTCTTTTAATTAATAAATTATTAATTTATTAATTAATTAATACCTCTCTAAGATAATAAATTTTCACAGTCCCAAGTGTATTAATTTATAGAGGTTTTATTGTATTATTGTTGCTATGTAACATACTAACATGGTATGATTTTTTAACATATTTCATTAAGTGACCTCTAAAACATATTATTACCGAATGGGATGATGGGTTCCTTTGTACCTCCCATTCCAGGTGGCACTTATTTTATACTCCCTCCGTACGCGAAAAAATGCTCCAATGGCAGCTGGACACAGAGATTAAGAAAGATGTTAAAGTTGTTGTGAGTGGGATAAAAATTAGATAGTAGGGGTAGTGGTATTGACAAAAAGGTAGTGGTATTGACAAAAGGTAGTAGTATTGTTGTTGGAATGTGGTTCAATCAATGGCAAATAAGTGTAAATAAATAAGATTCTTTAGGGTATATAAGTCCATAAAGTAAAATGGGGCATTTTTTGGTATACACTTTAAATATGGGAAGTATGGCATTTTTTCGTGTACAGAGGGAGTAACTAGTATCGTGATCAGTGTAATGTAAGGGAGATGGAGCTACAATTTAATCTTATCTTTATTTTTATAATAACAATACTTGATTTTTCTTAGAGTATAACAATACTTAATTTATTAGAACTAAAAGAATATTTTATTCATTCAAATTGTTATGACAATTGCTAAAAAAGCAATAAATCTATTAAATATTTATATGTAAAGTATTAGTGTGTATGTATAGTATATTTTTAATAAAATTTAATATTTTTGGTAAATAGTTATATTGTTGGGAACTTGATCCTGTCAAACATAAATAAAATTTGGTTTGATGGCATGCCATTTGTAATTTATAAATTTTGATTCTATATAAATAATTCAATTGAATTTGCTTTTAAAATTGTATAATGTCTTTAGGCAATTAGAAATTGTATAATCTGTTGTGGAGATTATGGTGAAGAATGTTTCCGATCATTGCCCACAAATTATAAATTTTGATATGATTAGTCATCCCATTTCTGCTCAGTTTAAATTTTTGAATGTGCTAGCCCAACACAAAGAGTTTAAACCTATTGTTGAAAAGGGTTGGGAATTAGATCATCATCAGAACAAATTACTTAATGTGTGGTATAAGTATAGAGCTCTAAAAGGTCCCCTAGAGTCTCAATATTCATCACTTCAAGAAGACATTAGAGAAAGTAAATGTTATTAGGAACTCTCTTCAGGATGTGCAAGGTGAACTTCAAAATGACAAGGTGAATGCTCAATTAATTGAGGAAAAAAGAAGACTCCTAACTGATTTGTATAGATAGAGTGGTATTGAAGAACAGATTTGGCAGCAAAAATCAAGGGTAGATTGGATCAAGATGGGAGATGTGAATACGAAGTTCTTTCATGCCTATGCCAAATCAAGACAAGGAAGCAAAGTGATCAAGAGGTTCATCAAAGCTGATGGAACAGTATGTGCAAATCAAGCCATGATTAAAGAAGAGGTAAGGGAGTTCTATCTTAATATAATGGAAAATGCAGCTTCTTCTATGCCCATGATTGATAAGAACATCATCAAAAGAGGGGCCATTTTGAAGCATGAACAGCAGTTTCAACTATGCAGTGAATTTAGATCTCAAGAAATAAAAACTGCAGTTTTTGATATGAATCCCTATAAAGCTCTGGGGATTGATGGTTTTAATGCATTCTTCTGTCAAAACATGTGGGATATTATAGGAGAGGAAGTGGTGGAAGCTGTTAAGAAATTCTTCACATTTGGATTTCTACCTAGAGCTATCAATAAAACATTGATCACACTTCTTCCCAAAACAGAAACAACGACTACTATTAAGGAATTTCAACCTATAGCTTGTTGCAGTGTACTATATAAAATCATATCAAAAGCTTTGGCTAACCACATGCAGAGAGTGTTAGGTGAAATTATAAGTGAGAATCAATCCGCATTTGTCAAAGGAAAAGTTATTTTTTATAACATTATCCTCAGCCATGAAATGATCAAAGGTTATGGAAGGAAACATATCTCTCTTCGATGTATGGTCAAGATTGATATCCAAAAAGCGTATGATTAGGTGGAGTGGCCATTCATCAAACATCTTCTACTTGAGCTATGATTTCCATATAAGTTTGTGTAGTGGGTAATGGCTTACTTAACCTCAGTCTCCTACGTTATTTGTGTTAATAGGGATTCTTTTGAAGCGAAGAAAGGATTACGACAAGGGGATCCTATATCCCCTTACCTTTTTGTTGTAGGAATGGAATATCTTTATAGGTGTTTGGTGGAGTTGAAGACACAAAAGCTATTTCAGTTTTACCCCAGATGCAAGAAAATTGGGTTGATTCATGTCTGTTTTGCAGACGATCTACTTCTATTTGCTCATGGTGATAAGCAGTCCTTAAAAGCTCTTATGACAGTGTTTTAACAAGTTCTCCGAAGTCTCTGGTCGTAAGGTCAATCAACTGAAGAGCAGCATATACTTTGGGGAAGGAGGGGGGGAGGGTCTCAAGGGAGATACAAGAAGATATCCTACATGAGTTTGGAATGAGTAGGGAAGAATTACCCTTCAAATACTTAGGGGTACCTCTGAGTTCAAAGAAGCTATCAGTGATCCAATGTTAGCCCCTCATCAGGAAAATCCTAGCACGAATTGATAACTGGACCTCCAAAATGCTTTCCTATGCAGGGAGGCTCCAAATAATCAAGTCAGTGCTCTTTAATGTCAAAACTTACTGGTGCCAAATGTCTCTCTTGCCGCAAAAAGTGATTAAAGCTATCCAAGCTGCTTGTAGAGCCTTTTTGTGGACAGGGAAGTCAGGGGTATCTAAACGAGTTCTTGTTGCATGGGAAAAAATCCGTGATCCCATGAAAGCAGGTGGATGGAATGTGATTAATCTCAAGATTTGGAACAAAGCTGCCATCTGTAAGTTGTTGTGGAACCTAGCACAGAAAAAGGATAAATGTTGGGTACAATGGGTGCATGGATACTACGTAAAGAATAAGGATTTGAAAAGCATGAAGCCGCCTCCTCGGGCATCATGGATCATCAAGAAAATTGTTGGAATTAGAGAGGAAATCATATCAAGCAAGAAGGGGTGGAAGTGGACTTGAAAATTCTATGTTCTCTATCAAAAAGATGTATGAGATGCTACGAGGAGATAGACGAGAGGTTGGATGGAGCAAACTGATCAAATGTAATGTGGCACCTCCAAAAAATGTGTTCATAGTGTGGCTAGTAGTGCTAGAGAAACTGGCTACGTGTGATAATCTTCTCAAAATTGAATTGCAAGATGATCAACTGTGTTGCTTATGCCAAAAGGTAGATGAAAATTGCGAACATTCACTACGCCAAAAATGCTCATAGATAACGGATTTTGTGCGAAATCGTCCGTCAAGTATAATGTTGTTATCTATGTGGCGCTCATACATAACGGAGTTTTATCCGTTATCTATACTATTATACATAACGTTTGTCATTTAATTAATAACGTGTGATTATCCGTTATCTATACTCTTTTACATAACGTTTGTCTTTAAATTAATAACATGTGATTATCCGTTATCTATACTCTTTTACATAGCGTGCATGATCGTTACGAAAGATAATATTTATCCGTTATCTATAAGTATTATACATAACGGAGTAGTCGTTATGCATATTTGTTTTTTGTTACACAACTTTTAATTATAAGTTATTTGAAAATAAAATTAATTCTAAAACAACAAAATGATAAAAACCATCATTAAATCATGTCATAACATCCAAATTATTCATACAACCACCATTCGAATAGAGTTAACAAACACACAAGTTCTATAAGTCGTATCTCAATAAAGAACAATTACAAAAACACAAGTTTAACAAAAACACAAGTTCTGTAAGAGAATACAACATCTCTTCTCCTTCCCGTCTCTTTTTCACATTATGGAAAGCATCTCCAGTCTCCTTGCATCTGTAGGAGAATACAACAAAAAACACGAGTTTGCAGCCGCACCGCGAAGTGACGAAATGATAAAGCATTCAATAACTTGAACTATATGAACTCAAAATCCGAAACTATACTAGTGACATAAAACACACCCAACAAACAATATCCAGTAGCAATGAAACAGATAGTATCAAAAGTAGCTGCACATGAAAGCTAAACCAAGCAAAGACCCTTCAATCGACAAGGGTTCAACACCAGACACATCAAGATCATAGGAGAAACACCAAACTTGTACTAGCCTCATACACAAGTGCATCAATACTCAAACCTTAGTTCACTCATATATATTAGATAGTTTTTGATCGAGTGCAATTCACAACCATACCAATACATCATAACCATTTCCCTGGAAAAATGGACATACCACTCAAAATAATTTAACTTTAAGCGTACCTATCCATCTAATGCATGCTTTATCACACATGATGCCCATTCTTGACGAACCTCGTTGAGTTGATTTTGAGGCTACCGCATTTTGAAACCCTTCGATAATATCTCTCATCAACCTCATCACAAAATAACCACATTGTTGGTCATCACGTTGTGTAGGACCCTATAATTATTACAGAAATAAAATGGTAAGCCTGCATTTTACCAACTATCCAACTAAAATAATATTTTTGTTTCCACACTACTTCAAAAATTCCATGTAGTACTATCAGAACAAAGCCATAAAACTGATCAGTAAATTAAGCATACACAAAAGACACATTACCACAAAGGACTAAATCAAATCTCTGCCTCAAACTGTAGAAAACTAAAACCTAATTTCCCTGCCTATCCAATGTAGTTGCTCAACATTTCCCATCTCCAACAAATGAATTATTTATACAGCATTACTTTAATTACTACTATATGCAAGAGTTTTGAAGCAAATTCAATCAAATCAAACAACACAGGAATATTTGACATTTATTCTTTTTCTAGGCATGTTAACCAATCAAACAGGAAGAATCAGTGCAAATTATCCTAGCTACAAAACCTAGGCATTGCAAATTGCAAGACTCCCTTACAAAAAAAGGAAAAAGAAAAATCCCACGCAACACTAGTTCACTAATAATATCCTCACTACACACAAACAAAGAACACCAAAATCGTTGCCAAAATTGTGATAATTAGTCAGGAACAAATGAACAAAGAAGAACAGATTATGAGCTTTTCATGAAAATCGTTGCCAAAATCTTCATATACACATCGGTAGAGAAAACGAAAATGACAGAGAGAGAGGCTAAGCAAGATAGAGTAACTACCTGTGGCGCAGTGGGTGGCCGGGGGCGGCGGCGCAGTGGTGTCTGGGGCGGAAGGTAGCCGGCGGCGGAATTAGGGATTTCAAGTTTGGGGATTTTTAGGAAGAGGAACAAATTGAGGATTTTAGGGATTTTATGGCTTAACCTTTGAGAGAGAAGAAGAGACGGCGGTGGAGGAACGATGGCGGCAGAGGAATGACGCCGGCAGAGAAGTGAACGATAGCGCATGGGAAGTTTTCAGTGATATTTGTGCGGGAGTTTTCAACGATGAGCGGGAGTTTATTTCTTGCCTTAGAAAATATTTAGATGGTATAAATTGAAGTAGTAAAATATCTGAATTAAAAAAAATTAAAATATAACAATAATTAATAACGGATAATATGATTGTTATTAAAAGTGGTCATACATAACACAAAGCATAACGGTATCACAAACGCGTTATTAATATGAACATAAGTAACACTCATAGATAACGTCAGACTCAAATGCGTTATAAATGATCATAGATAACAGCTTTTTTATAACGGGTTTTCAAGATCTCCGTTATATATGCAAAAAGGCGCTCATACATAACGGATATTTAAAATATCCGTTATCTATGAGGCGTTATGTATGAACAAATTTGGCGTAGTGATTTGTTTTTTGCATGTGATTTTGCCTCGGAGGTTTGAAAGGGTGTATCTCAGTGGTGCAAACTAAATCACATTCCTATGAGTTGGAGTCAAGTGAAGGCATACATGATTACTCAATGCCGATCTAAAACAAAAAAAACAAAGGTTGTATTGGGTGATGTTAACTGTTCTTGTCTACCAGGTGTGGAAAGAAAGAAACTTGAAAAAGTTTCAGCTGAAGAGAAGAAAGGTAGAGGATGTTCTTCGATTGTGTCAAGTCCAAATCGCATTGAGTTGCTTGAAAGATTAGTCTTTGGCGAGGCTATTGAACTGATGAGAGAGTTTGTGTGAGCTCGAGTTTGAGTAGAAATAGTTGTGTTTGGTTGGTTTGTAATGTTTGGATTTGTACTGCATATGGTGAAATAAATAAAACCTCTATTTTACCAAAAAAAAAATTGTATAATTCGTAACAAAGAGTTGTATCTATTTCTATCTTTTATGCACTCAATTATCAACAACAAAATATTTATTACAGAGGAAAAAGATAACGATTTAACAAATATACAGCTTAATTATAGCAAAATTGGACTTTAATTCACAACCAACTATAAGATTTAAACAACTAGCTCACAAAAAATAAATATACATGTTCATTTGGAAGTATAAATTTATACCTAGGTAAATTGAGGTATAAATAGAAATCTCACCTTTTAAATCATTTCTTCTTTTTTAAATCCCTCCTTTCCACCACCACAAGTAAGGATAATATTATTACATCTTTTATTTTCACCACCATAAGGAGGGATAATATTATATCATTCCAATTTAAAGGGGATAATATTATCCTTCCTTGTGGTGGTGGAAATGAGAGATTTAAAAAAGAAGGGATGATTTAAAGGGTGAGATTTTTGTTTACCTCTTCATTAACCTTTAAATAGAGGTATAAATTTATACTTTCAAATGAACACACCCTTAAAATAAAGAAAAATATATAGTGATTAAAAAATATATTAAATTGGACCTGATCATAGTTCATTCTTAGTGGATAGACAATCGTACATGCACCCACATCATATATGCGGATTCAAGATCTTTTATCTAGTATTAGATTAAAATTAATTAATACGTAATTCTGTACTCTATATTTTATTATTAACATATTAATTAATTCATAGAAGCCCAATTAAGAAAAAAAGTATGGTAAATAGGATAAACTGAAAGTTTTAGGGCTTGATCGACGAAACCAGACATTGTGGGGATGGAGTCGGAGCCGGAGTTATGCTTCTCAACGATTTCAAAGGAGTGGTCGGAACTGGATTGACGTAGTCTGCATCGTGGTCGATTGATGGATTTAGAAATTCTTTCCACCCAAGCATGGTCGATTGATCTGCTCTCCATTACTAGAATTACTATGGTTTCGATGGGATGAAGTGTTGCGTGGGCTAACGAGAAACTAGATGAAATTAGGGGAGAAATAAGAAAATGTTCTCCATTCTTTTTGTTTCTACCGGAATAAATGAAGAATCATTGGGAATCTCTCTCCCTTTCATACATACACACTCTCTCTCTATGTCTCTCTATTTGCGAGAAATATGGAAGAAAGAAGAAAATACTTTTTTAGTTAATACATAAAACTTGCATGATATCTCTTATCAGAATACTCAATACCAACTGTAGATATCATATATCAATTTAATTTCATATCCATAACTAATATCTAATACTCATATCCATATCCGATGTCTGATATACTGGTACATGAATATCAAAGGGATCCTAAGTTCGTTATCCCAAAAACTCCAATAAATGGTTTAATAAATCATTAATAAGGTGATGATATGATTAGATGTAAACACCTTTAAATTAGCATGATAAGCGCTGGAAACTTAATACTACTATAATATAGTAGATCTTGATAATATCAGAAGAAGTAGAGATGACAACAAGAATAAGATGAGAACTTGCGCTTCTTTCGGATGCCGCTCATGATGATTTCACTACTAATTTCAAGCAATTTTATTTGTATTGTAATTACTTGAAATAAATTGCAAAAAAAAAAAAAAAATTCCAGTGATCAAAGTAGCAGATACTAATAGTTATAAATAGACATAAAATCATAAAATAGCCTTGATTGAAATTTAAAGTTTTTTAGGGTATTACAATTAGGTATGAATATTTAATCGAATAAAGCACTACACTACCATATACGTATATGACACTTACGCCACACAAATGTGAGATCACTACACCACCACACAGGGTGGGACTAGCTACTACACCACCAAATAAGGTGGAAAATCTACACCGCGCTCAAGCGAAATTGAACCCAAGACCTCTCGCTATGGAAAGAGTTGTGGTGTCTCTGCTAGCCAATTAAGCTAGGCCTCATCGGCTTGATTGAAATTTAATTTTAAGTAGTCTGGAATTTAATTGAATTTTACAAGCAATCTTAAATTTCATGTTTTGCACATGGAATTTGATGGTCCCGATACGAGTTCTGATGTATGGGGGGGAATACACCAGTTAAGAATTTTAAAACAACCTCCTGAAAAATTACCAAAACTGAGTAAGACGACTCAGCTGGAATCACAACTGAGTGAGAAAACTCAGCTGGAAGAGTGGTGTTGTGCGGAATGTGGTGGAAACAACAATAACTCATATAAACAACTCACGCTCAGATGCAAGGTCGGTCAACAACCAAAACAGTTGAAATGTAAAGATGCAGTTTTGAGTGCTGGTTAGTTGGTCAGTTGGATATGCAAAAAGTAACTTAACAGAAAACACAACACAAAGTAATTACGTGGTTCGGAGAGAACTCCTACGTCCACGGGGAGTTGTGAGTCCACACAACTCAGTCCAAATTCTTTAGGACAGCTACCACAAAGCTTATGCGGGCTTTACAACCGTTCAGATAAGTTTGCGGGTACTTATCAACCTTACAGATAAGTTTGCGGGTACTTATCAACCTTTCTACTCAATTTCAGGAAGAGCAGGATCCTAATAACCTTCTTAGGGGATGTGTATAAGGGTGGGTTTTCCAACTACTAGCTCTAACACAGAAGTGAGCTAGGATCTAAGCTTGAACAAAGGAAGACTCAAACTAAGATCGAAAACACCAAGACAGATTCTAACTCTCTATGAACTCTCAACTAGTGATGTTCTTAGAGATTAATTGCAGTTTAGCTTGTGTGCAGTATATTGTCGTTCTTTCGCTCGTCTATCTCTCTACTCTGTCTTCTTTGTGTTCTCAGTGTTCTCAGTGTTCTCCCTTGATGAATGAATGAATGCCTCTATTTATAGGCGGTGAGAATCAACTAGCCGTTGGAAGAGCCGTTGATCTCTGTTCTGTGAAAGGGATGGCTTGTCTCTCATCTCTGCAGATTTTCCCGATTTGGCAACTGTGAACTTCTGCTTTCCTTCTGAGACAACCTTGTGTTGGGCCAAATGAGGTAATAACAGAACGTCAAACCTTCACGTGACTTCCTATTTGAAATTCAAATTTCAACCTTTGTCTTTCAACATTGGTTAGTCGGTTGAGACATTCGATCTTCATCCGAGTGATCTTCAACTGATGTTCCATCTGATCGCTACCTTCATCTGACATTCTGACTGAAGAGGAACAGTTGAACCCTCAGCTGCCTTGAACTTCATGTTGTCGATCTATCAGATTGAGTCCTGCAACTGATGTTCCACATCTGATCAGGTGGATTGTCACATCTGACGAACAGTTGATTACTCAAATGTTTTCCTTCATCCGATGATCTAGATCAGATCGGTTGGCTTGAACGCTCAGTTGTCTTTCTTACATCTGATGTTCCATGCGAGTTTCCATCTAAATTTCTATCCGAGTATAGCCATGTTGCCGTCTTCAGCTGGAGTCCTGTAAAGATAAAATCTGAACATTGCTCAAACAGCGAGCCTAAATACTAACATTAGGAAATGGCAACATCTACTCGGTTGGGGTCAGTTGGTTTTGGAATCAATCAAAACTTTACAAAATTTCCTAACAATTTCCCCCTTTTTGATGATGCCAAAACCCTACTGATCTAAACCCTACTGACCTATCTAAAATCTCAGCTGAAACTCTAGACAGTCTATAAGATTAAACATCAAAGGGTTCGCACAGTTATAACATGGTATTGAAATAACTTTGCGATTCAGAGCTTGGACAACTGAAAAATTGTACATCAAGATGAATCGAATATATGATGAAAGTTTTCATTACAACTGATGTTTACACAGATAAGCATGGAAATCAATTACACCAGTGGCTCAAAAACTTTATCTCGGCTAATACTTCAGCCCATACTTGCCGAAAATCCTGACAAAAATTTCTCTCTTGGCATCTGATTCTTTTGCGATATCTACTCCATGTTCTTGACAGACTTTTCTGGCCTCAGCTGCAATCTTCTGTCTGTTAGGATTTCTTGTATCTGGAATGAATGGAGGAAGATAAGTAACCTTCTGAGGGACAGGGACTGTGTTCATATCCAGCTTTGCATCAATCATAGCTCGTCTGAACTGACTGAACATGCCCAGATCCCCAGAGTGTAGCTCGGTTAGGGCTTCTTTGAAAGCTCTTCTAGAATCATCAGTTGCGAACACCTTCCTGTAGTAGAAGTCATTCACAAAATCTTGCTTGAATGATTCCCAATCATCATTCCATTCTTCCGGCATCCACTTATCAACATGTTTGAAGTGTTCCTGGAGCTTGATCTTTCCCGGCAGTCTTTGCTGCTTCATTCTTACTTCAGTCTTCACCTGATGTTTCTCAATGCGTTGTCAGCATCGAGAGGCAACATTTTTGTCCAAATTGTTGGTGACCTTGGCAAGCTCTTCCTCGAACTGGTTAACTCTTGTTGCTTGGTTGGCTACAAATTTCTTTATCCATTCTGGATTCATGTAGTCCTTCTCCGGAACATTCGTAGCCTTAGCAGCAGCAATACACTCTTCGGTTGTAATACCGTCGAGTTCAGCATCGAGCTCGGCTGCAATCTCGGCTATGGAATTGTAGGAAACTCCATACTCCTTCGCTTGCTCCATGTCCTTAGCCATTTCTTCTCCTCCGACAACAATAGATTTCAACTGTTGTTGTTTCTTGTCGGTTGGCTTCGGAGCGGACTTCTTCTTCAGAGCTGTCTTCTTCAGCTCGGTCTTCTTCTTCAGCTGAGATTCCTTGCCGGCTGTCATCCCTTCTTCAGTATGCGTCTCATCTTCCTGCATCTCATCTTCCCGAGTCTCATCTTCCCCTTTTTTGGCATCAGCAACAAGGCTTGCGACTGAGCCATCCAGAGAAGTGAGTTTCTGTTCAGCCTGCTGAATCCGGTTGAAGAGCTTATCTACTGCGCATTCCACATCAACCTTCTTCGCCATTTCCTTGTCACGGCGCTCTTCATCAGCTTTCTTCATTCCAGCGAAGGTTTCAGTGACTTCAGTTTGAAAAGCAACGAACTCAGCCCATCTTTGTTCGAACCGAGAATCCCATTCTTGGTCTTGAGTCTATTGAGATTTGGCAAGATTGGATTCTGAGATGGACTTGAACACGTTCAGTTCTGATTTGATTCCAAGAACTGTTGTCTTCAGGTCATTGATATCCTTGCTGGTGGATGTTGAAAGATCATCCAGCTTCATCTTGATCGCATCATGCTCTTCCAGCAGCTTCCTGTGCTTCTCATCCTGAGCTTCCATCATCCTCAGCTGTTCTTCTTGGTTGAGCTGGATGTTGGCAAGCATCTCCTTCCTCAGTTGATTGACTCTCTCAGTGATCAGCTCGCATATTTCATCTGAGGAGGGTGTTGGCTGTTCAGCTGGTGCTGGTTGCTCAGAAGGTGCGGGCTGTTCAACAGTAACCATGACTTGGCGATTGGCCAGGTACTGTTGAAGTTCTTCTTCTTCCTGCTTGGCTGCTGCTGCGGCTGTGTCAATATCATCCATGAAATCAGCAGACTTGATTAGCATGTTGTCAAGGAAAGTGACACAATCTTGTTCAGCTGTCTCCCTTGTGTCTCTTCCTTCTGCCTTGCTGACATCCAGACGGCGAGTCAGCAGTGCGATCTTGTTGTTGTACGCAAGCTCAAGGTTGGTATAGTTGAAGTATTCCCTTATACGCGACTCATCTGCCTTGAGCTGGTTCCAGCTGTGTATCCTGATGGTATCTTCCTTGACATACCAGTGGCTGAAAATGATGTTGAATTGATACAACAGCTCAGTTCCGAGCGTGGCAAAGGTGGGCATATCGCGCGCCTCGGGGAACATTCCAATCAACTTCTGAAAGCAGTATGCCAGCTTGCCTTCATGTTCCAACGCGACAGCTCGACGATCAACTTCTTCGTCGATGGGGGAAGAAGAGAGATTTTCGTAGGGAATGGGTTCAAGGGTTTCCTCAACATTGGCCAAAGAAGTGGTCTCAATGTTGGCATCGAGCGGGGAGCTCGGAATTTCTGACTGGGTTGTAATGTTGGCATCGAGAGGTTCCTCAACATTGGCCAAAGAAGTGGTCACAATGTTGGCATCGAGCGGGGAGCTCAGAATTTCTGACTGAGGATCGGTTACGAGAACATGTCTGTGCTGTACGACATCAGCTCCTGCCGTAGGGGAGGTCGGAACATCTTCTGATTCCTTTGATGAGGAAGAAGCATCCAAGGACATGTTCGGCTCATCTTCCGGATCGGTTTCCATCCCTTCTACCCTATCTGTTCCACTTTCGCGAGGAACAATCTCGAAAGCGGTCTCGTCAACTGAGTGACTCGACTCAGATGGTGCCTCCTCAGCTGGTACCTCCTCAGCTAGTGTTGCAACTGACTTCTTGATACGAACCCTCAACTTCTTCTTACGCGGCTCCTTCTCTTGAT
Source organism: Schizonepeta tenuifolia (assembly GCA_029490685.1). NCBI lineage: Eukaryota > Viridiplantae > Streptophyta > Magnoliopsida > Lamiales > Lamiaceae > Schizonepeta > Schizonepeta tenuifolia. Next base: position 82,605,580 of record CM055958.1, read on the forward strand.
CCTTATCTGACTCATCTCTGAGTCGGCGTGTAGCTGTCGATTTGGAAGAGTGGCCGGCAGCTACAGGCAGCTCCTCAGCTGTATCTTTTTCCTCAGCTGATTTCACAGCTTTCCTTTTCTCTTTGGGAGTGTAGACACTCCGAATCACATCAAGAGCTTTCTTGGCTGTTGGGAACAGCATCTGCCTCTTGACTGGTGTCTCATCACTGTCTTCCCACACCATGTTCTGATCCTTTGTGGCGAGAAGGATCAGGGCAGATATTTTAACTCCAAAGTTGAGAGTTCCCTTGACACTCAACAACTTTTCCCCGGAATCAGTTGTAGATTCTGAAATCTTCTGCTTTTCGATTGTCAACTGGTGTTCGAAGAACTTGAACCAGTTGATGTTGTGCTTGTGCTCCAAAGCTATCAGCTGCTTGAGCTTGGGTCGGCTGACGTCTCCAAAAGCACTGTTGTATCCAAATATAACCTTGGATACAACATTGAACAGAAGTCGATGTTCGGGTTTTAACTTTATTCGCTGCATGTTGCTCCTCAATCTTTCTGCAGTGATGAGAGCATTCTCCAGAAATAGATCTGCATCTGCATCTATGATGTTCTCGACGGTGTCTGTGGCGGTCAGATTTGGTGAAATGATAGAGCGTAGAATCTCGGAAACCGGTATGTGGAAGTTGACACGGCGGACGGTTCTGGCAGGAACGTCGGGCTGTCGACAGGAGATTTCTGACACGAGGCCTACTCCCTGCTCGTGTTGCAGATTCATATAGAATTCTCCGACTTGACGCCTGAGCAAGTGGGTGGGAAAGAGCGTTGCCCACTCAAGAAGGCCATTATCCCTGAGAAGATCGGCGAAAGGGGATAACATCGGCGAGTCCAGAGCTTCTGTTGACAGAATCTGCTCGAAATGGATTCTGAATATCATCATGTCGTAAGATTTCTCGTACGACGAAGGGACTAGAGCTGGTCCAGAGGATGCCATCTTCTTTCCTTAAGATGAAGCTTTCGGTGCCATTTAGTATTCTAGTGAAGTTTATATATAAAGAGAAGAAAAGAAACTCAGCCGAAAATGATGAAACAAGATCAGAAACGAAGATGAACAGTTACTCAGATAAACACAAGTATAGAAGGTAAGAAATCACTTCCTGATTTTCTGCCTTTTTATAGGTTAGTGGGTCGTTTGAAATCGATGGCCAAGATTGAACGGCGCGAATCCATCAACGGCTGAGATCTCGCGACTGTTGACTAACTTTGACTGATGTCAAATTCCGAGTTCCAACATGCACGCGTGAGAAGATGAATTGTTTTTATGTCAGCCCAGTCGCACTATAAAGTAAGGCTATTGATGTTCAGCCGTACTTTACATTAAATGCGCTATGATGGCTATTTTAATCTATCTGACATACTCAGGAATGTTTGAATTTATTTCAAACATTCACATTTAAGAACTAAACGCCTTCAACCATAAATGATACCTGCCAGCTGATGTCGGAATCAGCTGTGTTCCAATGTTGCGGCATACCATCAGCTGACTCGAGTTCGTCTGTTCAGCTGACGTCTGATGTCTTCGGATGGCGATCCGCATCTGAGATTCCCCCTTCATCTGAGCTTCCCCCTCAGATGGATATCTATCTCTTCAGCTCGGCTGATTCCTCATCTGATGGATCCAACAATCCAAGGAGATCACATAACATCTTGAATCTTGCTTCGGCTAGAGGTTTAGTGAAGATATCGGCTCTCTGAATCTCAGTTGGAATCTTCTCCACGGATACATCCTTCTTCTCAATATGATCTCGGATAAAATGATGTCGGATGTCAATGTGCTTCGTTCGAGAATGGTGAACAGGATTCAAAGAGATAGCAATGGCACTTGAGCTATCACAATGGATAGGAACCTGTCCAGTTGCTACTTCATAATCTCTCAGTTGTTGCTTGAGCCACAACACTTGCATGCAACAACTACCGGCAACCATATACTCTGACTCGGTTCTAGAAGTGGCAATACATACTTGTTTCTTTGAAAACCATTAAACTAGCTTGCTTCCCATGAACTGACAGTGTCCAGATGTGGACTTCCTGTCCAACCGATCTCCGGCTAGATCCGCATCTGAGTATCCAGACAGTTGGATATTGTCGTCGGTTGGGTACCACAACCCAACATTAACAGTGCCCTTCAGATACTTGATGATGTTATTTGCTGCCAACATGTGTGCTTCCCTCGGCTGAACTTGGAACCGAGCACACACTCCAACCGCATAAGATATGTCTGGCCGACTGGCGGTTAGATATAGCAAAGAACCAATAATCCCTCTATACTTACTGGCATCCACGAGTTTTCCCTCAGATCCGAGTTCAATCTTCCAGTTAGTATTCATCGGGATCCTTGTGGTTTTACTTGTCTGCAATCCGAACTTTACGATGAGCTCCTTTGTATATTTGGACTGACTAATAAAAATCCCTTTTGGTGACTGCTTCACTTGTAGCGCAAGAAAATAATTCATCTCACCCATCATTGACATCTCGAATTTCTCCTTCATGAGAGTTGAGAATTTCTCGCACAGCTCCTCCGACTTGGAACCGAATATGATGTCGTCGACATAGATTTGCACAACAAGTATGTCTTCTCCAACTTTTATGGTGAACAGTGTTTTGTCAGCTGACCGTTTGAACCCCGAGTTCAGTTGAAAACCACAAAGAGTGTCATACCAAGCCCTAGGTGCTTGCTTCAATCCATAGATTGCTTTCTTCAACTTATACACTCTTCCATCACCAGTCTCAAAACCGGGAGGTTGTTCAACATAAACATCTTCCTTAATATCACCGTTGAGAAAGGCACACTTCACATCCATCTGATAAACCTTGAATTTGTGAAATGCGACATAGGCTAGAAATATTCGGATGGCTTCCAACCTTGCAACAGGCGCGAAAGAATTCTCGAAATCAATTCCTTCTTGTTGGCAATATCCCTGAGCTACCAACCTTGTCTTGTTTCTCACGATGAATCCAATGACGTCTCTCTTGTTCTTGAAAATCCACTTTAATCCAATGACTTTAACACCATTTGGTCTTTCTACCAACTCCCATACACAGTTGCGTAGAAATTCATTCAGCTCTTCTTGCATGGCTGTTGTCCAATGAACACAGTTGAGAGCTTCCATAACATGCTTCGGCTCTGGCACATCAGCTACGAAACATGAAATCATGGCAACATCTCCTGCCTGTTCGAACTCCTCAAGAACTGTCAACTCCTCAGCATATTGGGCGTAAGTGCTGGAATCTTTCTCAGCTAAGTCTGGATTTGCAACTCTGCTCCTAGTACGCACACCCTTGGCTGGATCTCCGATGATGTTGTCCTTGGAATGATCTTCATACCATCTCTTGTTGCGTCTTCCTTCTTCTTCCAACAGTGGCGGTTCCGTGATCTGAGCCGTGGGAGATGCTGGGATCTTCAGAACTGGTGATTTATCTGCTGTTGAGTCTGGATCCTCAACATGGATAATATCTTGAACCGGGCTCGGTTGGGCTTCGGATGCTGATGCAGTTGGAGTAACATCAGTTGAGGTTCCCCCTTGAGATGAGCTGGGGTCCTCACATTCATCTTCAGAGGAACAAGGATCATCATCCTCGGTTACCCATACCAATGGTTCAACCAGATTCTTCTGCCTTAGAACCTGCGATCTGGTGAGAACTAGTGGAACATGTGGATCTACTTGTTGTCCCTTAGACTGTTCCCTGCACTCAAAAGTAGATTCATCAAAACTAACATGAGGTGTTATCTCCACAACATGAGAGTTGTTGTTAAAAACTCTATAAGCCTTGATCCGAGCGGCATATCCGAGAAATATGCCCTTCGAAGCCTTGGCGTCAAAAGTTTTTAACTGAGTCTTCCCATTGTTGTGAATATAACACTTAGAACCAAAAATGCAAAAATATGAAATATCAGGCTTCCTGCGTCTCCATAGTTCATATAGAGTCTTTCCTCAGCCCAAAATCTCTTTGGCAGAGCTGAGCTTATCAACATGGATGTTGCAGCATCCTTCAGCATTCGGTTTCTTCGCTCGACTACTCCATTCTGTTGTGAAGTAAGAGCAGCCGATGTTTGATGAGTGATTCCGTGCTTCTCGCAGTTTTCGATGATGGTTTCATTGAGGAACTCGGTTCCACGGTCTGATCAGATAGAAATGACTTTCATCTCTTGTTGGTTAGATATCCGATCCATCAGCTTGGGTAGCTCATCTCGGGTTTCACTCTTGTGACGCATGAAAATGGTCCACGAGTACCTAGAGAAATCATCAGTAACAACAAGTGTATATTCGTTACCATTCATGCTCTTGGGAGTAACAGGCCCGAAGAGATCCATATGGATCAGCTGTAATACTCGGTCGGTTGAGGGAATCGTTTTCAACCGAAAGGAGGATCTAGCGAGCTTTCCCAGCTGACAAGCACTGCAAATATGTGTTGTTGAAAACACACGGTTCGGAATACCCTTTGCATGTTCCTGTCTTGCAAGTCGGTTCATTGTCTTGAAATTCAGATGGTTGAGTCTTTTGTGCCACAGCCAGCTCACATCTGAACTGCTCTTCGATAAAAGACAGGTGTCAGGAGGACTACTATTCCAATCTGCATAGTAGACATTCCCGGTTGGGGATCGATTTCCCAACAATATGACTTGCTTTGTTCTAACATTTTTGACCCTGCAGCCCTGCGCATCAAACTTGACAGAGAAACCATTATCACAGAATTGGCTGATGGAGAGCAAGTTATGCTTCAATCCATCAACATATGAAACATTGGGAATAGACACGAGATTGGTTTCAAGGGTACCGTAGCCTTTAGTGTGACCTTTTGAGTTGTCACCAAAGGTAACAGATGGTCATTCCTTCTCCACGAAACTCCCAAGCAAATCCCTCAGATTTGTCATGTGTTTCGAGCATCCACTGTCCATCACCCACATGGTATGTGATGCTTTATTCTTCCTCAGTTGTTCCTCCTGCTCCTGCACAGAGAAACACGCTTAGGTCCCCAATTTTAGTTGGGTCCTGGAGGGTTGGAACCAGTTCCCCCTTGAACTGTGGGTTGCTTTTCCCTGTAGATTCGAATAGATTTGTCATTCCAGATTATCTTTCCTTCTCCATCAACTATAACAACACCTCAGTCAACCTTAGGCTTGTTGTTGTTATTGACGTTCTGTTTCTTGGGAGGAGATTGATTTCTCCCATTGTGGGCTTCAGGAGAAGAGGCGTTCCCCCTGTTTTGTTGACGTTTCTGACCCTTTTGGTTTTGCCTATGAGGTCGGACGCCATTTTGGAATCTTTGTGGCTGATCTGATTCCATATTCCTGACTGTTGACGACAGTTATTCATGCCCTGTTGTTGATTCATGTTCTGGCATGAATATCTCCAGCTGTTGGAACTGTTCCACATTGGTTGACTCTGATTGAACCTCTGGTTGTTCTGATGATGGAACCGATGTTGATTCTGATGGTTGAATCCCTGTTGGTTCTGTTGATTCCATCCCTTCTGAGGTCGGTTCAGAGGTCGGTTCTGAGGTCGGTTCTGAGGTCGGTTCTGATTGTATCTCCGACGTCTCTGGTTCTTCTTCTGAGTCCTGGAACATTACCCCTCGGTTGTTATCCCAACCGATGGATTCTTCAGTTCTCCAACCACAGCTCATTTTCCTTTCTTAGTTGTAGTTCCCTTAGCAGATTGTGCTGTAGGTGCTTACTGTGACGTGGAGGTTGGATTAAGTTGGGGAATTGCAGACTCAACATTATTTGGTTTTGCAACCGTGACATCCACATCCTTGATAAAGGTTGCGGATGGAATTCCAGTATCCTTGACCATGTCGTAGCCGAGTCCAGACACGTCATCCATTTGTCTTCGGTAACTGATGAGATTCTCGATGATTTTGGATGATTGATATAGCTTTATCAGGTTGTCCTTCTCAGTTTGTAGATCCTTGAGAAGAACAGCTATATGCTCGGTCTGTGCGTCTGACATCTTCATCAGCTGGTCGATCTGTGTCTCTTGCTTGTTCAACTGCTCATGCTGCTCTTTGATCTGCTCCTTCAACTCCTCATCGGTTGAAGCCTTAGTTTGGTTGGCCTCATTCAGTTGACTTTTCAGATCATCAATCTCTTCGGTTTGACTTTTAATCAGATCGTCCTTTTCGATTAAGGATTCTTCAAGTCTGACAAACTATTCTTGAAGATTCTTAAACTCAACCGATTGCTGATGCAATTCCTCACTGAGTTCTAGGAAGTCACCCCAAGAGGGTTCCAACTCTTCCTCTACTGTTTCCTACATGTTAGTAGCATTGGAAGAATTTAAATTAACTGGATTAGAAGGTACCTCAGCATCATCCTGGTCGGTTCCAAATGACATGAGACATTGATCCTGTCCGATAGCGTTGTTGGTGGAAGTCAGCTCATCCTCATCTTCGGTGTCGGTGAAGATGTCCATGTCATCAGCTGCTTCTTCTGCAACCATGGCCTTGTTCTTTGCATTATGTTTGGCCATCAACGCATCTCTATCTTTCTTCGAAAGATCTGGACAATCAACTTTGAAGTGTCCCTCTTTGCCGCATTCAAAGCAACTGTTGGTCACAGGCTTTGAGTTATCTCGAATTCGGTTGGATTTATAGAACCGCTTATATTTTCCGAACCGAATATCCATGTCAGCCAGCTTCTTTGACAGGGCGGCGATACTCTGTTGCAGCTCTTCTCTGCTCGGCTCCTTCGAAGCTGTGTCCGCAAATCTTGTTGCCCTTGATGTTCGGGGCTTGGAATAGTCGGCTCGAAGTGCTACGGTCTTTGTTCCAGAACCAACATCCTCAAGTTGACTCGTCTGCACCGAGGACTGAGTTGATCTTCGTCGGTTCACCTTGTACTCGTTTCCTTTCAGAATTGAGAACAGTCTGTCCGTTCCCATCTCTCCAAGATCAGCTCGGCTTTCATGAATGTTGGTGAAGGTGTCCCACTCAGCTGGTAGGGCTTGTAATACTTTGAGGTTGATCTCTCTCAAAGTATATTTCCCTCGTCGGATAGACTGAATCCTTCGAATGATATCCATGAACCGAAACTCCAACTGATCAATGGTTTCATCAACTTTTAGACAGAAATTGTCAAAGTCTTGACAAGCATGAGAGAACTTGTTCTCCTTAGTTTCGTCACTCCCTTCACTAAGAGATGCCAAAATATCCCACATTTCCTTAGCTGTGTTGCACTCTTCTATCCATGGAAGATAGTCTTGTCCAACTGTGGACATGATAGTGCTCTGAGTCCAGATATCCAGCTAGCTCACTTTTACTTCCTCAGGAGTAAAATCTTCTAGCTTCTTCTCGATTATCACCTCAGTTGCATCCCCATCATTGGGATTTGTAGGAATGCGAATGACTTTTTCCATGATGGTGATCGGTCCGGATGTAATCACTTGTTGCATTCGATGATGCTTGGATAGCAGAATCTTCTTCATCCGAGATTTCCAGGATGTATAGTTCACAACCGAGAACATGACAACAATCTTGTCTTTAACATCCCTCTGCACACAACAAACAGACAACAAATACAAGCAGAAATGCACTAGCGTGAAAAAGATCTATTCAGTTGACCACTGAAGAAAAATACCTCGATTCACACCTCGTGAAACAGAGACAGCGGTCTTTTGAACCACTGCTCTGATACCACTTGATGGTCCCGATACGAGTTCTGGTGTATGGGGGGGAGGAATACACCAGTTAAGAATTTTAAAACAAACCCCTGAAAAATTACCACAACTGAGTAAGACGACTCAGCTGGAATCACAACTGAGTGAGAAAACTCAGCTGGAAGAGTGGTGCTGTGCGGAATGTGGTGGAAACAACAATAACTCGTATAAACAACTCACGCTCAGATGCAAGGTCGGTCAACAACCAAAACAGTTGAAATGTAAAGATGCAGTTTTGAGTGTTGGTTAGTTGGTCAGTTGGATATGCAAAAAGTAACTGAACAGAAAACACAACACAAAGGAATTACGTGGTTCGGAGAGAACTCCTACGTCCACGGGGAGTTGTGAGTCCACACAACTCAGTCCAAATTCTTTAGGACAGCTACCACAAAGCTTACGCGGGCTTTGCAACCGTTCAGATAAGTTTGCGGGTACTTATCAACCTTACAGATAAGTTTGCAGGTACTTATCAACCTTTCTACTCAATTTCGGGAAGAGCAGGATCCTAACAACCTTTTTAGGGGATGTGTATAAGGGTGGGTTTTCCAACTACTAGCTCTAACACAGAAGTGAGCTAGGATCTAAGCTTGAACTCTCAACTGGTGATGTTCTTAGAGATTAATTGCAGTTTAACTTGTGTGCAGTATATTGTCATTCTTTCGCTCGTCTATCTCTCTACTCTGTCTTCTCTGTGTTCTCAGTGTTCTCAGTGTTCTCCCTTGATGAATGAATGAATGCCTCTATTTATAGGCGGTGAGAATCAACTAGCCGTTGGAAGAGCCGTTGATCTCTGTTCTGTGAAAGGGATGGCTTGTCTCTCATCTCTGCAGATTTTCCCGATTTGGCAACTGTGAACTTCTGCTTTCCTTCTGAGACAACCTTGTGTTGGGCCAAATGAGGTAATAACAAAACGTCAAACCTTCACGTGACTTCCTATTTGAAATTCAAATTTCAACCTTTGTCTTTCAACATTGGTTAGTCGGTTGAGACATTCGATCTTCATCCGAGAGGTCTTCAGCTGATGTTCCATCTGATCGCTACCTTCACCTGACATTCTGACTGAAGAGGAACAGTTGAACCCTCAGCTGCCTTGAACTTCATGTTGTCGATCTATCAGATTGAGTCCTGCAACTGATGTTCCACATCTGATCAGGTGGATTGTCACATCTGACGAACAATTGATTACTCAGATGTTTTCCTTCATCCGATGATCTAGATCATATCGGTTGGCTTGAACGCTCAGTTGTCTTTCTTACATCTGATGTTCCATGCGAGTTTCCATCTGAATTTCTATCCGAGTATAGCCATGTTGCCGTCTTTAGCTGGAGTCCTGTAAAGATAAAATCTGAACATTGCTCAAATGGCGAGCCTAAATACTAACATTAGGAAATGGCAACATCTACTCGATTGGGGTCAGTTGGTTTTGGAATCAATCAAAACTTTACTAAATTTCCCAACAGAATTATTTAAAGATAAAATGAAATTTACTTTCAAACTGATGGTAAAATATTGGAAATATCTCGTACACAAACTTTTTAGAAATACAAGATGACTGTTGAAATACTCAATGCATGCACACATTTTGAGCTAACATTTTAGAAGTAAAAGATGACTTATTCCTTGAAAATCAGTAAATGAATGAATAAAATTCTGAAAAGTTTATTGGAAAAAGAAAAAAATATTAAAATTATTGTAATAGTTTTGGCGGGAAAATTTTCTATTAGCACTTTTGTTTTAATATATTGATATAGATTCAAAATCATAATCGTTATCTTTTAACAAAAATGATTCACTACAATTCTCAAAAGAACAAAAAAATGTTCAATACTATTAAGGTAAGTTTAAACATAGCTCCAATTTTACTCAATATAACCCCTAATTAATTAAATATTTAAATTTATATTAATTTTACTAGTTTAACCCCGTAGCCTCTAATATTGGATACTTCTATTCAAACTCTTTTTTTTTACAACCCATAGCCACACTAATTTAATTAAATATTTTTAATAATAACTCTTATCTTATCATTGGATCTATTAATAACCGATTTCAACATAGCCCAAATTCAATATCAAACGAAACCAGATGCATCTTACACTGCCAGTGCTGGATACGATCTTATTCGCCGGCGAAAACGAAATACTATTTCTCGTCTTTAAGTTCTATCTAGAAGATGACGAATTCGACCAATTTCTTTGCCAATTTGAGTTGGGAATTAGATGTTATTTTTTCTCTTTCTCTCTGGGATTGCCCGATGGGTTGGATCAATTTTATTTTTCCTAGAGAATCATCCATTCAACCAAAAACAAACAAACACAAAGTTCATTATGTGTTCTTAAACAACTTGATTTTTTATTTTGATTTTTTTTTCCAGCTGTGTCAATTTAGGGTAAGATGTTTGGTGTTTGATATGATACTCTGATTTTTTATGTTGTTTTGTACTCCTCAACGTCGGAAGTGGCGTCAACTTCGTAGGGATCGAGTAATTAGTCAAATTGAATAAGGCTTAATAATTTAATTCAACATGTGGCTATGATGAGAAACATAGGCCTGCAAATAAAATTTTTCATTTTCAGTTAATTTCTTTAATTTGTAGCTGTAAGGTAAATTAGTATGTTTACTATTCCCTCCTTCCCGGGTTAGTATGACTATTTTCCTTTTTCAGTATGGTATTTTTTTAGGACATATTTTTTACCTTTTTATCCTTAAAAATTAATATATTTACTCTTATAATATTTCTTCATCCACTAATAAATTAACAACACATGCTAAATGAGTCTCTTCTTCGACTTAAAATATCCTCAAACATTTATCTACTTTTTCTTCCACTTAACATATCCCCAAACATTTATCTACTTTTTCTAAAACATGTGCACGGCCCCCACACCATATTATAAAGACAATATTTCTTATTGTTATTTTAAATTATGAGGACTATAAAGAGTACAATAGGTGTTGTATTTAAAATTTCCCTAATTATAAATTGCACCCTCCAATTCACACCATCTTTGTCTAGATAATAAGTACTTGAAGAAGCCCGAATATATTTGAGAAAATCACCATACATACCCATTTTAAGGATAATATGTACTCCATATATTCACTTAGATAATTATCTACTCTTCATACCCACTTGACCCACAAAATGTACTTTCCATCATTTGTTTAAGATTTTTTCTTTAATTTTACCTTAAAGAAACATTGTCAACTCCACCTCGTACGAGATAACTCATGATTTGAATACCTTTTTTAATAAGGCCAAAATGTGTGGGATGATAGTAATTTTTCATGTGAATAAAGCCTATTATGCATGCAAAAATTGTACCATTTTTAACAGTAATTTTGCTTGCGGATAGGTGTTATATTGAATGCATTATTGAATTGGAATTCTTCAACCTATATATGATTCACACACTTTCATTGATCTGTATGCTAACAAAAGAAAAAAAGATTGAGAGAAAAGAAATAGTGAATATTAGATCAAAAAAATTACACTAGTCATTATCGTTATTCAATACTAAAGAGAAGAGCAAAATACATTATTTACAATTTTTTAAACAAAAAAAAACATACAGCTCGCATATATTCTGTACAGATGGACAATAATACCTTAGCATCTGTACAGAATTTTATCGAGCTGTATATCTTTTTTATTTACGCAAATTTGAAACTATTTATTTTTGTAATGTTTCTAACACTATTTCTTGTATTTTGCAGAAATTAGGTCCAAAATCATTTATTTTATATAAAGAGATTTTTGAAACGAGTTGATACAGATTAGTAGACAGTTTACCGTTGTGTATTCAATTCGCAATTACAAAAGGTACGGCTTAAACACAAATATTAATATATTTAAAATACAAACCTTACAGTTCGATAAAAAAATTGTACAGGTCCGTATAAATAGACAGATCGACCTGTACAGTATTATTGAGATCTGTACATTTATTTATTTAAAAAATTTATATCAACTGTGACAATATTTATTTTGTTTTATTTATAATATTATTGTTTGGGATTTTCAGAAATATAATTCGAATTGAAAATCTTTTATAAAGGCATTTGAAAAACGTGGGTTAATCCCACATTATTGTCATTTCAAATTCTCACCATTGAGTGTTAAACAAATTGATTTAATTTTTAAAAAAATAAAAAATAATACAGATCGGAAAAATAATATACAGGTCGATGCACGTTATAATGCGACCTGTATAATATTTTGGCGATCTGTACAGAATTATGTATTTTATTAAATTAATTTAATTATATATATGTATATTAATATATTAATAGTTGTTTTTAATTATTTCAGATGGAATGCAAGATGTTCCGCGTTAAATTCAACGGCGTTTGGGACGATTATGTTTATAATGGCGGAAAAGAGCGCACTTTCTATCTTCCGTTGGATATGATAAGTTTTTCCAACATTAAGGAACAAAGAAATTTCATAATGATGTCTAGATCGTTAAGTTGTAGTTTTGAAATATTCTATTTTTCAACGTCTCAATTCGGTGTCGAAAAATATAATTTGATTAATGACGATCAACTCGTAGATTGTGTGCTACTGAGTCTGAGCCTACGTTATATATCGGGCACAGTGATTCTATTTATAGACCTAGCTTTGATTTGAATGCTTCTTCGCAATTTATCTATGATGATGTGTATCCGTCTCAGCACTCACAGTACGACGATTCCCTCGCACGTATGGCTTCATGCAATTAGTTTGGCGAGATGCAAATGGGTTCTCAAAGTGGAGGATTGTTATTGCTCATGGGCAATCATAAGCACCAGAGCCAGATCCGCAGCCACAACCTGTGCAGTCCTATGCCACTGTCGTAGAGGATGATGATGATGAAGATGATGAAGAATATGCTGCTGAATCCGAGTCTGACGACACTGATGATGAAGAGGAACAGACTGTCACTCTGAAAATTGAAACTCTGGCTGAATTTGTTAACTGGGTGCATACTCAAGGCGACGTGAACAAGCTCTTGACAATGCTGATGCAGAAAAGTCGTACACCCCTTGTTGACGAGGAGACGGAGCTCGCCACTGAAGCGGCGGACCTACAAAATTAGTTAGTTCCCATGCTTCCACTGGAACCTGCTGCTTCGCTTGTTGAAACTGTTCTAGATAACATGCCTGACGGTCCTTTGAGCATGACCTTCCTATTTAAAGACAAAGAGCAGTTGATGCTTGCAGTTGGGTTGTGGCACTTGGAACAACGAGCTGAGTTTTGTTCTCCGCGATCAGCTACGGGGCATGTTACTTACAAATACAAGTTTAGCACGGTGTGTCCTTTCGAATTGTGTGCTAGGAAAGAGGGCAACTATTGGTATATTCACTTGTTCCCGATGCATACTTGCACAATTAATATGAACCATCCTCTAATGGAAGGAAGGTCGAATCTAGTGTGATTGCATCTCATTTTGCGAAAGGCATAAAAAATCAGAAATAAATCATCACACCGAAGATGATTATGGCAAGTCTTATGTGGGAATATGATGTGGCTGCAAATTACAATGTGTGTTTGCGAGCACGGAACAAGGCCCTGGAGATGTTGTATGGTGGATATGTCAATTCGTTTAAGATGGTTTCTCAGTATCTCTACATGCTCCAGAAAGAGAATCCAGGTTCGATTGTTGACTACAGTTTTAGCCCTGAAGATTTCCAATCCGAACACTGTTTTGTAGCGTTGTCAGCTTGTATCGTTGCATTCCAGTACTGTCTTAGGCCGGTGATTATATTGGATGCAACGCACTTAAAGGAAAAGAATAAGGGAATTATTTTCGTTGCGATGGGAAAGGACGGGAACGAGCAACTTATACCGCTGGCATGGGGGATTGGTCCAATTGAGAATGACATCTCGTGGACATGATTTGTAAGTCGTTTGAAGCTGGCATATCCTCCTCGCCCTGATTTAGTGTTCATCTCAGACGCCCACCTTAGTATTGAGAATGCAATTCGGGACATCTATCCTGACATATTCCACGGCCTATGCTACTTTCACATACTGAAAAGCATGGTTACTTATGGAAAGTCTATCACTAGGTTGTATCATAAAGCAGCATTTGCGTATCGTAGATCATCCTACGAGAAAGCGATGAGCGATATACTTTCGGCAAAACCCGAATCGCATGTCAAGCTGATGTCCATTGGTTCGGAGAAGTGAGCTCGATGTTTGTGTCCGGGCCGATGATATAGTAATTTGACATCGAATGCCGCAGAACAATTCAATAAATTTTTGAAGTTTGCTAGATGTATATCAATTTATTAGTGTTTGGAGATCCTTAGAATGACCGTCGAAGGTGGTTTGATGAAAAACGACAATTATACGCATCTACTATTGCGTTTGTCACGAGCACGACAAATGCAAAACTTGCAGTTGAGGTTGAACGGTCAAGAACGTACACTGCCATTCCCTTTAGAGATGGTGTATTCAAAGTCCACGATGGAAATCAGACTCTCAATATCGATCTCAACGCGAGAAGCTGTCCATGTCGAGTGTGGGATTTGGACTTGATACCGTATTCTCACACCATTACAGAAATTCAACAAGGAAATTAGAGTTTTATTTTCTTATTTGTTCATTTTTTAATAACTTATTTTGCGAATTACCTGTTTCATGATTTGCAGGCGAAATGGTCAGCACCCATATAACTATGTGGCTGATTACTACACGAGAAATACCCAACTGCAGATTTACTCTCTAGAGGTGAATCTTGTCCCTTCGAGAGATGGCAGTGAATCACTCATGTTCTCTGCCTTCGGTTTGACTGTCGTCTTCCAATTACCTCCCTGGTCCAGGATGGTCTAGAACTTCAACGCAAATGACTTTAGTGACTCTATTCGATGTGTTCAAGCATTCTCTAAGTGCGATTTCGAGTCCCACACCTCCATCATCCATTGAACCATGTTGATGCGGAGAACAAACCAATGCGCGCCGAGGTAGATTGGAATTATTATCTGTAACAAATAATCAAATTTTTAAAAAGAATTTAAATGATAACTTCAATTTTAGAATGTCTAGATTTTTTTACCAAATCAGCTTGCCGTCATTGTTTGACATCAACACCTACATCAAGAGACGTTGTGATGTTGGCACTCATTTTCGTCGATCTCGCCATTTGGTTAAATTTGTGAATGAATGACTACTGCTAACGAAAAATATTAGTACATATAATAAATTGCAAACAATAATAAAAATCTAATGAATAAATTGCTCACGTAGAAGTCGACGTTCAAAATAATCGTGTTGGTGTCGTTAATTCGTGCCAGAATGTGCACATGTTCCCTAAAAAGCTTGGCCAACAAGTTGACTGCCGTGACGAAGACCTGACAAGAAACACAAAAAAGTCCTATTTTTTTTCTATTTCCCGCATGCTTTACCCTCATTCCATCTCACAAAATGCCCTAAAGCACCAACAGAGAATGCTCTAACGAGCTCTGCACCCTAACTTCGAATAGTCATTTCTCTATCGGTCCCAACATGCTGAGCTTGTTGTACGTGTTCACCACGCAAGTCACATCTTGTAATATTTTACGTACCCAGCACCAACCATGCTGAAATAGAAATTAAAAAAAATTACAAAACAGAATTAAAAAAAATCAAAAAACATGACAAATTCATTTTAAACGTGACAAATTATACATCTAACTATAATAGATCAATCAGGCATCATTAAATATTTAAATCAATTCCAGATACTAATTTAAATCATAATCATAGCATAAAAAATTATTAATTAAGAAAAAACTGTACAGATGTAAAAAAATAACATACAGATCTCATATTCGTTGTTACGCCCTGTATGGTTTTTTATCCATCTGTATAGTTTTTTTAAAGTGATAATCTATCTAATTTCGATCTATAATATGATAAAGTTCAATAATTTTATTGAATTAATAACTATATTAATTAACATTATAAGGAATAATAATTCACGAAATCATCCTCATAAATTCTTAAACTAAGCAACTAATGTATATCAAAAAACAAAGCATACAGATCGGTATAAAAGTATACAGGGCCGACAATCATGAAAAAAATATATGCACGAGCTGTATAATTTAGGCATGATCTGTATAGAAACTGACCTCTTGTAGATATTTCTTTGCCACTTCTTCAGATTTTTTTTCTTTCGGATTTGATGATAAGCCATAATTTGTTGAAGGATTGAGGGATATTTTAAAACGATAATATTGAAATAGGGGAGAGTGAAGGAGTGGTCTGTATGGATATGTATGGGGAATGAGGGTCTGTATGGATGTATATGGGAAAAATAATCTGTATGAATTTTATAGGGGAAGGAGGTTGTTTTGTTTTTACCATTTGATCATTTAGTGGGAGAATAAATTCTCTGTGAGGTGGGTGAGGGTTAAATCGTACGTGTTTCAAGCAGAAATTGAAAGTGGGGGTTAGGATTTTATTGAATAAAAAACTGATACAAAGTGGAGGCCCAGGAGAGAGAAAGTCGGTCAAAGGAGAATATGGAAGAGATATATATCTGAAAAGATAAAAGAAGTGGGCCAAGTGGGTATATAGTATAGATAATTATTTTAGTGGGTATATAGAGTACATATTATCTTCATTGTGGATATTTCGAATTTCCACTCAATATATTTTGTATATAAAGTATGGGTAATTCTAAATGTACCCCCATTTTACTTTCTATAACCCCTTAATTAATAAAATATTTTAAGTTATATAAATTGTACTATGTTAGCTCTATAGCCCAAAAATTAAATCTACAGCCCCCAAATTGATGTCAATGTCTCTTCAAAAACAAAAATAATTCGATGCAAATGATTTCAATTGTTGCGTCGATGATTAATCAAGATTGGAAGAATATTTGTCCCCTCTTTCTCAATTGAAGTTGTTTCCGTACTCAAACTACCATTTGAACAATATTTTTTCCACAAATATATGAAGTTAACAGATTTCTGGAGACTATGGAAGATGCGAAGTTTGTTCGCCTGACTTTTTGGGATTGTTCGATTGCTAGAGAAGAGGAAGAGAGGTATGAGAGAAAATAAGGAAACATGAATTCCTGAAATTATTGGCAATTTCATAAAAAGAAAGGCACTGCACCAACAATTAAATTGTCAATGCTCCAGTGGGGCCATGAATCAATAATTTTAATTTTGATTGTCCATGAATCAATAGTTTTTAAAGTTGATCTCGTGACATCCGGCGTTGACGATCTTGATTATGAAGTGAAAATTGTTGTGCTCATGATTTAGGTTACAGAAATTGGGATGTTTTAAGGGTTATTATCACCAAAATACATGAATTTTGAGGGAATTTCTATTTTTCCCACGAACTTTCAATTTTTTGTCACAATACATGAACTTTGTTTTTATTCCAATTTTTACATAATCCTCATTTCCCCCAAATTCAAGCTGACTGGACGCCTACGTGGCATTTAAAATGAAGCTAATGTATTTACATTCCCAGATAGATGTTTCAACATTTGCATAACATCTTTATCATCCTCTAAGTCCATAAAGACTGCAGTTCTTGGTACTTTGTATGCAAGACATTTCCAGGTCTCATACCCTAGTTTTTCAACCTCGTCCTTCTAATAAAAAAATTCAAATTTATCTGGATCAAAATCATGTTTCCCTTCAAATATACCCCGAATAGAATCTAACGGCAGCACCTATACTAACGAATTTGCCGCCATGATGTATATAAATTGTGAATTTATCACTGCAAATATAAGAATTTATTAGGAAAAAAACGATTTTTTCTATTAGTAAATTGGAAACCTAAGTTCATTACAAAAAGAATCCATTGCCAAATCCTATGGACCACCGTTACTTTCTTCTTGGACCACCACTTTGTCGGAGATTCACTTTTGGGAGAATAAAAGAATGGAATTAGTTGGGAGTCTCACTTTTTGGGTCAAAATGCCCTAATCTAGAGTGAGCGGCACTTAAAAGGAAAAATAAGAAGTGAACGACATGGTTGCAAAATGAGTCAGCTTCATTTTAAATGTCATGTAAGCGTCCAGTCAGCTTGAATTTGGGGGAAATGAGGATTATGAAAAAATTGGAATAAAAACAAAATTCATGTATTGTAACAAAAAATTGTAAGTTCGTGGGAAAAATGAAAGTTCCCTCAAAATTCATATATTTTGATGATAATAACCCATGTTTTAATAGCTTGCTCGGTTATGAGTTAGCAACTGGGGGTTGTGTATTCGCATATATATATTATGACAGAATTTATCTTGTTATAATTATGATTTTGAGAGTTATAGGAGTAAAATAATATAATTATATAATATTAATTATTTTTTTAATTAAGGAGCTATGAAAAGTAAAATGAATGCTACAATTAAAATTCTCCCTGAACGTATTTGCCCAGGCCCATAAGACGCTCGAGAAAGCCCACTTTAAAGTGCAATTTTTAGAAATCATCTTTCCGATATATTTCGAAATGTGTAAATATTAATGTTCGGATGTGTGCGCGAACATTTGTGATTGTGACTTGTGAGCACCATCAAAATTAAAAACGGTGAAATCAATTGACGATGATAGGTGAGGATTTCGACCAAAAAGAAGAATATGTGTATCTCATATATTGAAATTGAAATAATATATAGGGATACCGACTAATTAAGATTAACTTCCAAGACAGTTTGTGATATTTTGCCACAAGCTTATCAACTCTATACTACAAAATTTTATTTCTTTGTTAATAATTTAGCTGTTCATATATACCACTAAAAAATATACATAAAATGTTTCGTACCGTTTTCCAATTAAATTTCTAATCTTTTCTAAACATTATGCGAGATTTATAAATTAAAATTTTAAATTACGACTCAATCTTACGGGACATTATTCAATATAGTTAATAAATTCATTAAAATTCTCAGCCAACTAAGGTTGAGCAAAATACCCAAAATCTGAAAATCGAACCGAACCAAATCTAATCAAAATTAAAATTCATTTTGGACTTTTCTGAACGGATCACATCGAATTACATTTCCTCAAAATTTCAAATTACGGATCGGATTGAATCAGAGCTTCAAAAAACTGAATTAATATAATATATATATTAATTTATTAATAATTTAAACCTATATCTTCTAAACCCTCAAAAGCAAATGAAGGATGGTATGTACTCCACAATGGCTAAACCTGCAAAACTAATCTCTCACCCTCCATTTTCCAGCGGCACAAGCCATTTGACAACCCGCAATAGTCATGTCTCCGTTCATTGCTCGCCTTCAACATCCAAAAGTTGTTGGTTATATGATTCATTCATTACTCTTGAATGAAAAATCTGAATTATTGGCTGTATCGAAAGATTCTTTTTTTTTTTTTTTGAAACCAACCGATTATGCTTCCAACTCTTCTATACACTCTTCTCCGCCTTCTTATCTCTCATATGTTGCCTCTTTCCTGATCTCACTTTGTCTATCCTCATTTCCCCCGTGTAGCCCCCCATCTCTGCCTTTGCATTATCATCTGAAGAAATCACCAATTTCTCCCTCGAACCTCATTTTGCTCACCCCCACTAGAGGTGTTCACCTGAACCGGAACCGGTGGATTGGAATCGAAATCGGAATAGGAACCGTGGTCAATGATTTTCGAACCGAAATCGTGGTCAACGGGTCGGTTCCGGTTCCAATGGCTAGGAACCGTGCAACGGCGGTTCCAACAAAGTTTTTTTTATTTTTTTTTTCTTTTAGTTTAAAAATATGCTTTGCATGAATTCATGTTAATTGTATGGTCTAAGAAGTAAAAATGAGAATTATAATGATAATTGGAATGGAAAAGGACGAAAAGAAAAATAAAATTATATAAGGTTCAAAAAGGAATCGGGGGTTTCGGTCAGTGGCGTATCTAGCCATGAACAAGGGGGTACAGATGTACCCCGAACAAAAAAAAATAGTAATGTTATAATAATAATAATAATAATAATAATAATAATAATAATAATAATAAATACTCCCTCCGACTAAACTTAAATGCCCCATTTGACCTCAAAAAAGTGTCCAAACTTAATTGCCCCATTTGGACAAATTGACCCATATACCCTCATTATTTTTGCTTTATTACTACCCTTTACCACAATTAACTAATT
Organism: Schizonepeta tenuifolia; assembly: GCA_029490685.1. Classification (NCBI taxonomy): domain Eukaryota; kingdom Viridiplantae; phylum Streptophyta; class Magnoliopsida; order Lamiales; family Lamiaceae; genus Schizonepeta; species Schizonepeta tenuifolia. The sequence continues at coordinate 82,625,380 of CM055958.1, forward strand.
ACCATCTTAATTAATAAATTAAACACACCTAATTACCCACCCTAATTAACCCACCCCAACAACCCAATAATTGATACACTCTCTCTCATTTCATCGATCTGTCTGGACCTCTCTCTCTCTCATTTCTCTCGAAGCATCCATCTCTCTCACTCTCTATTCTCTGCAACCCTCACTCTCTCTCATTTCTCTCGAAGCATCCATCTCTCTCACTCTCTATTCTCTGCAACCCTCACTCTCTCCGCCGCGACGACACTCTCTTCCCCTCCTTTCTCTTTCTCTGCAACCCTAGATCTACTCTCACCCTCTCCGTCGCGACGGCGCTCCCTTCCCCTCCGTTCTCTTTATCTGCAACCCTAAATCTACTCTCACCCTCTCCGCCGCGACGGCGCTCCCTTCCCCTCCGTTCTCTTTCTCTGCAACTCTAGATCTACTCTCACTCTCTCTCCCCGCCGCCACGACCTTTGTCTGAATACGGACTCCTCCCCTCTGAAACCCTAGCGTCGATGAAGGACTTCAAGGCTTCACGAGGATGGAGATCGACCCCTCCCTCCGATTCGTCGATACCACCCCCTCCCTCCCCCTCGTGGGTACCACCTCCCTCTTCTGATTCGCCGGATTTCCCGGAGGATCTGTGAATTCCACCAGGCTGGGAGCCCTCTCCAATTACCAAAGATCCGGAGATGCATCGGTCTGAGGTGGTGCCGGAATCTGTGTATCCTGAGGTGGCGGAGGAGCCTGCCATTGCCCCGGTGTCGGAACCTGTGCTTCCCGTTGAGGTGGAGGAGTCTGCCGTTGCGTTGGATGGCAAGGATGGCAAGGATCCATATGAGTCCGACTCTGACTGTGGTTTGGATCCATATCAGCGATACTGCCGTGATGGCAAGGATCATGCTGAATCCGGATCGGATTCGGATACTGAGGTTATTTCTGTCTTATATACTCGGGTTGGTGATGGCTGGTGATGCCTTTTATTGTTGGGTTGAGGCTGGTGATGCCCTTATTTGCTCGAACTGATACTGCATTTGATGACATGTTGCCTTAATTGATTGATGCAAATGATGCTATGTATGCTGTATGAGTCCCTGTATTGTTGCCTTAGTTGATTGATTCAAATGATGCTATGATCATGCTGATGCTTGCTGCCTATGGAACTGATAAGAATGTGATGACATGATGCCTTAATTGATTGATGCAAATGATGCTATGTATGCTGGTTGACTCCCTGTATTGTTGCCTTAGTTGATTGATGCAAATGATGCTATGCCCCTGCTGATGCTTGCTGCCTGTGGAACTGATAAGAATGTGATGACATGATGTCTTAATTGATTGATGACATTGATGCCTTAAACCATCTATGCAGTTTTTCTGTGTTTGTAGTTTTTGGTGGTTAAAAATACATTCTATGCTGACTGTATTTGTTGCCTTAATGTGTTTCTGTGCATTGATGCAACCACTAGGTCAGCAATGACCTAGTTTAGAAGGCTCAATCCACTGTGATGCTATTGATTGAATATCATACTGCTCCTCTTCTATCTACTGTGATGATGCTTGTGATTGTGCATAGGCCAAACCAAAAAAACATTTACCATTAATGCATCATGGTTTAGTTTACATTCCAAACAAGACAAAAAACAAAAACATGCACTTTGTTTGTTCCTGTAAACCAGCTCAATGAGTACTACTATTATTCCCTTCCATGCCTTCAGTTCTCTAGCCCCACACTATCCAATGCCTCTGTTAATTCATCTAAGTTGTAGAATTTGTCTTCCCCCATTCCATGTAACTTTAAATAGTCCAAACTCTCTCTCACAAGCTGTACATCAATTTCAATACAGTCTGGTAAGACTTCATCTTTGATCATGTTGTCTTTTCCTATATGAGGCATAGTGTAGTCATTACTCCCCTTCACTTTCATGATTTCTGCATAGCACATTTGCAGTTGTAGGAAAATCTTGTTAATCTTTCAGGGAGGGTAATCTGCATATGCTTCCTTCACATTTCTGAGCAACTCATCTGCATTTGATGCACCTTTCTTATCCTTCAGTGACTGTATGCTCCTAAAAAACCCCAAGTCATTTATGTTGGTGTCTGGACTGTTTGCTGGTTGATTTATCAGATGGATGTGGAATCCATCTGTGTGTGCAATAGCTTGAAAGTCTGGATCATTGTCCTTAATGTATGGTTTGGCATTATCTTGCTGTATCCATATTTCTTTGCCTAGACATTCTGGCCAGTTGCTTTTAATTGCTGGTACCATCTGTATGCTCACTCTCATGAGAAGTATGCATGATGCTATGATAAGAATGCAGATATTATATTTGATTCATGATAGTGCTTATGATCCTATGATCATGCTGATGCTTGCTTCCTGTGTATGTCTATGATAAAAATGCAGATGCTATACTTGATTCCTGATTGTGCTTATGACCCTATGATCATGCTGATGCTTGCTTCATGTGTATATCTATGATAAGAATGCAGATACTATACTTGATTCCTGATTGTGGTTATGACCCTATGATCATGCTGATGCTTGCTTCCTGTGTATATCTATGATAAGAATGCGGATGCTATACTTGATTCCTGATTGTGCAAATGATGTTATGCCCCTGCTGATGCTTGCTGCCTGTGTATGTGTATGATAAGAATGCAGATACTATGTCTTGATTCCTGATTGTGCAAATGATGCTATGCCCCTGCTGATGCCATACTTGATGAATTGATTGCATTGGTTACCTCAGTGAGTAGTTGTTGTTTGGCTACTTCTCTTGTAACTGACTGCATTGGTTTGAGCTCCATTGTGCCTTTGATTCTGTTCTTGTTGTTCCTTTGAGTAGGCTCTTCTGTGATAAATGGAAATATTCCCAGTTTCCCATCAAAGATGACAATTCCCTCTTTATCTATGATTGGCCTAGCTATGGCACAACTGAACATGATCTTTAAGATGTGAGACTTAGATTGAAGCTGCCTATGTGGTCTTTTCTCACCCTTGGCAAGGTAGTATCTGTCCTTTGCTTTGGTGAGATAAAACCATTTCTCATCTATGTGAACTACATTGTGCATCTGCTGAAACTTTATCTTCCCACCATGAATGATGTTCCCTAGCTGACTCATGCTCCAATTCAATCTGCATAACTTATTTTCTGGGGTCAGAAATGGCTTTACTGCATTGGTGTGAGCCTGCAACTCTTGATCTTTATACTACAGATGACACAGGCTCTTACTAACATCTAAATGTTCTGTCATACTCCTGAATGATGTCCTGTGAAGTACTGACAGGTTTTTGATTTTTTCTGCATCATATGGCTTGCTTTTCTTGTGCACTGACCCTATTTTCTTGCTTTGGAGACTTATAGGAACCCCCTGTTGAAGTTGAGCGCTGGCCCTGGACCAGATGGACCATACGGTCTTAACATTGCAATGGAACTTCTCTGCAGCTGCTTTTTTGGCTCCATGTTCCAGTTTTCCTTGACTGCTGCGTTGGAGAAGCCACTGCGCAATGGTGTTGAGCTACTCACTGTTGAACTCCCCAGTTTTCCTTCCATCTGCCATCTCTGCAGTTTTTCTGTATTTGTAGTTTTTGTAGTTTTGGGTGGGTGAAAATACATTGAATGTTGATTGCTCCTCTTCTATTTATAGGAGAGTTTTCTTGGGTTCAAATTTCCCTCCATGTTTTGGATCAAATCACTCTTATCATCAATGTACTTTTACAATTATTTATTCAATGAAATGTGTAGTTTTGGCTCCAAAGTTGATCAATTTCCCTCTCATTTCATTACTGTCCAGTTGGTGAATCAATTTGAAGAGTTTAAATTCCTTCTTTTCATTTCATCGCATGTGAGACAGAAAAAAAAAAAAAAAAAAAAAAAAAAAAAAAAAAAAAAAAAAACAGGTTACAAAATCAAATGGAAAAAAAACAGAGGTGTGAGTAAAACAAAAAATAATTCCAGCAACTAATTAAAAAAAACAGGATTTCATCAAGGATAGATAAATAAAAATGAAACCACCAACTATCTTTCTCTCTCTTGCTTTTGTTAATCCAAAAATTAAGAAATTAAGTGCACACTATCCCACTATCCCTCAAGTCTTTTTTCCTCCACCAACTACACTTTTTCAGCATTCCTAAACTCCGTGCCCCACCTCAAATGGGGCATTTAAGTTTGGACGGAGGAAGTATATTTTTTACCTCATTGGCTCATTCTCAAAAATCACAACTGTGGTCCAAATAATTTATTCTCAAAATCCTTTCAATAAAAAAATAAATAAATAAAAGCCCAAACACATATTAAGGCCACAATAAGAAATAAAACAAAAAAATGAAATAGAGAAGAATAGTGAGAAAAATAACAAAGACAAGATCTTCTCTTCTTCAAAACTCAAAATTGATATATTCATGGAATATATGAAAATAGATAATGAGTTTCAAAATTTGAACGATATTGGTTCCCTTTCGATGAAGTTGAAACAAAGAGACATGTGACTTATCCTCTAGTATTTTGCTCATCAAATTAGTGTAGATTCTTCTGGTATTAATAATGTATTTTTTTTCATTTTTATTTTGAAGTGTATTTACAATGGAAGAATATAGCAATTAATTAAACTCTATTCTTAGTCACATTAGAAAAGATGTCTAGGCCTAAAAACGAGCAGTACAACACCTCAAAATATTTAGGCCCCCGAACCCCCAACCACGGGGGTCTCCCCCCTGCAAGCCCCCATAATCTTACCATTTCGCACCCCCAAAATCAAAAACCTGGATACGCCACTGGTTCCGGTTCAGAATCATGGAACCGTGTGAAAATATAAGATTTTTAATTGATCACACATTGTATAAATGAAGATATATTTTGTTTTATATCGATTCTACATTATTTTGAAGATTATGAGTTTGAAATACAATATAATTTATATTTTCAAAAAATAAAAAATAAAATAAGAAATAAAAAAGTTAGATTGTTGCCCGAAATCGGCGGGTTGAAACCGAACCCAAAACTGTAACTATGCGGGCCGGTTCCGACTTGGAATCGGGTCCGTGAACACCTCAAACCCCCACCACTCAAACATTGCAAATTAATTTGCTGCAAGAGGCATGTGGGATTAAAATGTTAAGGACGATCATTCATTTATGTTTTTATTAGAATTTTATGTTTGGGGGCTATGGGGCATGAATTATTAAATTTTATATTATTAAGTAGGGGTTTATAAGGATATATCAGTACATTTATAATTAAATTTATTATTATTTTTATTTGGGAGTTATTGTGAAAGATTTTATGATTATATTTAAAATTCTCCCTACCTTTTTGAAATTCTTTAAATTAGATGGATTTAACAAAAAAACCAATACGTAATCCGAATGCTCAACCCCTACGACCAACCACTAGATTTATATTGCTATTTACATTCAACCAATTTTGCTACTGATATTCAACCAAAATTATTGACTATGTCTAACAAACATGATTATCTATAATGAATTTGTGTAACATCCTTTATTTCAATCTGAAATGAAGTATGGTTAGCAGGGTTTATTTCACCCAAACAAATTATAATAATTATTTCTAAATATCGACACATGTTATTAATCTCAACAAAAAACAATAAAGAATGTCACATTAAATGGCCGAAGATTTGAATTAATAAACACAAAAAAAAAACATTAATATGCTCATATTATATTGCCTTTTAAGATAAAATTCTTTCCTAGCATAAAGGTTTTGTTCAAAAGCTTAAATATTTTAATTTTTCCATCTCTGACCCAAAAATGGCATAAATTCAAAACTTATCATCGACCACATTCAACTTCAAGCCTCTAGTCACATAACACGTGAAACAGTTATTTGAACTCTTTAATCTAAGCGATTGCATTAATTATTTCGGCCGGTCCCTTTTTAATCATGATAAGAAGTTCGTTTAATTACGTGTCTTAATGTCAATCGCGTTATGTGCATTCAGGTCAATTAGTTAAAAATTAGAGATGATACAATGTTTTAATTAATTCTATATATGGTATCTCTCGACAATGAGTGCAGTCAATTACTTAAACGCTGTCCTATGTATCCACGTTGTGTTTGACTATAATTTTTATAGGTTATCTCTCTAAAGTTGCATTTTTCTCTTGAGGGTTCCACACTTTTGACCTTTTTAGGTGGGCAGTTTATGATATTTCTTTGAAGTTGGCAGTTTATGATATTTAGTACTCCATAAATTGTTTTATTTGTAGATCGACTTTTTCCTAGTAATTTATTATTTTTTTTAGTTTTTTTACATATGAGATAAGAGAGCAGTAAAACTTGAACTCGAAATCCTTATGTGCACAGACAAAATCTACTATCACTTGAATGCATGCGAAGAAACATTAATTTAGTTAGGGCTTTAGAGAAAAGATTAGTTTATGCATGCTTATACTAAGTATTAGAGTGAGTGACTTAGCGGTTGTTTGGCTTAGCTTAAAAGCTCCTCAAAACAACTTCTAAGCTCCTAATTCCTTAGTAATGAATAACTTTTAAACTGTTTTAAAGAGCTTAAAAACTTAGCCAAACACCCTCTTAATATTATTAACGCATTGAGGTTTAGTCAGAGTGTACACTCCCTCAAACAATGGTTGCATGTTTAAAAACAACTCGTTCTCGAGTCATTAGGATATTTTTATTAATAGGTATAAGTAGTTCATTTTTATTTTTATTTTGTTTAAAAGGATGGTTAGCATATTACTGTATGAGAAATATGTTCACTCTTACAAAGTCTTAATATTATTTGTTTTAGTAAGAAATTGTCACACCAATTATAGATATATAGAAATAATTTCATTTAAATCTGTAAGTGTGATAGGTATAATTAGTTGAAATCACACACACCTTCTAAGGCTATACACAACGCGGCTCGAGCAAGGGTGCTCGAGCCGCTTTCGAGCAGGGGGGTGCTCGAGACCATCACGTGGCGGAGGAGACGAGCTCGAGGCGTGCTCGAGCGCTCGAGACGAGCTCGAGTCCGGCGCGTGCCGAGCACGCGCGAGCATTTTTGAAAAAAAAAAAAAAAAAATTTACGGCGCGTGCATTGCACGCGCCTAACATATATATTCGAAATGTTTATGCCCGTTGCGGCAACGGCTATGCCGTTTAATTTTTTTTTTATTTTTTTATTTTTTTTTATTTTTTTATTTTCTTCACCTATAAATACCACCACCCTCTCACTTATATCTCACACCATTTTATCATCCTTTTTCTCTCTCAAATTCAACCTAAAAAAATGTCTTCATCGGAGGAACTTATTTTTTCCGATTCGTCGGAGGAATATGTCGAGGGCGGCACCGACGACGAGGTGCTGGAGATGATGGCGGACGTGGATCGCTATATGCGTGCACACCAAGCGGAGCAAAAAAAGAAGAAGAAGAGGGCGCGAGACTTCGTCGACCGCGACCGAGAAGCGGCGTGTGCGATCCTCCACGCCGACTACTTCGCCGACCACCCCACCTACGGCGAGCATATTTTCCGACGCCGTTTTCGGATGCACAAGCATCTGTTCTTGCGCATCTGCACAACGTTGGAGGAAAACGTCCACTTCTTCACGCATCGACAAGATGCACTCGGGCGATGGGGGCTAACGGCTGTGCAAAAATGCACGATGGTAGTGCGACAACTGGCGACCGGTGGTGCTCCCGACTCGTTCGACGAGTATCTGAAGATCGGAGATAGCACGGGCCGGCTTTGCCTCAAAAAATTTTGCCGTGCAATCATCGACCTCTTCGGCGAGCGGTACTTGAGGAAGCCCAACGCTGCCGACACTGCGCGTCTGCTCCAAATGCACAAGTTGCGGCATGGGTTTCCAGGGATGCTCGGGAGCCTGGATTGTATGCACTGGGAATGGAGGAACTGCCCAAAAGGGTGGGCGGGTGTCCACACTCGCGGCGATCACGGCGTGCCTACCTTAATCTTGGAGGCGGTGGCGTCGCAGGATTTGTGGATCTGGCATGCCTTTTTTGGGGTTGCCGGCTCCAACAACGACCTCAACGTCCTCAACCAGTCGTCGTTGTTCACCAACGTGCTTGAGGATAGAGCTCCACCGTGCACCTTCACCGTCAACGGACACCGCTACGACAAGGGGTACTACTTGACCGACGGGATCTACCCTTGTTGGCCTACCTTGATCAAATCGCCGAGGGTAGAAACCGACCTAAAGACGGTGAGGTTCAAGAAGATGCAGGAGTCTGCCAGAAAAGACATAGAGCGAGCCTTTGGAGTGCTCCAAGTCCGATGGGGAATAATCCGCTCTCCGGGTCGGTGCTGGTACAAGAATCATCTCCGAGACATCATGTTCGCGTGCATTATTTTGCACAACATGATCATCGAAGACGAGCGGGAAGATGTGGAGAATTGGAGAGAGGACTCCGACTCTCCATCCAGTAGCGGGGTACACTTGCGGACAACTCCGATCTGCTTTCGGCAATTTATGCAACGGAATGCCGACTTGAGAGATCAAAAAAAGCACCATCGGCTTACCAATGATCTCGCCGAGCACCTCTACCGGAAATTTGGTCCTCTTCGGGAGTAGTCTAGCATTTTTAATTAATGTAATGTTTTTTTTATTTTAATTATTGTAATATGTTAGTTTTTTTTAATTAATGTAATGTTTAATGTTATTTTTATTAATGGAATTTTATGAATTAATTTAATAAATGAAAATGGGGAATTTTTTAATATTAAAGATAGAGCACCCTTAGAGCACCCTTGCGTTGCAGGGGTAGAGTGCTCTAAGGGTGCTCGAGTGCTAGAGCACCCCTTAGAGCACCCTAAGGGATGTGGATAGCCTAATATATGAACAGAAGTACGGTTTTTCTGTCCTCTTAGGGATGACCTAGTGGTAGAGTGGGCTGTCTGGAATTGAGAGGTCTCAGGCTCAATCCCCCTGATTCCTTTATAGGTCGAACCTATCACACCTGTACTTGAAAGGTGTGGTTTACAAGCTACGGGGGTTTACCCAGTGCGTACCAAAGGTAGCGGCCGCGGATCCCCACAAATTCAAAAAAAAAAAAAGTACGGTTATATCGTAAATAATTTTTAAATCGAGTGCATCATATAATAAGAATTTTCTAATGTGATTTGCACTTTCCTTCCAAGAATCCAAATATATAGACTTAGTTAATTACTCTTATTTGGTAGTCCCAACAAATTAATCTCACATCTGAATTGGAAATTATAATGCCCACAAGGGTCAAAATACATAACACTTTAACATGACTTCTAAATCACACATTATGTACAAAAAAAAAAGAATTGTTATGCAAAAAGAAAAAAAGAAAAAAAAAAGTCCCTCTAATTCTTAATGATTAGACAGAAAAACCTATATAAAAACTACTACTCGTTTCCTTTTTTTTTTTTTTTTTCCTCACACATTTAAACGACTTAATTTGAACATTCGTGTCGAGATAGTCGAGACTATTTTTTGGGACAAAAGGATTGTTAAACTAAACATCAAATTTAGAGATTTACAAATAGAGCACGTTTGGGACCTTAGGTAGTGAGTGACTAAAGAATCAACGTGTCAAAACAAAATTGAATTTTTTTATGTATATATGTGTAGTGTGTGTTGAACTTGAAGCAATATATAAAGGCTGTCTTTGTCTCACAATAAACTCACCAACCTCGAAAATAAAGAACAATGAATGAATGACATGACATAGATCCTTCTTTCTCAGCATATTTGCCGTATGTAACTTTGAATGCTTGTTAATGGCGGTTTTGTCTGCCGGACTAGTCGTGAGTCTCTCTCTCTCTCTAGATGTATATATATATATATATATATATATATATATATGTAGGTAATGATCTTTGAATGGCAGATGATTTGATGCAAATCATTTCTCCATTGCAGAGAAAAGGGACCTCTCTTCCATCCCATCGCCGAACTCTTCACGCCAACTGGTATCCAAAAAAATCCCCTCTATTAATTGTTTTCTAATTTTTTTATTAGACTTTGGGAATGAATCGGTGCTAGGACAGAGATTCATATACTATCGAGAAAGATAAAATTACATGCAAATATACTCATTTTTTAGGGAACTTCTTTAATCATTCAAATTGAAAAGATTGTTAAACTTCAAAAAATATCAAGTAGTAGGAGTTATAAACTAAAAAGCTTAACAAAATTAATGTATATCAATAAAAGGTAACGACATTCGGTTACACGGTGGCCAATCACAAGTGTAAAAAAAACAAAAAAAGTTAACTGCAAAAATGAAAATAATCACATTTCTCCCTTAGTGTTTATACTTCCAAATTAGGGTATATTTTTATTTTCAAAATTTTTATTACCATTTTTAACTTGTGTGATCGACCACAGTGTCACCAAACAGCAGTACCCTATATTTTATTTACATTCAAGTTTCATAGTGAAATAATTAATAGTGTACTTTTATATGCGTTAAATCATTCCACAAAAGTAGCAAATTTGAAGTAAATGGAAGTATATAGACTTGCTAAATAATGATTACAAATAGAAAATTCTCTTCCAAAATAAATTACTCCCTCCATACTAGGTGAAAAAAATGCCTTACTTACAACATATAAAATGTACACTAAAAAATATCTCATTTCACTATGAACTTATATACTTTAAAGAATTTTATTTATTTACATTTTTTGTCACTGATGAACCCATCTCCTAATAATTTTATAACTACATTTTGTCAATACTATTACTTTTTTATCATTATCACTATCTCTACTAATTAATTTTTAGCTCATTTATTAATAATTTTATTAATTTTTTTAATCTTCATGTCGGAAGTGTAAATGGATCATTTTTTTGTGTATAAATGGAGTAAAAGTATATAATTCCAATTTTATGTAAAGGTTCCGTTACCCAAGAGCCAAATGGCAAATATACATTAAACTTTACCGCCAAACAATTTAGAACAATTTTAAAATGATAAAACTTGGTTTCCTCACACTCTCCTCATAATTAAAAAAGTTAAAATTAATCCCTCTTCTAGGAGCAGACACCCCTAGTAAAAAGTAGAGTTGAAAAATTGGTAAGCTATTGGAAATATGAAAGAGGCGGGACCTATATATAAATAACAATATATATGAATGAAATAATAAAATATGTATATATGCTCTCTCCCAGCTTTAACTGCCCTACACATCAAATCAAAATCAAATCAATCAATCAAAAGTATTGCTTCTCCTCCAACTTGTTTTTCCTTTGCTTCTGCATTTCATAAAACTTTTCAGGCTTTTTACTGATTTATTTATTTAATTACAGCGTATCAAACATTATCTAAATTTATTTATTTACTTTTAAACTAGTTTGTACTCCTATATACAACTGAAGTTTATTTGTTTCCATTGTCCCAAAACTATAGTTTACTTGTTTTCATGCTTTTTTTGAACCAAATTTCCTGTATTTTTGTTACGAGGGTCCGGTTGATTCGGAGTTCGTGATTTCATTGTCATCCTAGGTAGCTTTGGATCAGTGTATATATCTATCTCATGCTACTAATATTATTATTAGGTCGACAGACGACAGTATATTCTAATTCTTTTATCAATATTTATCAATGGATACCTCATTTTTTAATATACAATTGTCACTTAGATATTCTTTCAAGAAAAAATTATTGAATAATCGTTTCTTCATAAAGAGTTTGAGTGTCTTTTTTTTTAATAAGTTTTTTTTTTTATCAATTAAGTGGAAGGCGCGATGGCTAGAATTTTTGTAAAATGTCAAAAGAAATTGAGTGTACTCTTCGATTGTCATTTCGGTGTAAATTTGACCCAATTACGTGAAATTGGACAGTATTAAGTACTCCCTCGGTTCATAAGTAAATATCCACTTTGTGCTGGACACAGAATTTTAGAAAATTGATAACTTGAAAATTAGTGGAGTAAAAGTTAAAATATAGGGGTAGTGAGATAATGACAAAAAAATAGTGATAATGACAAAAAAGAGGTGGTATTGATCAAAAAGTAAGAATAAAATTGTTGGAATGATAAAAAAGTAGAAATAAAGTTGATGTGAGGTGGGGTCCTAAATGACAAAGGGTAGTAATTTCTGTAAAGTAAAGAGAGTAGTGTTATACGAAAAGGTAAACTGGACATTTACTTGTGAACGGAGAGAGTATTTCATAATCAATATAAAGACTCTTATTTCTCTTACAAAAAATATGGGCTTCTCCATTCTCTACTTTTTATCTTTTATTTATTCTTTTTTTAAATGCTCGTGTTTATACAATACTAATATGAGATAGTAGTACTTATATTAGGATGGAAGAATATCATTTTGTATTCGGTGTTTCCTCGAACTAATCATCTAAAAAAACCAACTAGGATCGTCCATTTCTTGTATATTTTCTCCGTCCCGTTCAATTTGTCTTATTTCATTATGGCACGGAGATCAAGAAAAAAGAACTAGATGTAAATAGTGTATTTAATTATTGATAATAAAATTATTTTGAGTAGATTGTCACTGTTCCTAAAATCAAATCGCTTACTTGTAGTACTTAGTCAATAAAATATTACACATAAAGTGGGTTAGTAAGCCTAATCTTTGCCAACAGGAGAAAGTGAGACAAGTTAAGTGGAATACTCAGAAAGGAAATCAAGACAAATTGAACAGAACGAATGAAGTATATACATTATTTATACTCTCTCACCATCTCGTTCATCTTGATACATTTTTTTTTTCCTTTTATTTTGCATAAAAGGAAATATGGCAAGATGAATAGAGCAACCCAAAAATAAATATGTATCAAGATGAACGCGGGAGGGAGTAATTCTTTTTAATGCCAATAATGATCATGTGCTAGTAGTAATTAATACTACTCCTCCGTATTGGTTTTATATGAATGACAATGTATATAGTTCAGATACTCTATCTAATCAACTTATATTATTCTCTTTTCTTTATTTAGATGTGTTATTCATATTGTCATCTTCCAAAATCATAAAACTTATCTACTCTCTTCATTTCACGAAAAATGTTTTACTTGTGTTCGGCACGAGAATTAAGGAGAAATGATAAAGAATGTAAAATAGTGTGAATAAATAATAAAAAATATAAAAGTGGTGTGAATAAATAATAAAGAATGTAAAAGTAGTGTTAATGTAAATGTAAAAGCAGTGTGAATGCAAATGTAAAAGCAGTGTGAATGCATTTAATTATTTCCTAGATATTTTTCGTGAGACAACCCAAAAATAAAAGGGAGACATATTTCTTGAGACAAAGGGAGTAATTTTTATCATTTTTTCTTTATTTTTAATATTTGTGATGAACAGTAACATAACAATTTCAGTGAATCGGATGAAGTATTTTTTTCTCGCCTATTATATGGTATAAAAACCAAAAACAAGAAGAAAAAATGTATTCTTTCCGTCCAAGAAATAAGCCCTACTTACCATAAAATATTTGTCCACGAAATAAAGTCCTACTTATCTTTTTTACTCACATCAAATAGGACCTACAATAACTTTCACTTCCATTTTAATTTTTCCACCTGCATATTATGAGACCCTTGTTCCAACCATAATAACTTTAACTTCATTTCATCTTTTTCACTCACAACAAGTGAAACTCTTATTCTACTTATAACAGTTTTAACTCTATTTTACATTTTTCACTCACAACAAGTGGGACCATTATTCCACTCACTATAATTATAACTTACAATCCTTTTATTCTACTCTCAACAAGTGAGACCTTAACTCAACTAACAACTTTATCATTTTTCCTAATTCCTTAATCTACACCCAAATAGATTTTATTTCATGGACGGAGATGTAAACATAAGAAAGTCATTAAATTACAAAATAAAAAATTGGCAATATTATTTATACCTATATCTTTTTCTTGGAAAATAAATAAAATTAAATACTACTGTTCAAACGTGAGGGTCTAATTATTGCAGCTACCTGCTTGTACGAACTTGAATTAGACAGCTGAGTGATCCTTTTGTTCCACTTTCACATTAGTATCTCTTATTTTCAATTATATTTTAATTTTCACTATTTTGTTTATATTATAATTTCTGTGTGTAGTAATATCAAGATCAAACACCGTAAAATCACATAAAATTTATTACTCCCTCCGTTCACGAAATAATGTTTTGTTTCATCTCTTATTTGTGTTCACGAAAATATAGTTGGATGCCTCCTGAAGTAAACTACTCCCTCGTCCCATGAAAGATGACCCTTTTTTTTCGGCACGAAAATTAAGAATAAAGCTAATGGATATATTTAATAGAATATTTTATTGATAAAGAATGTAAAAGTAGTGAATAAATAATAAATGATTTAAAAGTAGTATGAATACAAACATAAAAGGAGTGTGAATGCAATAATTATTTTTCGAAGTAGAAATAGGTCATCTTCGTGGGACGTCCCGAAAAGGAAAGAGAGTTATCTTTCGCGGGACGGAGAGAGTATTTTATACTTCCTTGATCCTATTCCATATGTCTATGTAGTTGTGAACATTAAGATTATGAACAAAGGATAAAAAAATAGAAAATGGTAAGTTCTACCACTTTTATAGTATTTTAAATGGATAATTGTTACCTTATTTGGACACGTTCATTTAAGAAAATATAAACATAATGAACGAGATGGAGTAGTATGTGATGGATTTGATAAGGATATCTGGGTGTGCTATTTTATTTAGGAGAATTATAGTATATTGAAAAATATTGCATAACGATCTACTTCCTTCATCCACAATATCATAACCACATTATGGACGATACAAATTTAAAAAAAAATGATGGGTAATAATGGATAGAGGTGTGTATTATTGTAAGTGTTGTAAGAATCTCACTATAAATATAATTGGGATAGTTAAAAATATAAAATTAAATATAATGTATTATATAAAACAAACTACTATAAATGAAAGTGACAAATATACTGTATATGGGCCTAAAGCCAAAAAGGATAATGAATTACTTTATCATAAAAACCAAAAAAGGTATAATTCATTTCTTCCGAGTTAGTTAGGAAACAATATAAATGGTTGATATTTGTGTGTGATTTTCCTGAAAATGAGTCTATTACTCCCTCCGTATTACATATAAAGTCATATTTCATACATTATATATATATATATATATATATATATATATATATATTTTAAAAAGTTTTACTCTGTTTTTTGTATCATTATACCCGCTTTACTTTTTAAAATTACTACCTTTATGTCCTCTTTATCTTTACCTTTTGTCAATATCACTACTTTTTTGTTAATATCACTATCTTTACTTTCTAACTTTTACCCCACTCGAAAATACTTTACCAGTTTTCTTAATACCCGTGCCTATTTAAATTGGAACTTTATAACTAATACGGAGGGAGTACTTAATACTCCCTCCGTCCAAGTTATGTCTACCCATTTGAGGTGTAACACGAGTTTTAAGAAAGCTAATAAAGTGGTAGTTGGTAGAATAAAGATGTATTTGAGGGGTAGTGAGATAATGATAAAAAAATAATGGCAATGATAAAAATGAGATGGTATTGACCAAAAAGTAAGAATAAAGTTGTTGACACGATAAAAAAAGTAGAAATAAAGTTGATGTGAGGTGGGGTCATCAATAGCAAAGGGTAGTAAATAGAGAAAATGGATGAGGGTATAAACGTAAAATTTTTAAACTAGATAAACATAAAATAGACAAAAAATTTGTGATAAGTAGGTAGACATAAACTGAACGGAGGAAGTATTGTATATGTATATATTTATCTATATGATATGGGCACGACTTATTCAAGTCATTGTAATATTGGAGTACATATATAAAGATAACAAATCAATGTATAAAAGTCATTAGAAACATCACAAACAATTTTTCAACACCACATGATAATCCAATATGAACCTATATAAGTTAATTTTAGCATTATTGGATTTGAATAGCCTGACCTAAATATATAATTGGTCATATATTTTTAATATGTTATTCTATTTATTGGATATTCATAATTAAAGTTACTCTTTCAGAAAATACTTTGGGAATGAGATTTCGCTATGGCAATACAATTTTGGCAAAAAAAAAGGGTCAAATGTTAGTATCTCTTTAGGAGATATAGTTCTTAAGTCTGGGGGTTGAGCTCTAATTATATTGTGTAAATCCAAACGAAATTGTATCAAACTTGTCTTCGCGTCGGATTTTGTCATTTCATGTTTGGGTTTAGCATATTCTTAACATATCACGCCATTATCTGGTCGATTCAATAACGACCTAACTCGATTCATTTGTAGGTCTTATTAAAAATTATAGGTAGATTTTTTTATTATTTTGAAAAAAATACTTTGGTTCTCTTTAGAACGATGCATTATTCTTCAATTTCAAGGTGACGAAAAAAGGCAATAGTTTATTTCTTGCTTTTCTTAATTTAGCTTCACGGGACAGAGAATTTATTCCTATAATATACTTATCATATGCTATTTATTGGAGATTTCTGTTTCCTCCGTTAGAGTAGAAAAGCCCTCAGGTTTGTACAATTCGTCACAGTAACAATATACGACCTTCAATATTCAAAATATCCTTTTACCTTTTGGGGGTAGGAATATCAAAGCTGGGTTCACATTCTTTTTGGTGTTAAGGACTAAGGAGAAGGGTGTTTAAAGCATGTATATACTTAGAAAGTGATGGAGATCGTAAGTTTTAAAAAATAAACACAATTTTTCTTAAAGAATCCACAACCCTCAAGTTCTTTAGGGGGCTTGATGGGTTGTGGAGCTCATAATTTGTCCTATACCTACAGTAGGGTGACTTGATATGCGGGCTTGATGGGTTTTGATTTTTTTTTTTAAATTGATTTATTTGAAAAAATTAGAAATTACATTAATTTAAATAAAAAATGAAAATTACATAATGTAGAAATAAAATAAAATGAAAAATACAATTTGAAAAAAAAAAATCGACTACCATCCTCGACGGTTCTTCACCTCTTTTACCATTTTCATATGAAATATAGAATTGTTCCGCCATCATTTTTTACGTCTCCTTCCCGATGATCTTCATGTCGAGAGCATATTGTTTCACCTGCGCAGTCTCACGCATAGACTCGGCTTCCGCCGCCTTCATCGCCGCTATCGAGTTGAGGTTGGCGTTGGCAGACTCCATCCACACTAGTGTGGCGCCGAGTCCGAGCTTTCCTTGCTCTTCCCCTTCGTCGCCGCCTTTGCTGCTTTCTACCCAATAGGCCGGGGTAGGTCTTGATTTGAGGAAGTCATCGTGTAACTATCTTCCGCCGTATTCTTCACCCGTTTTATGGAGTGAACGTCTCCGAGTTTGAGGGCTGGAAACTTCGGGTAGTTGCGCAAAATCTCCCAAGCCTTGTAGTTTTTGAACGGTAAGTCGTTGTGCTCTTAACGATATATCCGTTGGGCTTTCTTCGTGACCATGTCATCGCAAGTTCCGCTCTCACGTTTGTCGTTCGATCTTTGGATTGTGGATGTCCAATCATTGACTTGCCGACAAAGCGTTGGAAATGACACTTTTGACCTTTATTGAGAGGTGGGTCGGCGTGGATAAAGACGTTGATACGGTCCGTCACTCGGTTCCAATATTTTTCACCCGTTTGTTCGGCGTTGCGAATAGAATTGCATGTCTCATCCTTCCAAATTTGAGCGATCACGTTACTCTCCTCGGTTGTGTAATTGTGACGCTTTGTTCTCTTCCTTTTCACCTCGGCGGCTTTTCCTTTTCGTTTGCTTTTGCCGGCGGTGGCGGCGGACAACTCCTTTTCCTCAGTGTTGGCATCGGTTGCGGAGGCAGCCCACTCTTCAGATTGAGCCTCGTTAAGATTTATTGAGTCAAAACCGACTGAGATGAAGGTTGTGACATATCGGGGCTCCAATTTGAAGAGTAGGGGTTGTTAGCATTGTAGGAATCTATTGGTGTGAAGTGGAAGAGATTGAAGTGGAAATTGAAGAATACATTGAAGAAGAAATTGAAATGACGTGATTTTTCAATGGGTGTGAAATGGTATATGTAAAGATGTTAAAAAAAGTGAATTTTCGGCCGAAATTAGTCGTTGTCGGGATGTGATCGTTGCCTGAATTTCGAATTTTTTAATTCCATCAGCCAAACGAGTTGGCTCGTTCTTGGTTCGAGTCGGCTTGATCGGCTTGATCGAGTCGATGGTTGCGCATGCTCTTGTCAAAAAATGCCTACTTATCATAAAATAATTTAATAGAGAAGAGTAACTCATTTCATATTGTGCTAATTTGTTTTATAGAGTATAGCTGACAGTGTTGTAGTACCAATAAATAACAGAATATCAAATGGCCCATTAATTTTAACAGTTCAACTATTTACTTAGCCACACGAATTTCACTGACACAAAACACCAACTCACTTGTCTTTTTTGTTTTTCTTCTTTCCTTTGTTGTTGTGAGGGGTATTATTTATGTATATTTTTATATAACCAAATAAATTATTAAAACTTCATAATACTATCATAGATTGGTACGCCACACAAGAATCTGATCACTACACTACTACATAAAATAAAAATACAACACTATCAAACAAGGTGAGCATCTGCACCTCACGCTAGAATTGAATTCAAATCCCCTAAGTAGAGAATTAACACATATCTAAACATTCAACTTACTACGTCATCTTGAAAGGAAAACTAAAAACTAAAAAAAATAAAATTATTGTATGAGCCATGACAGTAGCACAAGAGAATTTACTCCTTTCATCCATTATAGATATATTTATATATACTCATATTTTTATTTTTATTTGTCCGCAAAGAGTATATCACATCCTACACAATTTCTTACTTCTTCCATTCTGATCTCTTTTTCTTTTTTCGTCTGTCTCATTAGATAGTCTCGTTTAGAAAATATAAACAATTAATTTTTCAAAAGTTATAGAATCTAGCACTTTTTATCTTTTTACTCTTATTTATTAATAATTGTGTCCAAAGTAAGTAAGACTTTACTATTGAGAACAAAAAGTATAATTTACAATTAGAAACAATTTAAATAAATGGGTCTTCTTTATCTATTTATCAAACATTTGTTAAAACTGGTACCTGAAGTATGACATTAAAATTAATTGTACTAGTAATATTTTTGGTAATAAAAGAAAAATAAAGAAAGATTTTCAGAATTACGTGGCCGATAATGATTTCCAAAGTTTTAACTTGAATATTAGAAATCTTCTAAAATATCACCTTATAGACTTTTCTAGTTATTTTATGCTTACACATTTTTGTGCAAGACCTGCAAATCTGTAATGGATTTAATTTAACGATACATATACGGTTCGTTTGGCTTGGGTAATTAAGATGTAGATATATACCGTACTGCTCCCTCTGATTTATCGATATTGTTATATTACTGTCCGGCACAGAGATTAAGAATAAGGGGAAAAAAATTATGATGGGTAAATCCCATTACTTTTAGAGGATTTTAAAAGGTTAAAATATTCCTTACTTTGAAGATGACAATATGAGTGAAACACCTAAATAAGAAAATGATGACAATATAAGTATATGATATTTAATATCTTGTTTGGTAGTACAAAGTATACGACCCTTTATAAAATTTGAACACGTATGAATTGTATTGATTTTTGTTGTTATGTATCCCACCTGCTGCAATTAAATCTAATACAAAAGGGTAGTGCAATTTAGTCATACTGTGATTGGTCACACAAGTTAAAAATGATAATATAGGTTTTGAAAATGAAAATATACTCTAATTGGTGAAGCATAACCTCTAAGAGAAAATGTGATTATTTCCATTTTTACGGTCAACTTTCTTTTTCCTTATGCGTGTGGCTGATCACGCATGACCGAAAATCGTTACCCAATACAAAATTATCATAATTACTTTATTAATTTTGGAGAGAATTTAATACTCCGAGTCAAACACATTAATCTTTATTTTGATACTCCGATGCAACTAGTCTAGTATGGGTAAATTCGTAAATAAAAATTAAGAACCCAAATTTCAAACCTTAATTACGTCAAGCAGTCTCATCAAATATGCCTTAAATAACTATACACATACACATCACTGGTTTAGAAAAAAAGAAAATAACCACGCACATCACTTGATTACTGAAAATTCTAATTAGATGGAATATTAAAAGTTTCGTTTCTAGGCTATTTTGTTACATAAGTCTTTTTATTTTTAGGAAAAAAAAAACCATGAATAATATATAATTAATCTTAGTTTGTCTAAAATAAATTGCTAATTAAATTCGAACAATCTTGCTCTGGTATATAAATATATACTACTATATCTACTGGTTCAAGTAGGAGTATTTAAAAATTGAAAATTAAGAGCACCCTGTCGTCCAATACTCTACGAGCCACATTAATTTACAAAAAAAAAGCATTTTTTTTAAGTTAAGAAAAAAAAGTTTGGAAAAAGATAAATTCCATTATTCATTTATTCTGACAACTATAAAATCAAAGAATTCTTGAGAAACTAATAATAGAAAGATTAATGGGGCCTCCCTTCTCCACTCTCACTCTCCTTCGCCATTTTTGCTTCTCCAAAAACCATAACTCTTAAACCTGCACACACACAGCTCTCTCTCTCTCTCTCTCTTTTCACTAGAACGATCATCACGTGGGTAGATTATTCTGACTGCAGCTCTTTCTGCGATGGACGAAATGTATGGAATTCACTCAGCTGGTGATTATTACGCAGACAAAGCTCTGATGTCGCCGGAGGATCTGATGATAGCGGCGGAGTACGGCGGTTACCACCAATACCAGAATCTGGTTTCCGGAGGCGATCACCACCACCAGCATCACCACAATCACAGGATGCCGGGGTTTGAATCGGAGGGATTGGGATTCCAGTGCTCGGCGGTGTCGGAATCGGCGTCCATTAATGTTCGTGGTGACGGAGATGATGATGTGGAGCAAGCTTCCACCATGATCAAAGCTCGAATTGCTTCTCACCCTTCCTATCCCAAACTGCTCGATGCTTTCATCGATTGCCAAAAGGTGAGAATTGAGATGATCGCGATTTCTCCTTGTTAATTTTACCGTCCTTTTTTTTTTGGTGAATTGTGGCAGTAGTTCTGATTAGATATTTTTGGGTGTTGATTTTGTTTTACTTTTCGCCGTAGAAAGTGTGACCTAACAAGCTGGTTTCTCTCCAACCTTCTCTCTCTGGCCGTGACGGTGATGATGAACTGTGTTGAGGACTGTTTGTGAGTAACGATTTTTGTGTTTTAATTCAGGTTGGAGCGCCGCCAGAGATAGCATGTTTACTTGACGAAATCAGGCTAGAAAAAGATGTATCCAAACAAGCCGCTATCTCGATGTGCTTTGGAGTTGATCCTGAGCTTGACGAGTTTATGGTTCTCTCTCTCTCTAAAACACACACACACACTCATCACACTAGCAAGTCTATTTTGAAGAATCAGTTATTTTATGCTACTATCTTGATGACATTTTTTTTCATTTTAATTAGTTAAATTGCTAATCTAATTCTTTAACAATTAACACAGTTCATGATTTCTACATTTTAATTATCACCTTTTTTTTTTTTTGTTTATTAAGGATACGTATTGTGACGCATTGGTCAAGTACAAGACGGATTTGTCGAGGCCTTTTGATGAGGCAACTTCCTTCCTCAACAACATCCAGACCCAACTCGCTAATCTTTGCAAAGGTTCTCTCTCTCTCTCTCTCTCTCTCTCATTTTCATGCATTCTCTTCTTGTCCAGTACTGACTGCACCAAATAGAAACCCTAATAATTGAAATGGATCTTTATTCATTGACTATGCAAATATACAACATCTCTTATATTTTCTATGTTTGCTTCAGACTGTGGCAATGCAGTATGTCTGTGTGGGCGCGCGCGCGCGCGCGTGTGTGTTTTCTTCTTCTTATAGTTTGTATTTTGTATGAGAAAATAGCGAGTGAAACCTTAAACAAAAAGTCAAGCTCAAGCTGTTTTCACTTTACCTTTGTTGTTTGGTATAATAGGAGTTCAGTTCAGTGCAGTTTTCTTATGTTATTTTTGTTAGATTAGTCTTATATTTATTCTGGGCGTGTGGTTTTGTTGTTCATTAATTGATTTTTCCTTATATACATTGATCTTTGGTTGTTTTATGTCAGAGGAAATTAAAGCTTGAAAATAAACCTTTCATTGCTATAGATTCTGATTTTGACGTATCAGTAGCCCAGGTGACATGCCTACCACTCCTTTCTTTTTTGCCCAACAGTCATTCTTCCTTTTTATCTCGATTTCATTTCATTCATATGGGGAATTTTAGGAATAGACGGACAGCATTATAATAGCATGGTGCATTTGATTATGATTTATATATATGTCGTCTATCGGCATTGTGGACTTCTTGATACTAGCATGTAGCACGATTTGCAACACCAATTACAAACTAATCGAGTTTAGTTGCCTTCATTCAGAAACATTAGGCTGCAGCTAGTATGTGTGCCTCCTCTCATTTGATGTTTCCTCGTTTTAATTTGGGCCGTTAAAGCTTAGCAATGGTGGAGGATTTCGTGGATGGGGAAGGAATAGAGAGCATCACCCCACTTTAGTTTTCATAAATAAAGAGAGAACTTACTTCTCTCCTCTTCTAATGGAGTTGCGCACCAGGATTGACCAGACCTCGAGGAGAAGGTAGCTTCAATAGCGCTACATGGTTTGAAAGGTTCCATCCCATGATTTCCGTGCTACAACAACCAACATTCCCTTTGGATTGTGAAAGAGGCCTCTCTTGTGAGCAAAATTCTGATAGAGTAAAGGTTGATAACAGTCGTATAATGGAACTTATAGGAAAGATTTTATAAATGCACGAAAATAAATAACCAAAGCCAAAGAGAAACTCTCAACAAGTGAGGAATTCTCCTATCCCACAAGTCTAGCACCGTTCCTTGACAAGAATCAAATCCTAGTCGACCCCGCTCGTAAGGGGATAAGCTTGATTTATTATCATAGTGAATCCTTTTTTTATCGGAATAAAATTCGTACCTAAAAGCCTTTTCTTATCGGTATATGTCTAACAATAATTAAAATTAAAATAAATAAAACTAAAATCATGCTGCAAACGGGATCTCTAACAAATTCTGTGTGGAATTAACTTGATGAGGGTTTGAAGTCTTTTTATTATGTGTTTTGAGTAAAATATTGCCGAATATGTAGTTTTATAAAACGTTTGATTATATTCCATAATTCTTTTGATTACATTGGCTTCAGCGGATGTTTGTTTGGCTTATGCTGCGTCATCATGCTTTAAGTTTGCACGATCCCATCTTAAATTAACGAGAAAAGGAAGAAATTATGAGCATTTTCAGGGATTTCGAATAAATTGGCTGAGAACTAATTGAAGCTCTCTTATTTTATTCTTTGAATGCTGCGTCTGGTTTCTTATTATGTGTTGCAAGTTCCAATTATCATGTGTTTGGTTCAGCTTTCATAAAAGCTGAGAAAACTTTGGTAATTGTCTAATTCCTAATTGGTGGGCAGTTATGGCCATGTTTTCCTTATGAGGATGGTTGAATTAATTAATTAAAAAACAAATAGAATTCTACTTGTCATTACTATGACATTATTGTTTTAATTTGCTCTTCATTTGATTGTAGTTTACAAGTCTTTGTAGTCTCGTCTCCGATATACTATTGTGGATTAATTATTTACATAACAATGTTCAGCAATTCCGGTTCAGATTATATGCTTTAACAGTGAATTTATGTTTTCTTTACTATAGTTATAGTTATTAGTGCAAGACAGTAGTTAAGTGTGATAAGTACAATTAGGATCTGATTTCAATCCCATTTGCATACTTAAATATTTAGCTTTGGCAGAACTGAGGGACTTATGATAATAGGAAGATTAAGAGAAAATTGAAGTTTTAGATTAGGCATGGTTAGATGTGTTGACAGCTGCCATTGAGTTAATTTTGAAAGTACAATCTAACTTTTCAGATATGTTGATTGCTGTTTATAGTTGGCTTCGTGTGGTCTTTGTTTTCTTAATTATGTTCTTAATATGCTTTAAACCGGGTCTTAATCCCCTTTTTGGCTCATTAAAACAGTATGCCCACTTGTATGTTGTATTAAGCACATAATCACGTGGTAGCTCTTAATCTTGCAAGTGTGTGTAACTGCTGTCTCCATTTCTCGTTTTTGAATTTTTGCTCGACTTTCCTACATATTCTTGATTTTTTTGTTAACTGTAAAGTTTTTTCAACATTGTTGTTTGGATAAGAAGGCCTCCATGTTTAAGTTAGGTAACGAAATGTTGTTGCCTGCATCTTATGAGTGTATCCTTTAAGAATAAGTGTGATGCCCTTGTGTGTGCACCTTCATGTGACTTAGCAAATGGTGTCCATATACTTATGTAGAAGTAGAAAAAATGTGTTTGCATAAAGATTTATGACATAAAGTTGGTAGTAGGTGTGGGACCCTATAAAAATACCGTATTATTTTGTATTATTGTAAGCTTGTATAAATTCGACTTCGACGGGTGTAGCACGGCCACCTATAAGATATATCTGTGCGAGCTGATCTCTCTCTCTCTCCCACTTTTCCCCGTATTCATTTCATGAACAAGCAAGTTTGTTGTTTTATACGTAATATATGGAGAGAGAGAGAGAGAGAGAGAGAGAGAGAGAGAGAGAGAGAGAGTAGTGGGTGGCTGGATGGGGTAGTAGGAATGTGGCTTTAGGGGGAGAAAATCCGGATAGAGCGGGTGGTCGAAATTCACATGAGGCGCCCGGGGTTTACGCTGAAGCTCGGCCCACTTTTTCGGCATTTAATCACCCACACATGCACACACACAATTCCAGTTCTACTATCGACCCACTTCCCTCTTCCCTTTTAATGCTTATCTTCGGACTTTGGGCCTTATCATTTTGTGGGCCCGTTCCGACCTTTTCCTTCTTGCTTCGTTTTTATACAATCACCTGTTCAATTATGTGTAAATGAACGATGGATATTATTCCATATTTTTACCTCTCTAGTTAGTGCCTACTTATGTTTTATTAATTTTTTTTTTTGAGGGAGAAGGTAAAATTTATTTATTATTACTACTGCTACTATTAAATTTACTAGTATAAGATTTATTGGGCTCTATAATTTGTGGGGTTTGTGTTATGGGGGGGTAGACAGATATAGCCGTTGACTGCTATTAAGAAAGTGATGGGCCCCATCAAGTCATTTGATCGTAGGCCCATATTTTAGTGGGCTCCATGTATAGATAATTTTAAGAGCCTGACTATGCAGCAGAAAATTCTTCATTACATCTAAAATTTATTTATTTGTCTATCTTCTTTGTTTCTTTTTAGGAAGGGATTTCGAGAGCGTATGAGAACACTCCCAAATCTTTATTTGCAAAATAAAGAGAAAATTTAATTAATTACTTTGAAGGAACCAAAATTGTGTACTGCTTTTCTCTCAATTTTTTTTCGCCAACTTGTCTTCTTTAGTTCAAATGTTTTGTGATTATTCATTTCATGTTTGTTGATATTTTCTAAATGAAAACTTTCTCGATTCAATTATTACAAATTTTTCTTAACTGTGTGATAGCATTTCACCTGTATATGACAAAGGCAGCATTGCATTTAATCAAATTAACGTGAATTTCTTTTTGGCATGTAGATGATGGTGGTTTATCATCGGATGAGGATCTAAGCGGAGGAGAGGCGGAAGATCATGACCCTCAGATGAAAACTGAAGATCGAGAACTCAAAGACAGACTCCTGCGTTTGTATGGTGACCACATTAATAATCTAAAGCTAGAATTCTCAAAGAAAAAGAAGAAAGGAAAGTTACCAAAGGAGGCTAGGCAAAAATTGCTCGAATGGTGGAATGTCCATTATAAATGGCCTTATCCAACGGTGAGTGTCTCGACCGTTGTCGCATATATTTTGGTTTTCTGTTGCATTATCTCTTATGTAATTCTTGATATGAACACTATTTGCAAGAAACATAATCCGATGAATTTTCTTATTGTGTTATACTATAATATATATTCACCGTTGATGTACAAACACGACGGTCTTGATGAAAAACAATCCGAGATAGATGTTCCTAATGCACATTAACCCTACATATGTCGTATGATAAACTTGTTCGTTGTGAAATCTTAAGATGATGAGGTGCAGGAAGTAGATAAGGCATCGCTGGCAGAGTCGACGGGGCTTGATCAGAAGCAGATCAACAACTGGTTCATAAACCAAAGGAAGAGGCACTGGAAGCCTTCGGAGAACATGCATTTGGCTATGATGGAAAATCTCTCTGGACATTTATTCATTGGAGATTAACATTATAATTAATTGTATGTATTTCGTCGTTAGACATTGCTAAATGCTGATGTTTGGCACTCTGTATATTCTCAGGAGAAATTGATCTTACTTTTAACATTTTAGTATCGAAACAAATAATTACATGAAATATTGCTTTTCTTGTGACGTTCATTCTTTATATTGCCCTTGATATTTTGCTTTGGACGTTTTTGATAAGTACTATCAAGCAGAACGTAATGAACAAGAAGGTTACTAATTATTATGATAGCTTGTTTCGAGATGGTCTATGGTGCGCAGGTTTGGTGCCGCTCATCCTGTTTTTTTATTTTATTTTTAAATACTTAATTATAATTGAAGTTAAATAAATTGTTGTAATTGAGATTTAATAACATGTATATTGGGATTAATGATTTAAAATTATCCTTAATTACTTCTCTGTATTTCTGATTTGCTTAATTACTTTCTAATTTTTCTTTATTACCCTAAATATAGAGTAAAAGTTTAGGATAGCCAATATAAACAACAAAAGACTATAGTTGGTTAGAAATTTAATTTAGATAAATATAGGCAAACATTTTTATTTTCGGACCAAAATGTCATTACTTTTCAAAAAAAACAACCAAACTTACGTACGATTATTGAAATTTCATAACATCGTTAGCATTCCATTCCACCGCTGTCAGTGCCACCACTGCGGCGGCGAGGTACGATTATTGGAATTTCTTAGTATCGTACGATTGGTAATTCTGTAACATCGTAAACCGCCAGCGCCACAACGACGTGTTATGATTATTATATTTTCGTATTATAGTATCATTGTCCGTCTCTCATTCCGTCGCACCCAACGCCACCACCGCGATGACATGACACAATTATTGGAATTTCGTAGCAACGTACCACCATCGGCCACCAACACCACCATGTCGGTGTATTACGATTATTGTATTTTCATATCGTATCATCATATCATCGTCTGTCTCCCATTCCACTGCCGCCAGCACCACCAACACAATGATGTGATACAATTATTAAAATTTCGTTGCACCGTAGCAGTCTGCCACCACCAACACTACGGCAGTGTGTTACGATTGTATTTTCGCATCTTTGTATCATCGTCTGTCTTCCATTTTGTCGCCGGTAGCGCCACCAATGTGTGGCAGCGTGATACGATTATTGAAATTTCATAACATCGTAGCAACGTACCACCGTCCGCCACCACTATCATCACGACATCAAGGTACAATTATTAGAATTTCGTAGCATCGTAGCATCTTACCACCATCTGCCACCACCACCACTGCGGAGACGAAGTACTATTACTGGAATTTTGTAGCATCGTACAAAATGTATTGTTTTTTCGTAGCATCATGCAGTGCGAAAGTGGGATACCGCGAGTATGAATTGATAAGATCGTAACGACATTTGCAATTTCAGCAGTGTATGCAGTACGCTTTCATCAGTTGCGTACTTGCACACCAATAAAACGGAGCTATGCGAGTACCAAATGGTGAAATTGTTCTGGCGTACTAGCACGAAAAATACAAAATCGTATTGGAGTACAAGAAAATGCAAACCAAAATAAATCTTGGGTAGGTTATACCATCCAGTGGTATAGACTTCTTTGCTAATTTCTTTCACACCGCAAGTGCACGGGTATAATTGAGCACAAGGAAACAAGTTTTTATTCCATAGGGATTGTATTAATTCCAATGAATACTACTTTCAATTGTTCTTCCTCTATTTAGACTTTCAAACTTTAATGATGATTATTCTAAGATGCTATTAATTAATTAAAGCAAACAAAAGCAAAACAAAGGAAAAATATTAAAGATTTAAGATAGAAAAGATATCCAAGGTTTCGATTTCAATGGAAAATCAACTTCAAGATTCAATCAATTAATCAATTAACACTGAGACTCAACTCTTTTTAGAACAACTATGAAATTAGTTTAAACCTATTTCCGTAGCGAATAAACTGTTGATCATATGCAAGGGCTTTCGTTCCCGACAAACATCATATGCATGCAACTCCAAAAAGATCAATTAGATTAATACTCTCACACAATGCTCATCCCCTTCCGGTTATTTTGAAATGTATATCCTATGTTCTAGATCAAGTATTTTGAAATGTATACTTGATCACACAATGATCAAGTATCTTCTTCCGATCTCAAGTTAACACATCAAATCACGCAAAATTGGTAGCTAAGCAATTAAGCAAACAATCAAACCAAGAACACAAGAAAGAAGCGAGGGTCATAATTGATCAATCAAATAAAAATCAAAGTTAATTATCCATCTACTCTCTAGCCCTAGGATTAAAGGAAATTAGTTATTCATAGACATCATAGACAATATCCAATAAATAACATAAAAACCGTAGGCGAATCCTTAGTTCTTGAGTGCCTCTTCTTTTCGTCTCCCAATCTTCAAAACTCCTCCAAAAAAATAAATCTAAACTAACATGATCTAAAATTATAAAAGAAAAATATAAAAGATTAAAAGATTAAAAGATGTGATCTCTATATATGTTTGGGAGGACATATATATATAAGTGTGGGGAGTACAAGGTTGTATCCTAATAAGAGTAGGAAATAACCAAAATATAAGAAAATAACAAAAAATAGGATAAATCTTGAAAATTCCGCATCTGTTCGCGTGTCATTCCGGGCCAGCGCAATGTTTTTATTTTGACCCGTTCTCCTTCGTTATGGCTCCGATTTTAGATCCGTTTTTGCCTACGAACTCCTATCGAATTGTAATTTCATTCTATCATACTCAATTTACATAAAATTAACTCCAATTTTCTACAAAATCAAACAAAGTACGAATGAGCATCATATTTCACAAATTAGCAATACTTAAGCACAAAACTCATTACAAACATTATTTCCCAATACACATTGACATCAATTAAACTTATAAATATGAGAAAATTCATTTTATCAAGATGTAATTTTTCTTTGCACCCTCACACATTGTACGATGCTATGAAAAAGACAATATTCGTATTGTACGATGTTAGCAAATTCTAATGATCGTATCATGTCGCCGCAATGGTGCCGTTGGTGGCGGCGGAATGAGAGGCGATGATTATATGATAATCGTAACACGCAGCCGCCGTGATGGTGGTGGCGGTGGGCATACGGTGGTATGTTGCTACGATGCATCATGTCGTCGCGGTGGTGGCACTGCGGTGGCAAAATGAGAGATGGACGATAATACGGAAATATAATAATCGTAACATGCCACCGTGGTGGTGGTGGAGATGGAGGATGGCGGTACGTTGCTACGATGCTACAATATTTCAATAAATGTATCACGCCGCCGCAGTGGTTGCGTTGGCGGCCTCAAAATGAGTGGCAGGCGATGATACAAAAATACAATAACCGTAGCTGATCACTATTTTATCTAGCAATATATCCGCAACTTTAATGAGCAATTGTAGCTATAGTTATCGTGTATCGTATCCACAAGGACTATTATACGAAAATATTGAGCAAACAAAATTTATACACTTTCCTACTATTCAAGCTCTAGGATTATCATGATTTTTAGGTTTTCAAACTTATAGAAATAAGAAATTGACAATAAAAACAAAGCAAAGAGAAATTAAGCAATTAACAATCAAATAGGACAATATAAAAATGGGGTTGATTCTAGGAACCTTGCTCGACTCAAAATGACGGGGAATTAAGCTATTGATTCATCTAACCATTTTAATCCAATTTTAGTGAAGGAATCACAGAATTATGCACACTCTTTCTCTCGATAAGAGATACACGTTGATCAACTACTTGTCTTTCTCGACTAAGACTCAAAACAAGGAATTGACTCCCAGAAGCACCCGAGATTTATAACCTTCTATGAATTGATTAACTTCCACTAGACCCTTAATCAGTCATACCATGCAAACTTGAATTCAATGATCATAAAAACCGATTAAACATTTTTACGTACACTTGGCATGCTAAAATAAAGACCACCTATTCTACCTTGAAAAAAAGCACCAAGAAGCATGAAATACAAATTGGAAGGCAAAACAATATCAATAATAAAATTCCACCATCAAATGAGTCTCACAAGTTCCCTAAAATCAACTAAGAAATTTAGGTAAACATAAATAGAGGAATAACAAGAGGAAAGAGAAATAAATACATGAATAAAGATATTATAACCTAAATGGAGCAAATCTTCCATTAATTCTTCAATCTTAAGCAAATCCAACCTTCAATCTTAATTACAACTCCTAACCCTAAATAAAACTTGAAAATGAAACTTTGGGAAGAGGAAATGTAGTATGGAATCCAAGATATACGAAATGGGCTAACTTCCCTTATATAGGGTACAAAAAGTGAGAATTCAAAGCTAAAAACGTAAAAATGGCAAAATCAAAAATCTGACACAAAATATATCTAACACGCGGTCAAAACCACACTCCAGGGTGGACCGCCGATTGGCTACTATAATTTTCTATAGCTAGATGGCCCTCCAGCTTGAGTGTGGATGAGCATGCCGGTTAGCAATTTTCACACGAAAAACAGAGCTTTCTGGCGGTTTACAACGGCGAGCGCTGGTTGGCTTGCTTCTTCATCGCCGATTAGCTATTCTGAACCGCCGTTTAGCTATTTTTGTCCTTTTGCTTCGATTCTCCACTTTTTTTGTCCCGTTTCTTCATTTTTTTTATCTCTTCGGGCCTCAGTTCCAACATAATCAACTTGGTTTTACCTACACACATGCAAATTTACATCAAACTGTGATACAAATTCAAAAAGAATAGAAATTACCACAAATCATATCACTAATTAAGCATAAGGTTTGCAAAATGAGTAAGAAAACTACTTAATTGCTGCAAAATGAGAGCTTATCAGTTGCACCCCGCTGTGGTGGTGGGGGTAGCGGACTGTATTGCTACGATGCTACGAAATTCTAGAAGAGAGGAGTGGTCAAAAGTAAGAGTATTTTGGTCCCAAAATGCAAAGTTAACCTCATTTTATTTAAATTAAAATCCAACTAACTATTGCCTTTTGTTATTTATATTGGCTAAAAAAGGATGCTCTCCTAAATATATTTAGCCAAGCGTATGGTACTTTTGGTCATACATTAAGTTTTTGGCACATATTTTTAGCTTATATTCACAAGCAATGTTGTAACACCCCGCAAAACTGGTTTAAAAAAAAAAACCCGAGTAAATTAAATTTTTTTGAGATAGGTCCTTATTCCCGAAGGTTTTAAAGAAAAAGACTCTCTCTCTCTCTATAGTTTTAAAAAACGAATCATTCAAAACAAGGCACGAGAATTTTACTCGTTTCAAATATTTAAATTTTTGCACACAAGCATAAGCATGACATGTTACATGATTTATTTGCATGACATATTTTATTCGAGCATAAGCATTTATTTGCTAATTAATTCATTAGCTTGATTAATTAGACTACGCGTCGATCAAAAGAAACGCACTTAGATAATTTAAAGAGATGAATAACACGTGATCATGAGTGTACATTACTTATGTGTGAATAAGTGCTTGCAAGTGAGTTTACTAATATAAGTTAAGTACTAGATCAAATAATACATGTTATAACTTGCAAATGGGTTAGATAAAATTAAAGAAGTAGAATGAGAGAGAGAGGAAGAAAAAGATCGACAAGAGAGGGAGAGGGAAAGAAGGGGAGAGAGAGCTAACTATTATTTTATTCCCACCATCATTGCCATAGCATCATTTTTCAACTCCCATTTGAATTCCACCTACGCATGCACTTTATTTTCTTACACCCTTCTCCCCCCCACAAGCAAACCATCTCTTCACCTTCTTATTACTCTCTCTTGGCCGCAACCACACTCCCCACACACACTCCCTTACTCTCATTCATCCACCATCTCCATCTCTAGTTCCAAATTTCCATTTTCTTCTTCTTCTTCTTCATCTCCTACCTCCATCTCTTGCCACCATTTTCACACCACCAAGGAAGGGAAGAGGATCTCAAGAAGAACTCGACAAGCTCACAAAAGGGAGAGGGCCGAAAGTGAGAGTGAAGGAAGAAGGAGAGTTGGGTAAAATTATGCTTTCTTCTTCATTCTTTTCTTAAAAATTCCATGATAGGTGGTGAGAATATATTTGTATGCTATAAATAAGGTGTGAGGAGGGCCAAGAGAGAGGTTTAGCTCATGGATCCTCAAGCTATTTTGTTATTCTTGTCCAAATCCATGAGATCTATGCATTTCTATGCTCTACAAGTATTCTAGACAAATTGCATGTTAGAATTTCTCTTTTGATTTGAAGGATCTATGCTATTATCATGATATATGTGTAGATATAGGGTTTACGTGGCTGATTTTTGGATCCTAATGTGTGTTTATGCTAAATCCTTAAGCGTTAGAAATTTTCTGCACAAATACCTTGTCATCTTCGAAGAAATGCAGCCCTGGAAACCCTAGCAAATGATCTTTTATTGAGTTGAAATTTTAATATTTTGTAGCCCTATATGTCTTCTATAGTATATCCAAAACTCAGAATTTTTCTTTGAGCCAAACTCCTTCCACACGTTCATCTATCCACTGACCTCTTCAACTAGACAGTTTCTCTTGTTTGGTTATTATCTCTTTGATCCCTTGTGATATAAATGTTTGGCCTTTTAGAATCATACAGTAGACATTTCAAGGTTTTCAAAGGTATAAAGAAGCCATTTTTCGATCAAGATATGCGTTCTCCATGAATTTTCTTGTGAAACCCTTGTGCAGAAATTTCCAGAAATTATCCATAAAAACTTGCATGTTGTAATCTGCCCAAAAAAACCGGTTTTGATTAATTTGAGTATCTCCAAAATAATTTTTATCACTTGAATGTAGTATTTTGGTCAGTTTAAGATGTTAGTTCAAAAGGGAAAATCGACCGAAGGTCGTTTGCTATTTTTACGAAGCCCGATTGAATTTTTGTGTAATAAAATAATTTTCAGAAATTATTTTTATTAATTTTTATTATATAAAAACATTTTTCATAAAATAATATATAAATATATTTTCCTAAGATCAACATATAAATTATTAGTTTATAAATGAGCTTTTATAAATTAATTGTCTATTTTCTAAGTAAATGAAGTTGGACCTTTTTAATTATTGTCCTAATGGACTTGTATGTTGGATTTGGACCAATAGAAATAATGAGTTGGGCATAAATTGTTTATTCTTCTTAAGTAGTTTGGGTAATTCCAAATATAGCCTCCATTTTACTCTTTATAGCTACAAAATTATATTTAAATAAATTATAATTTGGATTTCCTATTTCACCCCTACACGTATGATTCTTCATCTACCTTATCCTCAATGTGCAATATTGTTTTTTAACTCCTCGTCACTATAGCACCCAGTTATCGTTCCTTTTCTTTTCTTTTTGTTGTTATCGTTATTCCTTGCCAAGTTAATCACGCTACTGTCAGAAAGACAATTTCTCCGTGACCGCCGGATCACAAAACAACATCAATATATAATCATTCAATCCTTCGAAATTTGAATAGAAATTAGAATCCGAACTCAAACATCAAGATATTATAACCCAATTCTTCAAAATTGGGGAAAGTACGAGTAAAAAATCAGTTTGTTTTACATAAATTACACCCAATTCTTGCCGCTATCGTTTGCTCATTGTATTCCAGATGGAACTCAACGAACTGGTTCAGATTTTGTTTTTGGCGATGAGGGATAAACTCCGTCGGCGACGGTAGTGGAAGAAGAAACCGAGGAGAGAGGGGATGAAGGGTTGTCTGCTACAACTTTGAAGGGGTGATAATACGCTAGGGGCTAAATTTTTTTTTTTCCAATTGTTTTTCTGTTATTTTATTATTTATTTTGTTTTTATCTTTTTTTGAGATCATGCATTGGGGCTAAGTTGAAGAGAATACACCATCTCAAAGGGTAATATAGGAAATTAATAAATAATTTTATTTAATTCAATATTATTGGCTATATAGAGTAAAATGAGGGCTATGTTTAGAATTATCCAAGTAGTTTATACTGGATCATGTTTAATATTTATTTATGTATTGTGCTATTAGGTCTTGGGCCTTTCATATTTTTAATTAGTGATATTCATGTTTTGGACGACTCTTATTGATTAAATATTTTATTTAAGTAGATGTCTAACTTGTTTGAATTTAAGTGTGAGCTTATGTCTAACTATTTGATTATTATATGCTAGTCCAATATGATCTACTACTTGGACTTATATGTTCATGACTTGTTGAGTCTAATATGATTTATTATTTATTTTTTGGATTCTAGTATGTGGGCCTTGAGCCATATTTGTTTAATTAATTAAGTTGACTAATTAAAATTAGTCAAAGGTCCAAAATAAATTAACTGAGTTAATTATTAATTAACTAATTAATATGATGATTAACATGTACTTATGTGATATAATTTGATTAAGTATGATTTGCTTAAGCTTGTTGATTAATATATGTTAATTAATTATAGTATTAATTATTTGATTAATTAATCATGATTAGATTAATTATCCAAGCTTAATGACGTGCTATTATATGATCAATTGTTCATGACTTAGCTAATGATGATTGTTAATTAATTAAACTTAACTAAGTTATATTATGCTATATATGTTTAATTGCTTAAGTATATATGTTAAAGCATGTCATGATTAAAGATATGACATGTATGCACGTGTTAATTGCATAATTATTGTATGAATAATTTACATGATGAATGATGTGACATGCATACTTATATGAATCACGATAAAGCATGACATGGCATATCATGGCACGACATGGTTTTAAAAATCAAGTTTTGAATAACGACCTAATATGCATGTTTAAACAAAGGATCATTGATCCAATTTCTCTAAGTTAAAAACATCAAGGCGATGCCTTGATGGATTCTCAACTCCAAATGATAAAGACTGGGAATAGGTTGACCTTTAGGTTAATAGGATAATTAATCTTGATTAGTATGATGTCTAAGTGTATAGATTGTCTTGTAGGAGACACCAAGTATAAGGGATGCAAGATGATACTCCACATACGACAAGGACAAGAGGTGGATTCCTATTTTCAAACTGTGGGTTATAAGCCCCACAGAAGTAACATTTTGGGTTAATAAGCCCTAACTGCTTTCTATAAAAAGTGATATGCATGCTAAAATATTTTATGCTCTCTTCTTGTATTTACCATTATGAATGAGCTTATTGCCAATGTTATTACGATCGGCTTTGGGACCCGATCACCTTAAGGTAATGTGCACAAGGTTCGTATGACGGTTCGAAGAGTGGGAGTGGCTCCCCACTCGAAGAACCAGGGAAGGTAACACGGTAGGTGAGTTAAGTACCGACAAAAGTTAAAATAAAAATGTTTTTGCATATGCATGGGATAAAATATTTTCTTTTCAAGTATCTTCCTTGTATATGAATGTGAGCATGCTATATCTTTAAATTGTTTTGCAAAACCTTTTCAAAAAGGGGCACAGACCTCACTGAGTACCAAGATGATCAAGCTAGGGTAATGAAGACAAGTTGACGAAGATTCCTCGATTTCTTTGAAGCCAAGCTTTTTGTATTTCCATCTTTTTGTGAAGTCAACGATTTATTGTACAGTTCCAAGTAACATTCCGGTCATCCGCATAGGCCGGGTAGTGGGCTGTCACAAACGCTTAGATAGTAATTTTAAACATAGTTTTCAAATCTCTCACTATGGCCTCCAAAATAAATTATTAATATATTTAATAATGAAGATACTATTATATCTTTTTAACCCAAACTTTAGATTTTAAGTAACTGTTTCGCCTGTCTTTGGTCATGTTTAGAGTGGTTTATTTAGTGTATTTTGATTGATTTCCGATATGGTTTGCTTAGTTTTTAAAACTTAAAATGCACTAATGTTGTGGTTCGAGTTTCGTGTGGTGAATGCAGGGTTTTGCGTCAAGTGAATGATTATAAGAGAAGCATGTCGAGTAATTGCAAGGTTAAGGACCCGTCGATCGTCCGGCACAAAGTATCGTATTGGGCGATTGCCCAACTAAGGGGATTGAGGACGAGCATGAACAGAGGCTACACCTGGGCGCTCGTCTACGTTCGACGATCGTCCGGCATGCGGGCACGAGGACGAACGACAGAGGACATCCATGGACGCTCGCCCACCCTCGATGCTCGCCAGCAATTTGGAGAATGGGGACGAGCGAACGACAGAGAAGTACTACGGACGATCGCCTGCTTCGGACGCTCGTCCGGGTAGGCTTGGTGGTGCATGGTTGGGGCGCTCGCCCATGTCCAACGATCGTCAGGTATGTGTGGTTGCAAAGGGGTATTCGACGATCGTCCAGCTGAGGCGGCGCTGAAACCTATATATATATATATATATGGAATTGGAATTATGTCGAACGTATTTTATTATTGCTTTTAGTCTTCCGCCTCCAGAGCAAAAATGCACTACTTTTCTTTTTCAGTTTTCTTTCTTTCTTTCAGTTCTAGATAGCTTTATTGCATTCAATTCGTACGGATTTTGTGACAGATTTCCACTACGGATTCGGTTTTAATGATTGTAAGTTTCTTTCCGTTCATCTTAATTTATGTGTATGATCCATTTTCTTCTTAGAATTAGGGTTTATACTTTTGTCTAGGTTAATTTGTCTTTCAATTTCTTTAGATTAGAACAACCAACCCAATCAATCTTTACTGCTTATTTTTATTTTCTGTTCTTTTCGCAATACGAACGTTGCCCTGTTAAGCCTTCCTTGAGAGATACGATATTTGGATTTAACTTATTCAATCTAAACGACCACGTTAATTTGCGTGCAACTTAGGATTAATTTTAGTTGAATAAATTTGGCGCCGTTGCCGGGGAAGGCTTTAGGCCATTTTTGTGTTGCAATTTTTATTTTTAGTTTTGTTTGGTTATTTTTCTCCCTCCGGTGCGTTTAATCTGTTTGTTAGTGTTGTGTATGCGAGGTCGCAGAAGTCAGAATCAACCTTTAGCACCATATATTGACAATATCAACAGGAGAAGAGCAATTCTGGAACAAGCAATGGAGGTAACCGAAACGTTGCCTAACGAAGTTGAAGACAAAGCTTTGTTGGGGGATTTATTTTGTGATTTCGAAGAAAAACTTCAGTTGAATTGCCAGGGGAACATGGCAACTGGGGAAAATCAGCTCATGGGAGAGTACTCCCGACCCATTATTGAAGCCACGACGTCGGCAATTGTACTCCCCACTGGCGTTAGGAATTATGATTTGAAGCATAATTACTCTAGCATGCTTCCAACTTTTCACGGCATGCCCAATGAAGATGCACTCCAATTTGTTCGTGAATTCTGCTCGATTGTGCAAACTTTTACTCTTTCCGACCTTACAGAGGATCAATTAAGGCTCAAGTGCCTACCATACACCTTGAAGGATCGGGCTCGGATGAGGCTTCTATCGCTACCGTCCAATTCCATATACTCTTGGAAGGATGCTAGTGAAAAGTTTATGCTGAAATTCTACCCCAATCACAAGACTCAGGAGATTCGTACTCAGATTATGAATTTCAAGGAAGGAACCGATGAGCCTTTCCACGAGGCATGGGAGAGATTTCAAGAGCTCCTTAGTCAGTGCCCACATCATCAGCTGTCTTCGATTATGGTCAGCCAATTCTTTTATGATGGGCTGCTTTAGAATACGCAGTTCATGGTGGATAGTACTGCATGGGGTAACATCGCCAAGAAGACTCCCACGGAACTTAATCAGATTTTTAAGACTTTAGCGGACAGCTCACAACAAAAGTCGTTCCGTGGGAGAAGAGTTGAAGCCAGTGCAGTGGCACCGAATTATGAGCTACAGAAGCAGCTAGCAGGGATGATGAGGGAGTTGCAAGAATTGAAAATGAATAAGTCTGTTGCCTCTCCGCCTAGACCGGAGCCGGTTAGATATGAAATGATTCCTGCGCCATGCGGTATTTGTGGGGAGTTGTGAGATAATCCTGAGGAGTGCCAGAGAATCGGTGAGTTGACATATGAAGGAGGATCAGAAGCATATGCTGCACAGAGGTACCCTCTACGGCATCAGTTTGATCAAGGCCAAGGATCTAATCAGAATCAGCGACAGCAAAACTCGGGATGGCAGAATCAGCTTACCGCTAGATGGAGGAATCAGAATCAATGGCAGGAATATGGAGAAAATTTTCAGAATCGTCGTCCTCCACAGCTGTTTACTCAGTATCTTTCCCAACAATTTAATCAGTTTCCTAATCAGCAACAGTGGTACCCACAGCAGCAGCAGCAGTGGTATCCGCAGTTGTAATAGAATTTCAACTCTTAGTGGCAGAATCCAGCTCAGTCAAGTCAGTTCCAACAGGGGCCATCACAATTTCAACGCCCATCGCCACCACCTGCTCAAAAGAACCAGTTTGAAGATAATTTCAATGCATTCATGCAAGAAAGCAGGCAGGCGAGAGAAGCTCAAGATGCAACCATCAAGCGTCTTGAGACGGCTGTGTGACAAGTTTCAGGCACGGTTAACCAGATGCAGCAACAACAGAAGACTGGGAAGATTCCGAGCCAGGGTCAACAGCCACATCAAGCTTCAGCGGTCACCGTGTTGAGAAGTGAAAATACGATAGATAATAAGGTGGGAGACGCACTGTCAGAGGAGGCACAACCTAGAGTTGAGAACGAGCAATCAGAAATCCAACTGCATAAGGCTGAAAAGCCTTACCGCCCACCAGTGCCCTTTCCTAGCAGACTGCGGAATGAGAAGTAGGACCAGCAGTTCTCTGATTTTTATAAGATGCTATCCAAGGTGAATGTTAATTTACCTCTTCTTGATGTGATCAGAAATGTGTCTGCCTATGTGAAGTTTTTCAAGGAGTTGGCATCCAAAAAGAGGAAGTTTGATGAGCCTGAACAAGTTCTAGTATCTGAAAGTGCTAACTCAATTATGTAGCAATCTCTACCTCAAAAGCAACGAGATCCTGGGAGTTTCGTGATCAAAATTGCCATGGGGAACGGAAAGGAAGCCTCTGGAATGCTGGATTTAGGAGCAGAGATTAATCTGATGCCCTACTCGATTTTCAAGCAGTTGGAATTGGGAGAGTTGAAGCCGTCACAGATGTGTTTGTAACTGGCAGATAGATCGATTCGCCACCCTCGAGGAGTTATTGAGGATGTTTTGGTTCGAGTGGGGAAACTTATCGTGCCGGTGGATTTTGTGGTTTTGGAAATCAGAGACGTCAAGGAAGATGGACGAGAGCACACACTGCTATTGGGGAGGCCATTTATGGCCACAACTAACACTCTCATTGACATAAAAAAGGGCATAATTAAGATGTCAGTTTTGGGTGTGTCAGTTTCGTACGATGTTCGAGTCAATAAGGGGATTTCGTCTGCCAACATCATTGATAATTGTTCTTACATTGATGCTATTGACACACTTGCCGAGGCCTGTTTTATGGAAGAGAAGCAGATTGAGGAGGTTTTTGAAGGCTCAGCCGACTTGGAGGAGCGGCTCAGAGAGGAAGTAGCTATGGAAGCATTGTTGCCAACCAATCTACCTGTTGACGAGCCAGTGATAGTAGAGGCTCTTAAAGAAGAGAAGGAGGTAGAGCTTGAGCTCAAGGAGCTTCCTGCCAATTTGAAGTATGTTTTCCTTGAAAAAGGAAAGAAGAAGCCTGTCATAATCTCCTCCGAGCTCAAGACAGACGAAGAAGAAGCATTAGTTGAGGTGCTCAAAAAGTTTAAGGTAGCTTTTGGATGGTGTTTGTCCGATATTAAGGGGATCAACCCTGCCACATGTATGCATCGGATTAATTTGGTAGAAGGAGCTACCCCGAAGAGGGACGGTCAAAGGCGATTGAACCCCGTGCTAATGGAGGTTGTGAGGAAAGAGATTTTTAAACAGCTAGCAGAGGGGATTATCTTTCCCATTGCTGACAGTGAATGGCCCAGTCCCGTGCACGTGGTCTCGAAGAAAGGGGGCATCACGGTGGTTTTGAATGACAATGATGAGTTAGTGCTTATGAGACCTATTACTGGGTGGCGGATGTGCATAGATTTTCGAAAACTTAATGCTGCCACCAAAAAGGATCACTTTCCACTGCCTTTTATTGATCAGATGCTCGACAGATTAGGGGGGCATGAGTTCTACTGCTTTCTAGATGGATTGTCTAGCTACTATCAGATTGCGATTGCACCAGAAGATCAAGCTAAGACAGCCTTCACATGCCCTTTTGGCACATATGCCTGGAAGAGAATGCCGTTCGGACTCTGCAACGCACCAGGTACCTTCCAAAGATGTATGATGTCCATATTTTCTGAGATGATTAATGATTTTGTTGAGATTTTCGTGGATGATTTCTCTGTGTTTGGGTCATCTTTTGACGATTGTCTTAGGAAAATTGCACGGGTCCTAGAGAGGTGTGTTGAAAGTGGTTTGACTCTTTGTTGGGAAAAGAGTCATTTTATGGTTCATCGTGGGAATGAGCTAGGTCATATTGTTTCAAAAAGGGGTGTAGAGGTCGACAAAGCTAAGGTGGATGTGATTGAAAGATTGCCTCCACCTCGTGATGTTAAAGGAATTAGGAGTTTTCTTGGTCATGCCGGTTTTTATCGGCGTTTCATTAAGAATTTTTCTAAATTTAGTCAACCTCTATGTCGTTTTCTGTCTCAAGATGTGCCATTTGTTTTTGATGATGCTTGTCTTCATGCTTTTAATTTACTTAAAGAGAAGTTGAGTACTGCATTTGTGGTTATTGGTTTTATTTGGTCAGAACCTTTTGAGATAATGTGTGATGCCTCTAATTCTGCTGTTGGTGCAGTTTTGGGTCAACGTATAGATAAAATGCTTCGTGTCATTTATTATTCGAGTCTGACTCTTACTTCTGCTCAAGTAAATTATACCACTACAGAAAAAGAGATGTTTGCTGTTGTGTTCGCATTAGCTAAATTCCGTGCATACATCATAGGGTCTAAGGTCATCATTCACAGTGATCATGCTGCATTACGTTATTTATTGATCAAATCTCAGGCTAAACCAAGACTTATTTGTTGGGTGTTGTTATTGCAAGAGTTTGATTTAGAAATAGTGATAGGAAGGGTAGTGAAAATGTTGTAGCTGACCACCTATCTCGTCTTGATAATTTACCTTCTCCTGCAATTTGTGATGATTTGCTTGAATCATTTCCTTTTGTACAAGCTTTTAGTGCAGGGATTGTACCTTGGTATGCCGATATTGTCAATTACCTTGCATGTGATGAATTGAGGCCTAACCTTACTTTCCAAGAAAGAAAGCGTTTTGTCTCTGTGTGCAGGCAATATTTTTGGAAAGATCCGTATCTTTTCAAAATTGGGAAGGACGATATGATCCGAAGGTGCGTGCCGGATGAGGAGCAAGCCAAGGTCTTGCAATTTTGCCACGAGACACACTGCGGAGGCCATTTTGGAGGTCAGAAGACA
This sequence comes from Schizonepeta tenuifolia, assembly GCA_029490685.1. Taxonomy (NCBI): domain Eukaryota; kingdom Viridiplantae; phylum Streptophyta; class Magnoliopsida; order Lamiales; family Lamiaceae; genus Schizonepeta; species Schizonepeta tenuifolia. Next base: position 82,667,051 of record CM055958.1, read on the forward strand.
GCACACAAAGTGCTACAATCAGATTTATTTTGGCCTACATTGTTTAAGGATGCTCAGTCTTTTTATACTTCTTGTGATCGTTTCCAAAGGGTGGGGTCAATTGGTCGTAGGAATGAGATGCTCCTTAATACTATTCTTGTTGTTGAGATTTTCGATGTGTGGGGCATCTATTTCATGGGACCGTTCCCCAAGTCTTTTGGCTACGAATACATTCTTGTAGCGGTTGATTACGTATCCAAGTGGGTTGAAGCAATTCCCACTAGGACTTGTGATTCTCATGTCGTGTTAAGATTTGTGCAAGAGAATATCCTTTGCAGGTTCGGATTTCCAAGGGCAATAATCAGCGATGGGGGAAAGCACTTTTGCAATAAGCTTTTCGAGAAGTTTATGAAGAAGAATGGTATAACGCATAAGGTGGCTACTCCCTATCATCCCCAAACCTCGGGCCAAGCCGAGACGAGTAATAAGCAAATCAAGGGGATCTTGGAGAAGACTGTTGAATGATGCTCTATGGGCATATCGCACTGCCCACAAGAGTATTTTGGGGATGAGTCCGTACCGTTTGGTGTTTGGAAAGAATTGTCATCTGCCTGTCGAAATCGAGCACAAGGCGTATTGGGCAATCCGAGCAACAAATCTCGACCTTGATGCCGCAGGGAAGCAACGGATGTTGCAAATGTCAGAGTTGGATGAGCTCCGTAATTAGGCGTACGACAACGCCAAAATTTACAAGGACCGAGTGAAGCGGTTGCATGACAGCCGGATTTTGTTCAAGGAGTTGAAGCCCGAGATGAAAGTCCTTTTGTTCAACTCGAGGTTAAAATTGTTTCCGGGCAAATTGAAGTCTCGTTGGACCGGTCCGTACCTTATTGAAGAAGTTCTACCATTTGGTGTTGTCCGCTTGCTCAATGAGCAGACTCAAGAGTCTTTCCAAGCCAACGGTCATCGAGTGAAACCGTATCATGAAGGAGAACATATTGTGAAAGAAGTCGAGTCAATTTGGCTCGTGGATTCGGAATAAAGGTCTCGTTTTTGTATGTCAAGCTAATGACGCTAAACAAGCGCTTCGTGGGAGGCAACCCACTGTTCTCTATCTTATAAAAAAAAAATTGGTTACTGCGGCTCAAGGGCGACGATCGTCCGTGCCGGGCGAGCGCCCGACATCGCTCGTTCCAAATTCAAGCATCTTCAGAGGCCCAAAGGGAACGCTCGTCCGTGCCCGATGAGCGCCGGCCCTCGCTTGGCCTCTTCAGCAGCGATCGCCCCATGTGGGCGAGCGTCCGGTTCCTCCCTTATAAATACTCTTCACCCTAATTTTTCCCTCCGCCGTCACTTTCCAAATCGTTCCCTCACTCTCGTCGCCCTCACTTTCTCCCCTTTGCTCCATTACCATCTTTTCTCTCGCTCGCTCCACCCTCAATTTCCTCTCCGCCAGCCACCTCGGTATCTCCGCCGTCCACCTCGGTGTTTCCGTCGTCCATCGCGGTATTTCCGCCGCCCGCCTCGCAAGCCCAACTCCGGCGAGCGCCTGGCGAGCGATTTTGCTGTTTCTCGTTCCACTCGGGCGCGCACCCACTCCGGCGAGTGCCCCTTGCTCGTTTCCATCACACGAGCGTCGGCTTTGCTTGCTGTCCTTCGTCGATCGTCGCCTTTAGCGTGCGTCACTCTTTCGTTCGCCCTACTCCGGCGAGCGTCCACCTTGCTCGCTCTTCTCAAGCGAGCGTCGCCCTTTATTTTCACCTCCGGACGAGCGTCGCTCATTGTTCTCACTTTCGGATGAGCGTCCGCCATTCGGCTCACCCATCCTCAATGGCCCGAACCAAGCACATTGGGAATACGGGCGAATCCAGCAGTTCCGCCCCACGTACTGCTACGACAGAGGCCATGGATACTGATGCGGCTACCCCACGGGACATCTCCAGGACATATGATGCTCTTTTTTCTATTTACACGCATGCAGAAGGTAATATTTATCTTCGTTTCAAAAGCAAAGCGATTACTGTAATACCCCAGAAAAATTCTACTGTCTTTAAAAATGAAAGTTAATAATAATTATGGCTTTGCACGCCAATGATCATGAAATTAAATTCTAAGACTAACGGTGAAATCCGTTTCCGAAAATAAATTACGGAAGTTAGTCAGATGACTACTGTATTAGGGTTTTCGCGTACGAAAACTTTTGAGTTCTAGAACTCAGTTCGAAAAACCGTCGAACTTTACATTCACTTTTTCTTCGATACGAGTTCACCGGAGAAAGTCAGTTTTTATTATTTTTCGGAAAAAATCTGGACTGTGATGTCCCGAGATTTTGTTAGATTTTAAAGTTTAAAATATACTTTTTAAGTATATAGAATATTTTGGTTTTAATGGTCAAATTAGTTTTCGACGAAAACGTAACCGACTATGATTTTAATTCTCGATTTTTAATACGTAGTATTAGACCTGGAAAATGAGATTTTTGAGATAAAAATCTCCTTAAAACCGCCACCACCTTAGTCATCACCTTTTGGAAATTTCATCTACTTTATTTACTAAATATCTAACATAACACCTCATGCTATACACTTTAACACCTATGTTAGTTACTATTGCTTTGGTAGATCTTATTTCCATTAATCACTTTGTCATCCTAACACCTCATCATCTTCATTTCCTTCCTACACCAAACCGCCACCCTCCTACACTCCCCCTCTCTCATTTTTCTTCTCCACCATTGAAGCATATCAAGCTTTGCAAGGATTTCTTCATCAAGTGCTCATCTTCCATCCATTTTCATTTCTAAGTTCATAATACTCAAGGTATTTATCATAGCTCTTGATCTATCCAATTCAAAATTCCATTCCTTTTATTTTAATTATGACCGAAAATTTGGGGAGTATTTAGTAAGATGATTAAGCTTTAATACTTGTTATTAGATGGATTGGAGTTGATCCTATGGTTGAAATTGAAGAGAGAAATCAAAAACCCATTAGTCTAGGGTTGGACCGAAATTTGGGGGAAGTGAGATAGGATGTCTTGATCTTAAATTGATTGGATGAATAAGCTTAGGAAGGGTTTAATTATTGATAGATGCAAAGAGAATTCAATTGCCCTAACTAATTATGGTGGACCGATTTTTAGGGGTTAGGGTTACAAATTGAAATCTAAATTAATGGTGTAGTAGTATTAATCCATGAATAATAATTGTTGTAGTAAGCTTAGAAATGGATTATTGGATTGAATTAATGAAGAAATCACCCCTCCTAATATTTTGTCAATACCGAAAATATTTAGGAATTTAGGGGTTTAATGTGGTTTGATTCTATTAAGTTTTTAATGATGGATTAGTGTTCTAGTTGATGTTAGATGATGACATGAATTAATTTAGAATTTTCTAAAAAAAAATATATGAAAAGCGTAAGAGAAGAAAGTTCGTCGATAAGTCAAGTATGGATAATGATTTGAGGATATGATGTACGTAGTATTGATTCTTGATAGATAATGATTGATAATGTAAAATTTGATCGAATTCTAATGAGGTTGGAATTTTCATAAGAGACGAAGAATCGAACGTTAGTATCGATAGAAAAGAAGAATAAGGAAAATAATTAGATATTAATGATTGTTAATGTTAAGTGATCAAGTTTGTAGTTAATGATGTTTACATCCAAGATACGAGATGATGAGTTATAGTTGTGAACGAGAAGTAGAAATTGAATTGAAGTTGATTGGTATAGTAATTGTGTAGTTTGAAAGACGAAGAATTAATCGTCGTGTTTATGATCGAGAAATGAAAAGGAGCTCATCACGTATGAGGATACATGTTGACTGCCTTGGGTCAGTAATTTCGTAGAAAATAAGGTGGAATAACATAAGTCGAGCCTAGGAAGTCGTACATCGAGTTAAAGAACATTAGGGTTAGCCGCGGACAGTTTTGCGACCTTTCACGGAAACTGTCATATCTCCTAGCTCGCTTAACAAAATCAAGATCCGTAAATTGGAGAGTAAACTAGACATCCGTGGCTTTCTTTTGGTATAGGGCACGTCCCCTGTTTCGAAATCCCCTGTTCTGTACAAGCTTACTGATCTGTGCAGTAATTTCAAGAACCTAGTTTCGTAAGTTGAATTCTTTTTAACTTAATTCCTTTTGATCTTCTCAGTCGTTGTAAGCAATCAACTTCAGTTTTTACCAACATAAGTGTCGAGTAAGGAACCAAATGAGGTTTAAACGAGATGTGCTCGAGTCTCGTTCCCGTTTAACTAAAAGAATCTAGTTTAGCGTGCAAATGCCTATAAAGCTTAAAAGACTAATTCGATTTCGTTTTCGATTTCCATTTTCATTTATCGTATCGATGACTTATCAAAGTATGATTATGTACGATGAAGGAGGAAGTCAGCACAAGGATAGGACGGAAGATTGAAGAGCGGAAGCTCGATTAGAAGTTCTGTAATCTTTAAGGGGGGCTTTTCTATATACGAACTAAAATGAGCGATGCTCGAAAATCTTTGTTTACAAGCTTTGATAATTGTGTTTTCAAACGTGATAATCAGAGCATGAAATTATTTGTTTTTATGTGAGTTCTCTTGTACCCTTCTGAGTTAGCTGACCTGCTATCCAGAATTTATTAGTTAACCGACTTATTAACTAAAACGATCGGACTTTGAGTTAGCCGACTTGCTTTCCAAAGTTAGTGTACACAGTAGCCTGTGGTGTATGTGGTATCCTGTTGAGGGGTAACTAGCCACGGTGATTCTTATTGGGCAAGATTTAACGTAACATCTGTCAGAAAAATGCTTGGCCAAGCTAAATTGTGATAATGATAAGAAAATATTTTAGTAGACACGGGCATTTTAAAAGAAAACCCCGATGTGCTACAGAGATAAGAATGCCTGATTTATCAATACTTATTATATGTTTTAGGGCAAAGTGCCCACTAAGTGCTTTATGTACTTAGCCCTGCATATGTTTTATAAAATGTACAGGTTGATCGACGGAAGCGGTGATGGTTGAGTAGGATAGTGATAGGAAAGAAGAACAGAGTCACATTCTACATTTATTCCGCTGCCAAACTCTAAACCTTTTTGTATTATCTTGTATATAACTCTGTAGTCTAAGTTCTGTGCTATAACTTAGTTTGTTTTGAGAACTATGTCGAGTGATCCTTCGAGATCAACTCTTTCTTTATCTAATGAAGTCAGGTTCATAGAAGTATTTTATCATTTTAATGTATGTTTATTCATTCATCCCCTTTTTTCCCCGCTTCTTTAATCCAATCTCAGTCGCACCCCGACTTCTGCCGTCCCTCAGAATTTGGGGATGTGACAGAGTGGTATCAGAGCAATCGTTTCTGCTCTGCATACGAATTTCTTTCAAGTAGTAAGATAGAGTATTTGTATATACTCTATACTCGAGTCTTCTTTCAAGTAAAGTTAAGTCGTAACACTAAGTATAAGAGTGTAGACGACAACTCAACCACCCGCTACGTCGACTCAATCAAAGAAGAAAAGAAAGGAAAGAGTTTCAAGAAATGTGTTCTTCTTTTAAGAAAAATTTTGAATAAGTATTTACTAAGTCAAGAATAGAATGAAATGTGCCAAGTAAAGAATTGTTTGAAAGTATAAGAATTATGCCTTGTTTTGTTTTATTATGTGAATTATGTGAAATTATTTGCGCAATAATTTCTTTTAATTTGAAAAGTTTGTTGGCACAAGAACCTAGATTGATTCTAGGGATTTTCCCGGTTCATTGAAGAACATAGACTATGATTCTAAGGACTTTCCGATTCTTTGAGAATATAGATGCTTTAAGAAGTATTGTTTCCAAATGATTTCGAAAGGAGATCGTGAAACGGGAAGGACTTCTATAGACGAATGTCACGTGCGTAGTGACATGAACAAAGACTCGACAGAGTCAATTTTGTTTTTGTAATTAAGAGTCGATAAGAATTTCCTTCGAGGAAATAAAATAAATGATGATAAGGTAAATTAATTATGTACTAAGTGAGCGAAAGAAACGATTAGACGCTTGAGGAGCGTTGACTCCGAAATAAGAAAGAAATGATCGAGTCAAGGAAGACAGAATAAAGGGAATCAAAGTGATCGTCGCCCTTTGTTCTCACCTCCAGACGAGCGTCGCCCTTTGTTCTCACCTTCGGACGACGTCCGCCATTCGGCTCACCCATCCTCAATGGCCCGAACCTAGCACATTGGGAATACGGGTGAATCCAGCAGTTCCATCCCACGTACTGCTACGACAGAGGCCATGGATACTGATGCGGCTACCCCACGGGACATCTCCAGGACATATGATGCTCTTTTTTCTATTTACACGCATGCAGAAGGTAATAATTATCTTCGTTTCAAAAGCAAAGCGATTACAGTGCCTCGTTTTATTGATTGGGAGGTTATTGAATCATTGGGGGTGACGGATCAGTTGGATAAGTATCTTAAGGTGCTAGAATTGTTTAAGTATGCTCATGCCGAATGGCCTTCTTTTGCTCCATTGTGTGTGGAATTTCTGGTTTCTATGCACTTTGAAAATGATCTTGCGGGTATTACTTTCCGTTTGCTGGATACTACATATCGTGCTGGGTATACTGCTATGCACAAAGTTTTTAGATTCCGGAAGTCTCAGGGGGTGTTAGCCGCCTGAGACGTTTGATGCTAATACCGCTTGGCGAGATTTGACGGGGTGTGACAATTGGAGAGCTGGTGGTTTGTCTAGTGGATTAATTCGTGATCCGGTTTTGGGTATTTTACACAAATTTCTTGTACATAATGTTAAGGGGCGTGATGAGGCTAATAAGGTGCATTTGCTTGAGCTCTACTTACTTGATTGTGAGGTGCAGAAGAGGAAAATTTGCCCGACTCCTTTTATTTTTGCCACTCTGCAGAATATTGTTCGAACTTCAACATTTCGCGCTGCTTTGCCTCACCTAGCTACTGCTCTGGCTTATCACTTTAAAGCTATTCGGGCGGATTTTCCTCCGTCTAATCAGGTTCTTCTGGAATGCAAATATTTGGGATTTACTGAATTGAAGCATGGTTTATTGCCCGTGATCTGGTGTCTTTTCTTCCCTGCGCCCAGCGGTTAAGCGCCAGCGTGATGCCAACCTCGCAGGTCCTCGCGTCCCTCTACCTACTGCCCCGTTACTTCCGATGCCGAGTCTGACCAAGATGTTGATGCTGCTACCATGGTGGGGAGTGAGGATGAATCTCCTCGTCGGGTTGAGTCTGCTTCTCAACCTTCCGGCTTTGTTCCTTCGGCCTCTATTCCTCCTGGTTCTGTCCCTTATGATTTTCGGTAGGATTTTACTTCTTTTCGTGAAGAGTTGGAAGTGCGGTTTGGGCAGCTGCAGCATCAGTTAGTTTTGCAGAGTGCACAATTACAGCGTCAAGATCAACGGTGGGAACAGAATGATCAACGGTGGGAAATGAATGATTAACGATGGGCTGTTAATGATCAACAATGGGCTATTCAGACTCAGTATTGGGAGACCCAAAATCAGCGTTGGGCGGAGCAAGCGCAACATTGGGCTACTAGTGCGCAGTATTGGGATCAACAACGGCAACATATGGCGTCCCAGACTCGCCAATTGGATTTTTTGGAGCAGCAAATGGCTCGTTGGAATTTCACCCCAGGTGGCCCGTCCAATCCGCCTTCGGATCAACAGTGATTCTCACTGTTGAAGTGTACGCTTTTCTTTCCTTTTCTTTTTCGTTTTAGTGGTTGTTGTTGTTTATTTTGCTTATATGTTATTGTGTTTGTTTTGCGTTGGTTTGGTTCTTTTGCTAGGTTGTTGGTGTTTATGTTATGCTTCGGCTTCTACTCTGGTTTGCACTGTGATCCTCCATTCTTTCTTTTCTTGTGATCCTCCACGACATTGTCGTGGAGGAGGGGGTGTGTTTGTCGGAATAATTATCTTGTGCGTCATCGGTTATTTCTTAGTTGGAATTATGATGTAGAAGTTGCGATTGAAGTTTATAATTCATGCTTTGATAGATTTTATTGATCAAGATGGTTTTATTATGTGGTTATTACATGTCAATTGTGGGGTGATTCACGCTCGAATTATTGAAGCTTGACTGTTGAGTGTGGGTGAAAGGTTAGGGAATAGTGTTTACTAAGTGTATCCCAATTCAAAATAAAAAAATAAAAATAAAAAAAAAGAAAAAAAAACAAAAATATATATATATAAAAAAACGAGAAGTCGTTTAGTGGTTCAATAAGTTGAGTTATTTTGGGAGGCCTCTGCTCTTCTGGGAACCATGAGCATGTGAAATCATATGAGGACACTTTAGATGACCTCTAAATGTTCATATCTCATGAATTATGGCCATATAACCCAATTTGATTTGACAATTTGTTAATATGTCTGTTTAATTTTGTTGTGTGGTGAAGGGCTCTACCCCTCTTTCTCATTGGCTTGAATTCGTTCTTAATGTTGAGGAATGGATATGGGAAACCACAATAGGATGCCGGAATTTCCGTGAGTAAACCTAGTGAAGATTGCCCGGAATTCACATTTTCTTTAGTGTAGTTTAAGAAATGGTTCAAATTTGGGATACTCTTTGTTGTTGCTGTTTCCTCTCTTTGATCTTGTACTCGGATGTTGGGGTGATTGAGTTCTTACGTGGAGGGCAACTCATTTGTTGTGTGATGACTGTTGTTGATTGATGAGTAATCAATTGTTTGGTGATTGAGAGTTTATTGAGGTATGAATTATTTGGTTCAAGCTTCACTTTCTTCATTTTAATTCTTAGTAAGATTTGCTTGAGGACAAGCAAGGTTTTGTGTGTGGAGGGGTTGTTTCGCCTGTCTTTGGTCGTGTTTAGAGTGGTTTATTTAGTGTATTTTGATTGATTTCCGATATGGTTTGCTTAGTTTTTAAAACTTAAAATGCACTAATGTTGTGGTTCGAGTTTCGTGTGGTGCATGCAGGGTTTTGCGTCAAGTGAATGATTATAAGAGAAGCATGTCGAGTAATTGCAAGGTCAAGAACCCGTCGATCGTTCGGCACAAAGTATCATGTTGGGCGATCGCCCGACTGAGGGGATTGAGGACGAGCATGGATAGAGGCTACACCTGGGCGCTCGTCTATGTTCGACGATCGTTCGGCATGCGGGCACGAGGACGAACAACACAGGGCATCCATGGACGCTCGCCCACCCTCGACGCTAGCCCGCAATTTGGAGAATGGGGACGAGCGAACGACAGAGAAGTACTACAGAGGATCGCCTGCTTCGGACGATCGTCCGGGTAGGCTTGTGGCACATGGTTGGGGCGCTCGCCCATGTCCAACGATCATCCGGTATGTGTGGTTGCAAAGGGGTATTCGACGATCGTCTGTGTCCGACGATCGTCCAGCTGAGGCGGCGCTGAAACCTATATATATATATATATAGAATTGGAATTATGTTGAACGCGTTTTATTATTGCTTTTAGTCTTCCACCTCCAGAGCAAAAACGCACTACTTTTCTTTTCCAGTTTTCTTTCTTTCTTCCAGTTCTAGATAGCTTTATTGCATTCAATTCGTACGGATTTTGTGGCAGATTTCCACCACGGATTCGGTTTTAATTATTGTAAGTTTCTTTCCTTTCATCTTAATTTATGTCTATGATCTATTTTCTTCTTAGAACTAGGGTTTATACTTTTGTCTAGGTTAATTTGTCTTTCAATTTCTTTAGATTAGAACAACTAACCCAATCAATCTTTACTGCTTATTTTTATTTTCTGTTCTTTTCGCAATACGAACGTTGCCCTGTTAAGTTTTCCTCGAGAGATACGATATTCGGGTTTAACTTATTCAATCTGAACGACTACGTTAATTTGCGTGCAACTTAGGATTAATTTTAGTTGAACAGTAACAAAATGAAAAACTTAAAATTATAATCACTAGTTGTAGCAAAAAAAAAACAAGATACGGTAGAACCAGATGGAATAAGAATACCATTAATGATATACTGTTATCATCATCGTTAATACCATCTCTCATGTTCATATTTAATATTTGTTTGTCATAGTAATTTTTAATTGTTTGTAAACAGTATTAAAAGCCATGAAACGAAATTACATTATCCACCCATGATTAACAAAGAGAAATAAAAATTTCTTGAAAAGTAATTGGAGAAGATAACTCCATGAAATCCAATTCAGTTCTCTAATGAAAAATTTGCAGTGACAATTGTTGTGCTTGGGACCCATCCCACCGCCATTGTTCTTTCCTCGTACTCTTAAAATCAACACTAGAGCTATCGAGAAAAACTTAGGTGGAATTGAAGTCAACCGTTGGAAGAAATTGCCATTTCGTGATTGATTGAATCACGATATAGAAATGAATTTTGATTCTTTGTGAAATAGATTATGATCTCTCTATGGGATTGCATATACTCTCCTAGCTAACCCTTTTGAACATTTACCTATTTTCTTTGAACATAGCAGATGATGAAAGGGGTGGAACTTGTGAGAAATTATTGTGGGATGAAGTTGGTTTGAAAAAATAAGTTGTTTTTATGTTGATAATACCCATATGAGCTCAAGAAAAAATGAAAAAAAATCTAAAACATGTTAAAAAAAGGAAAAAGATTTGAGTATAAATTGGTAATTGTTTGAGAATAATTATTATGTTAGAGACTTGATTGTCAATGAAAGGATTGGGATTAATTTTGTGGAGATCAAGGTGTTGAAAGTTTTTATTTGAAAAGTCACTTATCCTAAATTTTTCCTACCTTACCGAAGAGCCTACGTTATAACTAAATAAAAGTCCTTTGTTCTTAGTTTGAGGCACACGTTAGTGATGGAGAGATGAGACAATTTACAAGCTTATGGTGGATTGCATGGATTGTTTTGAATTAAGTGAAATACTTCCTATATTATACACTTAAGAGTTGAGAGAACACTTGATATATGTATCCATGTCGTGAGGGTTTATTGTTTAAAGAGGCTTGACTTTAGAATTTGTCAAAGTCGTGTAGATCTTTGAGTATGATGCTTTTATTTTGAAAATTTTCTGAAGCACTATTCATCATCAATTCAACTTAAGCAAGTTTGTCGTCTTTATTTTATTTTCTTTCTTTTTTTTGTTTGAGGACAACCAACTATTTAAGTTTGGAGGATTGACAAACATGATTTTTCACTCTATTTTAGAGTGGTATTCAAGTCATTTTTATAATGAAAATCATGTTTGTAATGAGCTTAATTGATAGATTTTGTCTTCTTTAAAAAATGTGATACTCGATTGTCATTTTGATGGATTTGTAGGAAATGAATTGTTGAGAAAATTAGTTAAGATTTTTATTTATCCCAAAATCCAATTAACCCCAACCAAGGATTTTCATCTTTATAGGAAGTAGAAAAAGACAATCAGACTGAGAAGGCAAGCTGGCAAGTCGAACTGAAGCTCAGTTGACTCCACAATTGATCTGTGCAGCTCAAGCATGTCGAGAAGGTGTATTGAAGTCAGACGTTGAAAAGTCAAGAAGAGAAGACCTTGAAGACGGAGAAAGTAGTTGAGTTGAAGTTCGAAATTCAAATCTACTCAAGAAAGTCAGCCAGGAAACTTTTCATAAATGGACCGACCAAGAGGATGTGCATAAAATACGGGTCTCCTTTACCATTTTATGAATGTTGCAGAAGAGTAGGTGGAGTGCCATACTTTCGGCAGAGGTCATACGGCTACTTCCAACTGCTAGTTTACTTCCCTCTGTATAAATAGAGGTGTTCACATTATCAAGAAGAGAGAGAGCAGACAAAAACAAAGGAGCACACACGCAAAGAAGCAGAAGCCGATTCTCTCTCGCGCAAGAACCCGCCGAGCTGAAAAAACAGTAGAAGTAAAGTGTCAAATCCTCCTCCTATTCTTCCCATCTGGCCTCTCAAAAAACCCATTCTTTGATCGAGTCTAGATTTGTAATAGGTTCTTGCGTAGTTTGTAAGCAGACTCTCACTTGCAGATTGAGTCTCCTAACCATAGGAAGAAACCTCCACTATTCTCAGTGTAGCAGGCTTCATAGTTGGAAACCTCCAAACCCCCAAACCCCAGGTCTTTCTTTGAACCCGTAATCAAAGAAACTAGGTCTTTTAGAACCCGTAATCTAAGATCCAGGCGTTGCTCTTGCCCGTAAAAGAGATGTAGGCTTTGCTCTTATCCGGAAAAGAATAGTAGGAGGTGCACTTGCCCGAAAAAATGTTATAAGGTTTGGTTCGAACCCGTAATCAAACTAGTTAGGTTGTTTGGTACCCGTAAACCAAGTGGTACGTTTGATATGCATGCGTACGCTTATCTAGTGGATTGCTTACCCAAAAAGGAAGTCATGGACGTAAGAGATTCATCTCCAAACCACATTAAAATACTATGTCATTTACTTTCAGTATTTTACTTTCAGTTATCTAACCAACTGACTTGCATACAAACCTTTAATTTGCACTAAAACTGTTTTAGGGAACTTGATCTTCCCTTTAAAAGGTTTTCAGTTTTGTAATGAGTTTAAACCACCAAATTAAAAGTAATAACTCTGTGCACCCAACTGTGTGAATCCTCCAACTGTCGTTTACAGTTGTTGAGTCAATTGAACTCCTCAATTCTTGAAGAATCATAAACTCGATTTTTTATCATTAAAATTACTACTAATGTATTTCCCCCATACACCAGTTACTCGTTACCGTAACCATCATAAATGTTTAAAATTGGAAGAATGAATGTTTGAGGATTGAAGGGTGGTGAAAAAGAAGTCCGACAGTGCAAACAGTGCAAGAAACAGAGCATGAATTTAAAAGAACGACTTGATGTTAGCACTAGCCGTGTCTGCGCTCAATGTGCGTTCGTTGGAGATGCTTGTGCGGCCGCACATCACCAAGAAAAATTCCTATGTTTCTGAAGCAATGTGCGGGCTAATGTGCGCCCGCACTTCTCCACTTTATGCATGCACATCCAAAGCGACCAAATCCGAAATTTCGTATTTTATTCCTTTTTCTTATTTTTTGTATCTTATTCTTACTAGAAATTAATTAATGTAATTTCCCTATAAATACTTGTCTTTTAAGACTATTAGGATCATCTTTTAACACCTTTTAATATATTTCATAGTTTTAGCAAACTTTAGCTTGGTCTTGGAACTTTTGGAGACTTGATTCAAGAGTTCAAGATTATTTGTTTCTTCTATGATTTTTCTTGTTTAATGTTTATGAATTTCTTTTATTTTGATTTGGTGTTTGCTTTAATTATGAGTAGCTAATTTTCTTATATCCTAGGATTAGAAAGTAGATGGATAGTTAATTTTTGATTCTTAATCGATTAATCAATTACGACTTTCTCTTCATTCTTATATTCTTGGTTTGATTGTTTGCATAATTGTTTAGCTACCAATTCTGCATAATTTGATGTGTTAATTTAAGATCGGAAGAAGATAATTAGCACTTGATCTAGAACGTAGGACATACATTGCAATTTAACCAGGAGGGAACGAGCCTTGTGTGAGAGCATTAATCTAATAGATCTTTTTGAAGTTGCATGGATATAATGTTTGTCGGGAACAAAAACCCTTGCATGTGATCAACGGTTTATTCGCTACGGGAGTATGTTTAAACAAATTTTGTTATTGTTTTCAGAAGAGTCGAGTTCTTATGTTAATTGATTGATTGGTTAAGATTTGAATTTGAATTATTCATTGAAATCGAAGTCTTAGGATATCTTTTGTCATATTTGAATTTTTTAATATTTTTACTATTTGCCTTTTCATTGTTTGTTAATTTTGAAATTAATAATTCAAAACTAAAGTTCAAAGTCTAAATAGAGGATATACAATTAAAAGTAGTATTCATTGGAATTAATACAATCCCTTTGGAATACGACCTTGCTTTCATGTGCTCAATTACACCCGTGCACTTGCACTGTGAAAGAAATTAGCGAACAATGTCTTCGATGAGTACTTGAAGATCGGAGATACGATGAGCCGTCAATGCCTCCGAAAGTTTTGCAAAGCTATCATCGAGCTTTTCGGTGATGTGTACTTGAAGAAGCCAAATGCTCAAGACACCGCTCGGCTGCTGCAGATGCACGAGGAAAGGCATGGCTTTCCGGGGATGCTCGGGAGCCTTGACTGTATGCATTGGGCATGGAAGAATTGCCCCAAAGCGTGGGCGGCTGGCTACACACGAGGAGAAGTGGGCAGACCGACCTTAATTTTTGAGGCCATGACGTCTCAAGATTTATGAATGTGGCATGCCTTTTTAGGAGTAGCCAACTCTAACAACGATATCAACGTCCTCAACGGGTCGCCCTTATTCGCTGATGTTCTTGAAGATAGGGCTCCGGCATGCGAATTCGTTGTGAAGGGAAGGCACTACGACATGGGTTACTACTTAACCGATGAGATCTACCCTTGTTGGCCAACACTAATCAAGAGTCCCTCGATCCCAACGGACTTGAAGTCGACGAGGTTCAAGAAGATGCAGGAAGCGGCGAGGAAGGATATTGAACGTGGAGTTCTTCAAGCCCGATGGGAAATTATCAGGAATCTGGCTCGGAATAGGTATACGAAGCACCTCCGGAACATCATTATTTTACACAACAAGTTTGTATTTTACACAACACGATCATTGAAGACGAGAAAAACGATGCTAAGAACTGGAGGACGATGCGGAAGCATCGACGTCACGTGGTGTAGACTAGCAGCCCACTCTATTGGCCTTCAAAGATTATCTCCAACGGGAAGAAGAGTTGAGAGATGCAAGAAGCACCAACGACTCACCAATGATTTCATGGAACATCTTTGGATCCGATTTGAACCTCTTCAAGACTTGGATGCATTATTTTTTTAATTTTTTTTATTTCAATTAATGTATTGGTTTTTTTTTCAATTAATGTATTGTATAGGATTCGTTTCAATTAATAAAAATTTTGAATTTTTGATTTAAATTAATGCAAAATTAATTTTCAGAAATTTAGATGGAGATAGGACATAAACAATCCCATTTTAGGTGATTGTCTCTATTTGGGCCCCACTGAAGATGGAACCATTGTGGATGGCCTAAAGAGACGTTATTACATATCACAATTTGAATTTCTAATAATATGATTGAAGTCATTTTCATTTTCAATTTATATTTTAAAAATATTTTCATGTGAGAGGTGGGTATACTACATCTACATCTACATGTATACTTATGAAAATTTCCCCAAATTTTGAAAGTCATTTTGAACTTTCAATTCCTTTTGTTTTAGAATTTGTCCTTTCGATTTATCTAATCTAATCATAATTGCACCCCCCCCCCCCCTAATTAGTCGAAGGCATTAATTAAGATTACTTGCGGCATTAAATATAATTTTTTCAATAAATTCTTATTTTTATCATGATTTTTAAAAATATACGATCTTTTTAGTCATTTACCTTCGAACGTTTAACTCCAGTCAAAGTAATATAGAGTTGGCGGTAAAAAATGCTTAGACCATTCATAGTGGGTGGTTCGTTCTCTGGTTTAAGCTGGCCAAAGAACAAGCCCTCACAGATGAGTCGTGGGCCGTTCTATGGAGTGTGACTCATTGTAATTTGTAGAAGGCACACGAGTGCATGCACCATACTAATAAAATCAATTTTTGAGGAAAATAATGTCACAAGCGGCTAAAGTGCACACCTCCCCCTCTCCACCTCCTTTTATATCTCAATTATTTCACCTCCTGTTTTTCTTTTACTCGATGTGAGACAAAATGTCTCACCCCTTTTTTTTCAACCTATCTAAAAAATTTTGCCAAAATTTATCTCCTTAATTACTCGATGTGGCTCAACGATTTTTTCTATTAATTTATGTAATTTTATTTTATTTAAATCATGTAATTTTCATATTTTAAAATTATTGAAAAACCAGTTATGTTTAATGTAAAATTCATATTTAAATTAAATAAAAATTTAATAACTCAAAATTAATTAAACGAGTCAGGGGAATGACAACCACTATACATCAGTGGAAGTGTGTCTCAAAATATCACCGTTGAGTAAACTTGAGTTTGACTAAGATTGGGGGCAATGAATGAAAAGACACAATTCATAAATTTCAAGAAACATCATCAATTCATATACTCCCTCCGTCCATGAAATATGTACCCATTTGTGGTCACGGAGATTAAGAAAGCTGATAAAGTAGTAGTTGATGGAATAAAGGTATACTTTGAAGGGTAGTTTTAAACAATGCTTTTAGTTTGTTAATTTGTGATTAACAAAAGCTACAAGAATTAGGAGATATTTGTACACACACTGTATTGCCTTATTTATTTTTGCATCTCATCAACATCATTCAATTTTTTTTTCGTGCCACTATACTGCTTCATTTTTTTAGCTTTGGATGGTTATTAATTTTTGTATTCTTGCATCGTGTTTTAAACAATATGGAATGAATATACACAAGCTACTGAATAAGCAGCAGCTTTGGATTATTTTCGTGTAAATGAAGCAGTAGCATTAGTAGGCAAAAAGCATAAAAAATAAATAAATGCAGCCTTCTTAAACAATCAGGAAAGCAATTTAGAAGGCAAAACTGAAAACTCAGTTTTCATTGAATAAATAAACATTAAAAGTACATTGATGTGATCCAAATTCTGGAGGGAAATTTGAAACTGACCTAACCCACTAAAAACATCAATAAATACAGACTTGAAGGTAGATTTTCTTCATTGCAACAACTACAGGGCAATAATGGTTCTCCCAACAAGAAACAAAGATCTTACTGATGTAGAGCAGAATACAATAGCACAGTGGCTACTTCAACGCAGTATGAATGGAAAGCTGAATTGGTGAGCAAAAAAGGCCGTTGCAGAGGAAATTGACCAGGCATAAAGAATAACCATAAATCTCAAGATCAAGTGCTGCATATCATCAACCGGCCCTTAAATCCACAAATCAAGCATCACCAGCCCATAAGCCATATGAGCCTTAATACGCTAGGGACGAAGATCCCTAGCGTCTGCATATATTGGATCCTTGCTTCTTCACTCTTATACACATTCAGAATGAACGGCAACATCTCCGATTCAGATTCGACGGCGGTTTCCGGCACGATGGTTTCAGAACCAAAAGCAATATCATCGCCGGTCAGAGGAGATTCCGGCACGATGGTTTCAGAACGGATCAGAGAAGATCCCGGCACTATCTCATCCCAGTCGATCTCCCATGAATAGGTGGGTATTGGGGAGAAGTGCGTAGCTTCTGGGTACGACAGATCCTCTTCAAAAAAAGGAGTTTGGAGATTTTCAGAGAGAGGTAGCGGGGGAGATTCAGAGTTCATTGCGGCGTGGGATTGTGGGAGAAGAGCGATAGTGAGAGTTAGGGTTACAGATGAGATTTTGGGGGAAATGGGTAGAGCGAGAACAAACAAATGGATTGATTTTTGGGCTGGGTTGGGAGATATTGAGTTGGGTAATTAGGGGATTTAATTAGTGTATTAATTGGGTTAGTTTAGTTGTTAGTGGTGGGTTTATAATGACAGAAGGTAGTAAATAGGAAAAAAGTAAGAAGGTATAAGTGTAAAAAAAATAAAATAAGTATATATATCGTGGACACTTTTTTGGTGGTAATTAGGCACATATATCATGAACGGATAGAGCACTTATTAAATTGAGAATTAAATGACGGTGGTATATAATTTAGATTTTTAGCGACTAGACGAGGCTATTACACCTTTTCGACACTTATAATTTTTAAAGCCTTCTTATAATGGCAGCACTTCAATTTGCTCTTCCCTCCATAGCTAGTGGCCGGCGCCGGCCGGGGTCCCGGTCCATTATCAGACCGGTGAGGTGCGCGGCTGATCGGCAGGCTCTCTTTAACCGCATTGCACCTGTCTATGATAACGTGAGCATGGAACAATTCCGTTTTTTACCAAGCTTTTATCTTCGTTTAATGTCTAAATTTAGCTCGAGTTACTGATTTTTTTCGGTTCTCTGAAATGGGTTTTGTTTTTTGAGGAATTATTGGTGTATTTTGCTTGTTTTCGCAGCTGAATGATTTGTTAAGTTTAGGAAGACATAGAGTGTGGAAGAGAATGACTGTTTCTTGGAGCGGGTATGTTTTCTCATTTTAATTTTTTTTAATGGTAAATTTTGTGTATTCTAGAAGTATATATATCTATACGCATAGTAAATTATGCTTGCGGGATTTTAGTAAATAACTTTCTAATTCTTGCAATTTGATGCATGATCACAAATTTCAGCGAAATTAAACCAAAAATAAGTTTGGTTGTAATATGAAAATAATGCATAACCTAGTTTAAACTAACAAGTTTAAATCTTTTTTGTCTAATTTGATTTTCTCGGGATTTATTGCCATGCTTCGACTTATTACAGATATAAAGTTTGTTAGTGATGTTGCTCAAAGTAAAAGTGATGTAATTAATATACAAAAGATGACTAGACTTTGTAATTTTTCTCACAATTAATTGAAGATTGCACAGCTTTTTGTTTATCTAATTAGTAATTAAGGAGTGAGATTCTCTCGGAAATGGGATTAAGGTTTATGAAGATATTGAATATTACTGTGAAAATACAACTTGGTTATGCTGTGAAGTCGGAATTGAGCTAATTATGGAAAGTAAGGTTTATTAATTATGTGAAAACAGAGTTAAAGAAGGAGACACTGTGTTGGATGTTTGTTGTGGAAGTGGGGATTTGGCTTTTCTCTTGTCTGAGAAAGTAGGAATCAATGGCAAGGTTTGGTTTCCTCACATCTTCTTCGTCTTGTTTACTTTACGACTACTTATGTTCAAAATAAAGATCTGAACTATGAAGCATACTTAACTGTTGTTTCTTAATTTCCTTAATGAAATGTTTGTTTGTTTGCTGAGATTATAAGACATTGAGATTAAACAAATACTATTAAATTTGCTTGCTTGCCTGATTTGTTCAAAATTTGATCAACCTAATCAGATGACTAATTCTCGACTGAGGCACTACATCTAGAATTGACTGAGTTTTAACAGAATTGAAAGGGTTCCATTTGATGTTCTATCAAGATGTAAGCTGGTGCGCAACTGTTTCATTTGTGCATCTTGACATACCAAGTCTGTTTGGAATCATCTTGCATAATATGTCATTATCTATCAGCAAGTGTAATAGTTTCAGTTTATGCATCGATTCCAAAAATTAAACGGTCATTTTGTCCTGTGACTCCTGTCGAGCTGGATAGCTCGTGCTAGGATGCATCATCACATGAAGCTACCTTATCTTCGACTTATATGTTTTATCGACTTGAATTAGTTTGTATCTGCTGTTATGATTTTTGTTTACAGTTTGCTGTATCCTTCTCATAGTCGTATTATGAAGCATTAATTCTCAATTTAACACCTAAATTCAATCTTCCATTGCCATATCTAATTCTCCTGACTTATTTTTGGATCCATGTGGAGTTTATGCAAGCAATAAACATATTTATTCACTTTCTGCACTGGGTATTGCTAGGTGATTGCTCTCGATTTCTCAAAGGAGCAGTTACAAGTTGCTGCAAGTCGCCAGAGTGAACGATCAAAGGCCTGTTACAAGAACATTGAGTAAGCATATGCATATTCTATATATATTTATATATATCTATCTTGCAGCTAAAATTTGGAGGTAACAAAATTACTAAAGTTTCCTTGAAGCTTTTTTTTTTTGGGTACTCGAATCCGCTTCATGAAACTTGATTCCTTGAAGGTGGATTCAAGGAGATGCAGTTGATTTACCATTCTCCAAATCCTCATTTGATGCCGCAACCATTGGCTATGGCTTACGAAATATTGTAGATAGGAGAAAAGCAATGGAAGAGATGTACAAAGTTCTGAAACCTGGCTCAAGGGTATCTATTCTGGACTTCAACAAAAGCACTAGTGCATTAAATTCTTCAATTCAGGTGTGTATTAACTATAAGAATTTTTCTATGGTGACATTTACATTCTTTGTAATCTCATAAGCCTATAGAATAATGCGCTTAAGCATTCATGCCAGATTTTTTAAGCTGAAAAATGTGCCTTTTTTTCACGAAAAAACTGAGTAAAAAATTGATTTGACTTGCAACAAACCTAATAAGTTTGATGTTTACATATGTCGAGAATTTCATAGATCACATTATTAAAAATAGAAATCTCTCAAGTTATTTGTTTCCGACTTTCCATAATTTGGTTATTTCAGGATTGGATGATTGACTATATAGTAGTTCCTATTGCAAGTGGCTACGGCCTAGCCAACGAGTACCAATACTTGAAGAATTCAATCAAGGAATATCTGACGGGTATTTCCTATTTCGACATCTACATACAATATTTGCCTTAGTTTGAGGAATCTGAAAATGAATAGATGATTTGTGATGTTTCATTGCAGGAAGTGAGTTGGAGAAGCTAGCTGCAGAAACAGGCTTTTCTGAGGCCAAGTTCTACGAGATTGGTTCAGGGTTCATGGGGAATTTGGTAGCGACCCGATAGGAAGTTTCCTTGCCAGTCTGATCTTCTGAACGCAGGTTCGATTTCACACGCTGGCTTCTTCAACTGCTGAATCACGTTGTTACCTGTCTTATAGTTGAGTGATGCTATAGATTAAAATATGATAATATACAGAAGCCTCTCACAATCATAGGTCCCTTGGCAATTTTGTGCATATGTATAAGATAGTGCTGCATCTATACAAAATCTGTTTGTATCTTTACATTGTTTAATAAAATATTTGATATTTCTTTTGACTGAAATCTCCTGAGTTCATCACAGATTTAAGTATGGCCTTGTAGCACATGTAATTTACAATAGATGCATTAAATTGGAAGATTTAATTTACACCATCTACACAGACTAAGTGTGTATTTCTAAGAAAAATTTCTGTAGAATCCAATAAGTAAATTCTCTCTCTCTCTCTCTCTCTCAACAAGGATTCAACTTTAGATCCTTAGCTTCTCTAGGAAATTGAGCTTCTAATTCACCTGGGAAGGAAAAGACTTTGGGAAATGCTGGCAACTGAAGCTGCGTCACCATGATTGAGGATTGGCGACGTGTCCAAGCTCATGTCATTGAATTCCATAGTTTTGTCATCCATGAAGGGGGGGTTTGTCGGTGCTGGCAGGTGTTCTTTCCCCACTAGCATCAGTAGCGCCTTAGACATGGTTGGTCGTAACGAAGGGATTTCTTGGGTGCACAAGAGTCCCACGTGAATCGTCCTTAGAATCTCATTTTTAATGTTGACGGTGCTGTAGTTGTGCAGCATTAGGTTCGGGTCGAAGAGCTCCTCCGCTGTTCTTTGCTGGAAATGTGTCCATGCCTGAATTATACAAGATAACTTAGTCCCAAGAAACTTATTTAGTATATATCCATTGCTAGAACAGCACTTAAAACTCACAATTGTCACCAAACTGTCTGTATACTCTGTGGTTTTACTTCTGTTATTCTGCCTGCCCGTCACGATTTCCAGCAGAAGAACTCCGAAGCTATAAACATCAACTTTTTCTGTCAACTGACCATGAGCTAGGTATTCTGGAGCCATATATCCTCTGCAATTTGTGAATTTAATAAAGAATTTAGGATCATATAGGCGTATTACTTAAGTAGTATGATTAATAAAACTCACAGTGTTCCTGCTATGGCTGTACTGATATGACTTTTATCTTCTTGGAAAGACCTAGCCAACCCGAAATCTGCAATTCTAGCTCGTAATCTCGAGTCCAAGAGTATATTACTGGCTTTTATGTCTCTGTGAATGATTCTCGTTTTCGTGTTTTCATGAAGGTAGACCAACCCCTCTGCTGTTCCTATAATGATCTCAAGTCTCTTCTCCCAGTTCAGTGCTTTACCTTTGCTTGAATCTGCCAACATTGTTAAGACCAGAAACCTAGTTTTAGACATTCTAGTATTCTACTGCTTTGACCTCGTTGTAACTGAAATCGACTACTTACCAAAGATGAATCGATCTAGGCTCTTGTTTGGGAGATATTCATAAACAAGAAGGCTTTCTGGTCCTAAGCAACTGCACCCTAACAATCTTACTAGATTCTTGTGTTCGACGCTGCTTATCATGTTTACTTCATTGAAGAAATCTGCTGCTCTGTGTTTGTTGTTGAAGAAAAGCCTCTTGACAGCAATCTCTCTCCCATCTGGCAGAACTCCCTGCAGCGAGATTTCATTTCCCATTATCAGAATTCGCAGAGAAAAAAGGTTTGCTTTTCTACATCATGATTCATGACCTTACCTTATACACTGTCCCGAAACCACCTTGTCCGAGCTTGTTTGCTTCATTGAAAGAATCAGTAGCTTTCTCTAGGGTGGAGTGTTTGAAGTTTAAGCTTTGGTCATTAAGGGTCTTCACTAGTTTCACCACGTCGCCTGAAACAGGAAAAAACGATCTTTCTAAGATTAATCTAGCCTCAAGGTTGCTGATAACATACTAGGAAAGTCTAACCTAGGAAACATTCACAAAATCATGTAGCCTCGTACCTTTTCTCTTCTTTTGGATGGTTCTGTTCTTCCACGTGTAGAATCCGATGACGGCCCCCATCGTTAGGACTGCTGCTGCACTGATAGCTGCTATCACAATGCCTATAACTCTCCCTGCAGCAGCAGCAGCAGAAAACCTATATCAGAAAGGTAAGAAAGCTGAAAACTCTGACAAAACTAGTTTTATTACCTCTTGAGCTTCCATTTCTAGGTATGGGATTGAGGAAATTCATGTCCGAATACCTCATGAAGCACCCGGTGTTGAGGGCCCGGCCCTCAGATGAAGGCAAGCATCCCATTATTGATTCAGTCGCGTTCTCCAGGCAGGCCTGGCAAGCGCTGGGGCTGATCGTCCTCCAGCAGTCAGCCAGAACATAGGCCGACTCATTTCTTGATCGAGCCAGGCCCACCTGAGCCCGTGCATAGCCGTTATTAGTTGGTGCAGTTGAAACTGCCTGTGACAATGCCTGTTTCACTGATTCACGGAATGCTGGATCAGGCTGGGTTTTGTTCCCACATTCAGGATGGTCTTTCGGGCCTGTGTACTCCTTAAAGAAGGTGTAATTCTCGGCCCGCATGAAGCAGCCATCAAGGTAGATCCTCCCTCCATTTTCAGGATAGCACTGAGGTAAAATTGTGCGGGCCTCAGCATAGCACAAGACGCAGTCGACTGGGGAGAGATCGCCGTAGCATTGGGCTAAGCCATAGTTCTTGTCGGGCCCTGAGCCCATTTCCGCTATGCCGAAGCCCGAAACTCGGATTTGTGTACTAATATTCTCCATTGTGGCCACAAAGTTTGGCACAAAAACAGTGGTGTTGTGCTCACGTTGGCTTCCACACATTAGTTTTATTTTCTGAGATCTTGGTTCTGCATATATTGCATCTGGTAGTAGTAGGATCACCATAGTGATGATGATCATAATAATCTTCATCATGGTTTTCTCCCTAGAGAGAGAGAGAGAGAGAGAGAGAGAGATGATTATCTCAAGAACAGTGGAAACATGATGGCATTTAATTAGGAAGGAAGAGATAGAATCAAAGTTTTTGCATAATAAAAGTCTAAAGTCTGAAAATAAATTAGTAGTATTAGAGCAATTTGAGGCGTTTTATCTTCAAATCCCACCTAACTTGAAATCACAATTTTCTTCAAATAAGCAATTATTTAAGTTGTGGGACCCTTTGAAAACACATGGAAAAAGATACAGAACAAGAAAACAACGTAAAATGCAGGCAACATTAATTTTCAAAAGATAAATAGGACCCCCACATCGTTCACATACACATTGATATAATACTAGGAAGTACTAGAAAGTAGCAAGTTGTCAAAACTTTAGCGGCTTAGCCTAATTACATATATTTTCTTAGTATAAAATACTGTTACGCTCTCATATTCAACACCTAATTCTCTGTAGAAGTATCATTTTTTTAATTTTTTTTTTTTTTTTACCTTTGATCACGTTGTAATCATGGATCATCATCAGCGAAGGTAAGAAAAATAGTTGAAGATTAAAGATCTGCGTTCTAAAAGAAACACGAATTGATCATATTGAAGACATGATTATTTTAGTTCCCCTCAAAAAAAAAAAAAAAAAAAGGCATTCTATTATTCGGTGCTGAATTCGAATTACACAAACATTTACAGAAATGCTTAGCAGATAACGAGGAATTAGAGATTTCTTACCTCTTAGTATTCTCGGAGAGTTGGCTTTTTCCTCAAGTGAGATAAAGGATAGAGAGAGAAGGAAATGGAGTGCATGCAGAATACTAACGAATTGTACGATATTGTGTCTGTTATAGAAAAAATTCTTACAAGGGTGTAGGAGTAAGAATTTCTCCTATTATAGACACAAGATTAGAAAGATATGTGCAGGATTCGTCTGTATGAGAGAGAGAGAGAGGAAGAAAATATGGAGAAATTGGTGGTGAAATTTGGAATAATTTTCCATGATTAAATTTTCAAACTTTTGAAGATTGACTATTATAGCATGCACCGAAGCTTCTTCAACTTGAGTGCCTCTTTTTGTCGCTTTTGACGGTTGCTTTCTCTTGGATTTCAGCAGTCAACTCCAATAATTACACCACTAAACTCAGATAATTTATTCTCTCATACAATTTCAATCGTATTTAATCCAAACATGCATTAATTATTGTAAATTACTGTATTAAGTAGTGTAGTTTTGCAATTGTATCTTTGCAGTTTAGTATAACTTTTATTATTGTACTACTTAAAATTACTAGGCTACTACTATAAGATACTATGCTCACAACATTTGAAAATATAATATGAGCGAACATGGTCGAATCATGCATCTGTGAATATATAAAATGTGAATGACATACAGAAAATTGCTTCACAACAACCTTTGGTCGAAGTCGAACACAAAGCACAACTTTGAAAGCATTCAATTTGATATATCCTTCAAATTAAAAGCATTCTGATAAAAAAATGATTTCTTCATATCTAAGAACTTGAGCACATAAATCAATCATACGGTAGTACTTAATTTTGGGCCAAAGCAAAACCCGGCTGTGCTTCCTTCTGCTGCAAAATGTGGAAATGCATGCAGTGGGCGGGCTTCATACAATTTTTAGTTTGAGTAAGTTGTCGTGCAACCGGTTGCACAGCGTGAGACGGGCGCGTAGCGCATGCACTGCACGCACGCATCTCTCACGCACGGCGCGTGTTGTGCACGCGCCCAATTCTTTTTTTTTTTTTTTCTTTAATAAGTCCATATGCACACTACCATATATTCATATGCATTGTACTATATGTTGATATGCACACCGAAGAGTATTGATATGCACCAATTGTTTCGCCTGTTTTAGTGTATTTTGATTGATTTCCGATATGGTTTGCTTACTTTTTAAAACTTAAAATGCACTAATGTTGTGGTTCGAGTTTCGTGTGGTGAATGCAGGGTTTTGCGTCAAGTGAATGATTATAAGAGAAGCATGTCGAGTAATTGCAAGGTTAAGGACCCGTCGATCGTCCGGCACAAAGTATCGTGTTGGGCGATCGCCCGACTGAGGGGATTGAGGACGAGCATAGACAGAGGCTACACCTGGGCCCTCGTCTACGTCCGACGATCGTCCGGCATGCGGGCACGAGGACGAACGACAGAGGGCATCCATGGACGCTCGTCCATCTTCGACGCTCGCCCGCAATTTGGAGAATGAGGACGAGCGAACGACAGAGAAGTACTACGGACGATCGCCTGCTTCGGACGCTCGTCCGGGTATGCTTGGTGGCGCATGGTTGGGGCGCTCGCCCATGTCTAACGATCGTCCGATATGTGTGGTTGCAAAGGGGTATTCGACGATCGTCCAGCTGAGGCGGCGCTGAAACCTATATATATATATATATATATATATATATATGGAATTGGAATTATGTGGAACACGGTTTATTATTGCTTTTAGTCTTCCGCCTCGCAAAAATGCACTACTTTTCTTTTTCAGTTTTCTTTCTCTCTTCCAGTTTTAGATAGCTTTATTGCATTCAATTCGTACAGGTTTTGTGACAGATTTCCACCACGGATTCGGTTTTAATTATTGTAAGTTTCTTTCCGTTCATCTTAATTTATGTCTGATCTATTTTCTTCTTAGAACTAGGGTTTATACTTTTGTCTAGGTTAATTTGTCTTTCAATTTCTTTAGATTAGAACAACCAACCCAATCAATCTTTACTGCTTATTTTTATTTTCTGTTCTTTTCGCAATACGAACGTTGCCCTGTTAAGTCTTTCTCGAGAGATACGATATTCGGGTTTAACTTATTCAATCTAAACGACCACGTTAATTTGCGTGAAACTTAGGATTAATTTTAGTTGAACAAATTTGGTGTCGTTGCCGGGGAAGGCTTTAGGCGATTTTTGTGTTGCAATTTTTATTTTTATTTTTGTTTGGTTATTTTTCTCCCTCCGGTGCGTTTAATCTGTTTGTTAGTGTTGTGTATGCGAGGTCGTAGAAGTCAGAATCAACCTTTAGCACCGTATATTGACAATATCAACAGGAGAAGCGCAATTCTGGAACAAGTAAGGGAGGTAACCGAACCGTTGCCTAACGAAGTTGAAGACGAAGCTTTGTTGGGGGATTTATTTTGTGATTTCGAAGAAAAACTTCAGTTGAATTGCCAGGGGAACATGGCAACTGGGGAAAATCAGCTCATGGGAGAGTACTCCCGACCCATTATTGAAGCCACGACATCGGCAATTGTCCTCCCCACTGGCGTTAGGAATTATGATTTGAAGTACAATTACTCTAGCATGCTTCCAACTTTTCACGGCATGCCCAATGAAGATGCACTCCAATTTGTTCGTGAATTATGCTAGATTGTGCAAACTTTTCCTCTTTTGGACCTTATAGAGGATCAATTAAGGCTCAAGTGCCTACCATACACCTTGAAGGATCGGGCTCGGACGTGGCTTCCATCGCTACCGTCCAATTCCATAGACTCTTGAAAGGATGCTTGTGAAAAGTTTATGCTAAAATTCTACCCCAATCACAAGACTCAGGAGATTCGTACTCAGATTATGAATTTCACGCAAGGGGGAAGATTCCGAGCCAGGGTCAACAGCTACATCAAGCTTCAGCGGTCACCGTATTGAGAAGTGGAAAGACGATAGATAATAAGGTGGGAGACGCACCGTCAGAGGAGGCACAACCTAGAGTTGAGAAAGAGCAATCAGAAATCCGACTGCATAAGGCTGAAAAGCCTTACCGCCCACCAGTGCCCTTTCCTAGCAGACTGCGGAATGAGAAGCAGGACCAGCAGTTCTCTGATTTCTATAAGATGCTATCCAAGGTGAATCTTAATTTACCTCTTCTTGATGTGATCAGAAACGTGCCTGCCTATGTGAAGTTTTTCAAGGAGTTGGCATCCAAGAAGAGGAAGTTTGATGAGCCTGAACAAGTTCTAGTATCTGAAAGTGCTAACTCAATTATGCAGCAATCTCTACCTCAAAGCAAAGAGATCCTGGGAGTTTCGTGATCAAAATTGCCATGGGGAACGGAAAGGAAGCCTCTGGAATGCTGGATTTAGGAGCAGAGATCAATCTGATGCCCTACTCGATTTTCAAGCAGTTGGAATTGGGAGAGTTGAAGCCGACACAGATGTGTTTGCAACTGGCAGATAGATCGATTCGCCACCCTCGAGGAGTTATTCAGGATGTTTTGGTTCGAGTGAGGAAACAAATCGTGCCGGTGGATTTTGTGGTTTTGGAAATCGGAGACGTCAAGGAAGATGGACGAGAGCACACATTACTATTGAGGAGGCCATTTATGGCCACAATTAACACTCTCATTGACGTAAAAAATGGCATAATTAAGATGTCAATTTTGGGTGAGTCAGTTTCGTACGATGTTCGAGCCAATAAGGGGATTTCGTCTGCCAACAGCATTGATAATTGTTCTTACATTGATGCTATTGACACACTTGACGAGGCCTGTTTTATGGAAGAGAAGCAGATTGATGAGGTTTTTGAAGGCTCAGCCGACTTGGAGGAGCGGCTCAGAGAGGAAGCAGCTATGGAAGCATTGTTGTCAACCAATCTAACTGTTGACGAGCCAGTGATAGTAGAGGTTCTTAAAGAAGAGAATGAGGTAGAGCTTGAGTTCTGCCAATTTGAAGTATGTTTTCCTTGAAAAAGGAAGGAAGAAGCCTGTCATAATCTCCTCCGAGCTCAAGGCAGACGAAGAAGAAGCATTAGTCGAGGTGCTCAAAAAGTTTAAGGCAGCTTTTGGATGGTGTTTGTCTGATATTAAGGGGATCAACCCTGCCACATGTATGCATCGGATTAATTTGGTAGAAGGAGCTACCCCGAAGAGGGACGGTCAAAGACGATTGAACCCCGTGCTAATGGAGGTTGTGAGGAAGGAGATTATTAAACAGCTAGCAGAGAGGATTATCTTTCCCATTGCTGACAGTAAATGGCTCAGTCCCGTGCACGTGGTCTAGAAGAAAGGGGGCATCACGGTGGTTTTGAATGACAATGATGAGATAGTGCCTAGGAGACCTGTTACTGGGTGGCGGATGAGCATAGATTTTCGAAAATTTAATGCTGCCACCAAAAAGGATCACTTTTCACTGCCTTTTATTGATTAGATGCTCGATAGATTGGCGGGGCATGAGTTCTACTGCTTTCTAGATGGATTGTCTGGCTACTATCAGATTGCGATTGCACCCGAGGATCAAGCTAAGACAGCCTTCACATGTCCCTTTGGCACATATGCCTGCAAGAGGATGCCGTTTGGACTCTGCAACGCACCAGGTACCTTCCAAAGATGTATGATGTCCATATTTTCTGAGATGATTAATGATTTTGTTGAGATTTTCATGGATGATTTTTCTGTGTTTGGGTCATCTTTTGACGATTGTCTTAGGAAAATTGCACGGGTCCTAGGGAGGTGTGTTGAAAGTGGTTTGACTCTTAGTTGGGAAATGAGTCATTTTATGGTTCGTCGGGGGAATGTGCTAGGTCATATCGTTTCAAAAAGGGGTGTAGAGGTCGACAAAGCTAAGGTGGATATGATTGAAAGATTGCCTCCACCTCGTGATGTTAAAGGAATTAGGAGTTTTCTTGGTCATGCCGGTTTTTATCGACGTTTCATTAAGGATTTTTCTAAAATTAGTCAACCTTTATATCGTTTGTTGTCTCAAGATGTGTCATTTGTTTTTTATGATGCTTGTCTTCATGCTTTTAATTTACTTAAAGAGAAATTGAGTATTGCACCTGTGGTTATTGGTCCTATTTGGTCAGAACCTTTTGAGATAATGTGTGATGCCTCTAATTTTGCTGTTGGTGCTGTTTTGGGTCAACGTATAGATAAAATGCTTCGTGTCATTTATTATGCGAGTCTGACTCTTACTTCTGCTCAAGTAAATTATACCACTACAGAAAAAGAGATGTTTGCTGTTGTGTTCGCATTAGATAAATTCCGTGCATACATCATAGGGTCTAAGGTCATCATTCACAGTGATCATGCTGCATTACGTTATTTGTTGACCAAATCTCAGGCTAAACCAAGACTTATTCGTTGGGTGTTGTTATTGCAAGAGTTTGATTTAGAAATTCGTGATAGGAAGGGTAGTGAAAATGTTGTAGCTGACCACCTATCTCGTCTTGATAATTTACCTTTTGCTTGCAATTTGTGATGATTTGCTTGAATCCTTTCCTTTTGAACAAGCTTTGAGTGCAGGGATTGTACCTTGGTATGCCGATATTGTCAATTACCTTGCATGTGATGAATTGAGGCCTGACCTTACTTCCCAAGAAAGGAAGCGTTTTGTCTCTGTGTGCAGGCAATATTTTTGGGAAGATCCGTATCTTTTCAAAATTGGGAAGGACGATGTTATCCGAAGGTGCGTGCCGGATGAGGAGCAAGCCAAGGTCTTGCAATTTTGCCACAAGACACACTGCGGAGGCCATTTTGGAGGTCAGAAGACAGCACACAAAGTGCTACAATCAGATTTATTCTGGCCTACATTGTTTAAGGATGCTCAGTCTTTTTATACTTCTTGTGATCGTTGCCAAAGGGTAGGGTCAATTGGTCGTAGGAACGAGATGCCCCTTAATACTATTCTTGTTGTTGAGATTTTCGATGTGTGGGGCATCGATTTCATGGGACCGTTCCCCAAGTCTTTTGGCTACGAATACATTCTTGTAGCGGTTGATTACATGTCCAAGTGGGTTGAAGCAATTTCCACTAGGACTTGTGATTCTCATGTCGTGTTAAGATTTATGCAAGAGAATATCCTTTGCAGGTTCGGATTTCCAAGGGCAATAATCAGCGGTGGGGGAAAGCACTTTTGCAATAAGATTTTCGAGAAGCTTATGAAGAAGAATGGTATAACGCATAAGGTGGCTACTCCCTATCATCCCCAAACCTCGGGCTAAGCCAAGACGAGTAATAAGCAAATCAAGGGGATCTTGGAGAGGACTGTCCAACCATCTCGGAAGGATTGGTCTTCAAAGTTGAATGATGCTCTATTGTGTTTGTTTTGCGTTGCTTTGGTTCTTTTGCTAGGTTGTTGGTGTTTATGTTATGCCTCGGCTTCTACTCTGGTTTGCACTGTGATCCTCCCTTCTTTCTTTTCTTGCTTCTTGATTGCCAATGGGAGGCTTCTGCTCTTCTGGGAACCATGAGCATGGGAAACCACATGAGGACACTTTAGATGACCTCTAAATATTCACACTTCATGAATTATGGCCATATAACCCAATTTGATTTGACAATTTGTTAATATGTCTGTTTAATTTTGTTGTGTGGTGAAGGGCTCTACCCCTCTTTCTCATTGGCTTAAATTCGTTCTTAATGTTGAGGAATGGGTATGGGAAACCACACTAGGATGTCGGAATTTCCGTGAGTAAACCTAGTGAAGATTGCCCGGAATTCACATTTTCTTTAGTGTAGTTTAAGAAATGGTTCAAATTTGGGATACTCTTTGTTGTTGTTGTTTCCTCTCTTTGATCTTGTACTCGGATGTTGGGTTGATTGAGTTCTTGCGTGGAGAGCAACTCATGTGTTGTGTGATGACTGTTGTCGATTGATGAGTAATCAATTGTTTGGTGATTGAGAGTTTATTGAGGTATGAATTATTTGGTTCAAGCTTCACTTTCTTCATTTTAATTCTTAGTAAGATTTGCTTGAGAACAAGCAAGGTTTTGTATGTGGAGAGGTTGTTTCGCCTGTTTTTGGTCGTGTTTAGAGTAGTTTATTTAGTGTATTTTGATTGATTTCCGATATGGTTTGCTTAGTTTTTAAAACTTAAAATGCATTAATGTTGTTGTTCGAGTTTCGTGTGGTGAATGCAGGGTTTTGCGTCAAGTGAATGATTATAAGAGAAGCATGTCGAGTAATTGCAAGGTTAAGGACCCGTCGATCGTCTGGCACAAAGTATCATGTTGGGCGATCGCCCGACTGAGGGGATTGAGGACGAGCATGGACAGAGGCTACACCTGGGCGCTCGTCTACGTCCGACGATCGTCCGGCATGCGGGCACGAGGACGAACGACAGAGGGCATCCATGGACGCTCGTCCATCCTCGACGCTCGCCCGCAATTTGGAGAATGGGGACGAGCGAACGATAGAGAAGTACTACGGACGATCGCCTGCTTCGGACGCTCGTCCGGGTAGGCTTGGTGGCGCATGGTTGGGGCGCTCGCCCATGTCCAACGATCGTCCGGTATGTGTGGTTGCAAAGGGGTATTCGACGATCGTCCGTGTCCGACGATCGTCCAGCTGAGGCGGCGCTGAAACCTATATATATATATATGGAATTGGAATTATGTGGAACACGGTTTATTATTGCTTTTAGTCTTCCGCCTCGCAAAAACACACTACTTTTCTTTTTCAGTTTTCTTTCTTTCTTCCAGTTCTAGATAGCTTTATTGCATTCAATTCGTACAGATTTTGTGACAGATTTCCACCACGAATTCGGTTTTAATTATTGTAAGTTTCTTTCCATTCATCTTAATTTATGTCTATGATCTATTTTCTTCTTAGAACTAGGGTTTATACTTTTGTCTAGGTTAATTTGTCTTTCAATTTCTTTAGATTAGAACAACCAACCCAATCAATCTTTATTGCTTATTTTTATTTTCTGTTCTTTTCGCAATACGAACGATGCCCTGTTAAGTCTTCCTCGAGAGATACGATATTCGGGTTTAACTTATTCAATCTAAACGACCACGTTAATTTGCGTGCAACTTAGGATTAATTTTAGTTGAACACCAATTTTTTACAAATTTTTTTATTTATAGTTTTTATTTTATTTTTTTATTTTTTTTTTCCGGCAGATCCTTCAGCTCCACCTTCGCTCCGATTATTAATATAAGGATAATCTTCGGACAACTATTTGGATTTTTCAGCTTGCTCCGAGGCCTTCGGCTCACCTCGCTTGAATCTTGACCAAAGAAGAAGCGAGAAACAAAACAACGAAGAGGCAAACAAAAAAAGAGTGTGCAAAATAAATTTGAAAATTTAGAAAGAAAAAATCAAAAAAAGAAAACTGGAAAAAGAATTGGTGCATATCAATACTTTTCGGTGTGCACATTAACATAAAGTACAGTGCATATGAATATATATGGTGGTATGCATATGGGCTTATTGCAAAAAAAATGGCGCGTGCACAAACGCGCCATGTATGAAAGGCGCGCGTACAGTGCATGCGCTAGGGTCTCACAGTGAGAATTTGCCTTTTAGTTTTGACTTGTTCTTATCAGTCACTTTTTCCTATTTCTTCATATCAAGTTCCTATTCAACATTCTAAGTTCCTCATGCTTACTCTGGTCTCCATTTTCGTGAATTTGAATCAAAATACCCTAATAAGTGCAAACTCTATAAAATAGTGGAATTGATGCAAAGACTTGTTAGAAACGTAATTTTATAACACAAATTGCATCAAATGCACCATAAACAACGTGATGTATTTAAATCCAAACTACCAACCCGGCCCTTATTATAAGTTAATATTTACTATTGTGAGATTTAATTGTGACATTTACAACGATACGGATTTAACTTTTATTTATTTACTATCAACGCGCGCTTGGTTAATTCGTAATTTTCGAACGCTTGGTAGATTGATTAAAAATTATTATTATTATTATTATTATTATTATTATTATTATTATTATTATTATTATTATTATTATTATTACTAGTAAATAGTCCGTCGAGTCTCGACGAGTAATAATTTTATATTTTCATCTCTATGTATATATTTTAAAAATAGTTTTTCTTGGATAAAATATTTTATTTCACAAAGTAAACAACAGAAAGAATACAAACATCTTACAAACGATAAAACAACCAAACAACAAATCACACTATTATAACTTTGAAAAAACTTGTCTTTCTCTCTCAACGCTTCCCCCTCACTCTTTTCTAGAATTTCTTTCCAAACGTTGACTGATATTTAAAAATAGTTGTATATGTTATTTAGAAGTTATTATGTGCATTAATTGTAAATCAAATTTAGGAAATTAAATTTATTTCGTATCTAATTCAACTTATAATTATAAATGACAATGAACCAGATACTCATTCATTAAGTATTTTTTAAATCTAAATTTGTTTATAATTCTTCTACATGTTTTCGTCCTAATCTTGATTAAAATGTGAAAGTATTGTCTATACCAATCGCAAACTTGTTGGGTAATATTCGATAAAAATGTAAACACTACAAAGTTAATATTAACTAAAATTAGTAAAAATTCTTCTTTGTATGTCAATTAAATCGTCTCGTTGGTTTTTGAATCATCTCGTTGTTTATGCTAAATTGATATCTCTAATCTTAGTCAAAATGCTGATAAGATATTTATATTTTCCAGATTTTTTTTCTTCTTTCAATTTTTAGCTGTCTATTCATACATTAAATTCAATATAATATGAGTAATATTTTGTAGCAGAAACTAATCAAAGAAGAAAGAAAAATATGAATGAAAGATAAAAAGAATTTCATGTAGATATATGTTACTTAAATTTAAATATATTTATTTAATTTTCATAGATACTTTTTTCGATATTTTCTATTGTCCACTTAAATGCTAATTTGCTTTCTTTTTGTTGATTTAAATTT
The DNA here is from genome assembly GCA_029490685.1 of Schizonepeta tenuifolia. Lineage (NCBI taxonomy): Eukaryota > Viridiplantae > Streptophyta > Magnoliopsida > Lamiales > Lamiaceae > Schizonepeta > Schizonepeta tenuifolia. The sequence goes on from CM055958.1 coordinate 82,701,040, forward strand.
AATTTTTGACGCTATTTATAGGCTAAATTTAAAAATAGTTTTATTTTTCATAACTATTAAACATATAAATAAAATGAAAATGGTTATATAACTCGTATTTATTAAGAATTTGAGAATATATATACCTATTAAGAATTGAGATATAGTATATGATATTAATTTTAATATGAATTATAATACAAAATTGAGATAAAGATAGTAATAATAGATATATACGTACATGTGATGTATGAAAAATTATTATATGAATATAATAAGTAATATATGTGTATTATGAATTAATAACGGAGAAAATAAGCTCGTCGAAATTCAATATGAAATACCTTTGTATTTTAATTTATATGAATTTCATGTAGATATATGTTACTTAAAATTTAAATATATTTATTTATTTTTCATAGGGATTTTCGATATTTTCTATTGTCCTCTTAAATGCTAATTTGCTTTCTTTTTGTTGCTTTAAATTTAATTGTTGACGCTATTTATAGACTAAATTAAAAAATAGTTTTATTTTTCATAACTATTAAACATATAAATAAAATGAAAATGGTTAAGTAACTCGTATTTATTAAGAATTTGAGAATATATACCTATTAAGAATTGAGATATAGTATATGATATTAATGTTAATATGAATTATAATACAAAATAGAGATAAAGATAGTAATAATAGATATATACGTACATGTAAGGTATGAAAAATTATTATATGAAAATAGTAAGTAATATATGTGTATTATGAATTAATAACGGAGAAAATAAGCCCGTCGAAATTCAATGTAAAATAACTTTGTATTTTAATTTATATGTACATTTTAAATATAAATATTTTTTATATCTTATTTAGAAGTTATGTTGTTGTTCGCGTTAGTTATAAATCAAATTACGAAAATAATTTTGTTTCACATATCTTAACTTAGTAATTAAGAATGTCAATATATGGGGTACCCATAGGCATATCCTAATCTAAATTTGTTTAGAATTCTTCTATATGTTTTCGTTCGAATCTCGATTAAAATAGTGACTTTATAGTATATAATATTGATATTATGAATTTTTTTAGCATAATATTATTAATTAATAATACACAAAGATCGAGTGTGAAGAATAGAGATAACAATAGTAATAACAGATATACATGATGCATGAAAAATTATTATTTGAATATAATAAGTAATATATGTGTATTATTACGAATTAATAATGCAAAATCACGAGAATAAAGGAAAATTAGAACGGAGCATCGTGGAGGGGGCATCATTTAGAGATAAAAAGATAAAGATAGTATATGAGGCATGAGAAATTATTATATGAATATAATAAGTAATATATGTATATTATTATGAATTAATAATGTTAAAATTACCCGAGTCAAGAAAAATCGGAACGGAGCACCGTATATTTTCCTATTTTTGATGCCGTGTTACTTCGTGCAGTTCCATCAGTACCAGGTGGTGGGCAGAGCTCTGCCGACGGCGGCGGAGGAGCACCCGAAGATTTACCGTATGAAGCTCTGGGCTACCAATGAGGTCCGCGCAAAGACTAAATTCTGGTACTTTTCTTGTCTCTAAGCAAGATTCCGATTTTTTACGATGATTTCAGAGAATCAAAATTTAGGTGTTTGTTGCTTAATCTTTGTCTAATGTTAGACTTATATTTGTTTGATGAATCAGGACCCTAATGGAATGCATTACTATCTCAATCTATGTATATATTGTATGCTGTTTGAGTTAAATTTGTGTTGCATTGTTTCATATACGTTGCTTGTTTGCATCAATTGTGCTGGTGGTTATGTTTCTTCAATGGTTTTTTGCGTGAAGGTATTTCTTGAGGAAGCTTAAGAAGGTGAAGAAGAGCAATGGTCAGGTTCTAGGTATTAATGAGGTATATTATCTCGAACATCGAGTGATGACTGAAGAGAATTTTGATCAGTGTTTTTGGTTGCTTAATTGACATGAGTGTAAACAAACATTATCCCTATATTGTTGTCTTGCATCAGGCATTCTAGTCAACCTGCTTTGAATTTTGATGCTCTTTTCTTGTGTTAATGAATACTATTGCTGATTACCAAGGTCGTTTTTGCTTCTGTATGTATTTGATTCTATCTCTAGTTTGCCTTGGAACTAAAATGCTAGCTATGATCGTACTACTTATTTAGTCTGGTTTGGAAAATATGCCATTCAATTGGTTTATTGCAAATCAATGTTCATCATTAGATATTCGAGAAGAATCCAGCCACAATTAAAAACTTTGGCATATGGCTGCGGTACCAAAGTAGGACTGGGTATCACATGTACAAAGATTTGCAAGAGGTGTTGAGAGATGGCTTCTCGTCACAGGGTCCAAATTATCAAGACCGCCACTGTCCCTGCCAAGAGGGAAAGCACCAGCAATTCCACGACTCTAATATCAACTTCCCCTTGATGTTCCCAAAGGTTAGGCCGCCATCCAGAAAGCTCAACACCACTTACTTGTTCGTGTAATTTGCTTCCAGCTAGAATCTCTGTCTGGCTTTACACGAGGTTAATCTGCCATTGCTTTATTCGTGAATTTTATATGTACCCCATTTTGTTGGATTAGAGCATCAAAGGAAATTTCAATGGACTACATTTCTTCTTGATGGATGGGCTTTTCTTATACTAATTTATATAAATATTTTCAATTGAGATGCTTGTCTTATCTTTGAAAGGTTATGATTTTGTCAGTGATTTTGGGGTGGAATTGATGAAGCTGTGGAACTTTCTTCTCTGTGCGACACTGCAGATTCTTGAAATTTACCTACATTAACTATATATGTATCCGACAACTAGGGGTGTAATCGAATCGAGCCAATCAAAATAGTTTGCAAGTTCAGGTATTTTTATAAATGGATGGATTCCGAATGTTTAAGTAGCTCAAACTCAAGCCTGATTTAACTAATTTTTGTAGTTTAGGTATTTCAAGAATGGCCCACCAAACAGCTAGACTCGGCCATGTCACACTTGTATATCATATAGCTTGAACAAGTGATTACTACCATCTCTTTTGTCTTCTCCAATTCAACTAATTTGGTCGAAAGTCTTGGTATTTAATGAATGGTGGGTCCCGAATAACTCACTATGTAGCAAGGTTTGATCACACTTCTAAATACATAAGATGCCTCGAACAAGAGGTTTATTACTATTACTACTCTCTCATTTATCTTTTCCACCAAATTCTTATTATATTTGATTGCAAAGTAACAGTAGGAATTTTGAAATATATTAACAAAGAAACCTCACCTTTTTTGCACTTCTTATCCTCACATGGCATTCACCATCTTTTGTGCCCCAATTACCCCTTTTTAACAAACTAAAAAACCTGTCACAGCTTCTTCACCAATCATTCTACTCAGTTTTTTTATGTATGTTTTATTCCAATTTTTATTTCATAGACCAACTTTTTGGCTAAATAAAGTAAACTTTACATACCAAGAAACCATTTTGATAGTGTGTTGATAATTTATGGGATGATAGACAACCTTATGGGTGTAAGAGAACTAAAAAAACCTAGGACCACTGAAATTGACCTAATTCTATCCTTTAGTTTTTATGAAATCCTAATTTGGGTAGTGGCATCACTAATGTTGGATAAGACTCTTTTATTTGTTTGGTTGTTTTTAGTTTGGTGGAAGTGTTGGTCTAAATTTTTAGGTTAGATAACGGATGCAATACATTATGATGAATGTAAATGAGTTTAAACAAAATAGTAAGATTTCAACAGCTCTAATAAAGTTCCTAGTGTAAGGGGAGGCAGCTAGTGGTTGTTAGTTCTAAACCGAATAATTACATAATTAATTTGTTTTACAAGAGAAGATTATTTATTTTGAATAAAAAAAAACAAATTGAAATTGAACTAGGAAAAGCAACCCAGCCAAACCGAATTTATTCTCTTAGTTTTGTTTTGCTCTCTCTCCTCGCAACGAAAATATAACTAAAAAGTTTTAGTGCTTAAAAAACAATACAATATTGAAATAATGCTTTATACTAGTAGATTAAAGCACAAGAAAATAAAATATATAGAATGCATTAGAAGGCTTCTGAGAAGTTTCTCCATTTTATAAATCAACCATTTATTTTAAAATATGATGCACTACAATACAAAACATTGCAACAAAAAATATAGAGGAAGAACTGCAACTTTGCATAGTGATGCATTGTAAACTTCCACTAACCTAAAGGAAGACAATAAACTAAGCTTTCCAACGAGATAAGCTACAAATAATTCCTGAAATTTAAATAACTTACCAACATTATATTCTTTTCAGCTTCCCAAAAAAGAAAGGGTACTCTTGTAATTTCAACCCCATGCCATGTCTGTTTCTGCAGCATTCAACTATATAAACTGTAACTAACCACCTCCTCTGTTTCCAACAACATAAACTTCCTTAGTAGAAAAAAATTTCAGATTGAGATGAAGAAGGCCAAAACCTTCTCTCTTCTACTCTGCTTTGTTCTCTGCCTTCTCATTTTGGCTGCATTTTCCACAATTGAGGCGCGAAAACACCATGGGAAGAAAAACAAAATGCATAAGCATAGCAAGAGCAAGAGCAAAAATGGTGATGAAAATGGAGCTGTATCTCAAGCTCCTGCACAATCTCCGCTGCCGAATTCTGGCATCATATTCAACATTTTGTCGTTTGGAGCTAGGGCTGATGGAGTTTCTGATGACTCAAAGGTGCAGAAGGTTTTTTTTTTTTTTTTTTTTCTGGAGAGATAAATGCATGCATTTCTTGAACAGTTGAACGACTAACATAAATAAACATATATTCTATTTGTGTTAAATGATCAAATAGGCGCTTCTAGAAGCTTGGAAATCGGCCTGCAAAGTGACGGGAGGGGTTGTGGAGATACCGGTAGGGCATGAGTTTATGATTAAGCCTCTAACTCTGCAAGGCCCATGCAGGCCTAATCTTGTTTTACAGGTAAGTTTGTTTTTGCATGTTATTTTTTCCAATAGGAAATCGCCTGCATTCTTTTTATAGTTTGTGGACTATTTATTGTACAGATAGACGGGACTCTTTTAGCCCCTCCCAAAATCGGGTCGTGGCCAAAATCAAGTTTGTATCAATGGATGAATTTCAAATGGCTGCAGAATTTCACCATTCAAGGTGGTGGCACAGTTGATGGCCAAGGCTCAAACTGGTGGAGTTCTTCTCAGCCTAATCAAGTAATGCTCTCTCTCTCTCTCTCTCTCTCTCTCTCTCTCTCTCTCTCTCTCATGCCATGACAGTGATTCTGATTAATTTTTCCTTTCAAAGAAGAAGAAGAGAGCTAAAAGAATTCCTGACATAAAACCAACTGTAAGAACTCTCTCTCTCTCTCTCTCTCTCTCTCTCTCTCTCCCTCTCTCTCTCTTTCCCTTTTTCCTTACGACGTTGTTCATACTAATTATAGCATGAAAGTAAAAACCAATTTTCTTGATTCAAAAACAGGCTATGAGATTCTACAAAAGCTACAATATTGAGGTTCTTGATCTTAGCATCATAAACAGCCCTTTATGCCACCTCAAATTCGACAACTCTAAAGGAGTGAAGGTGCAAAATGTCACAATCTCTGCACCTGAAAACAGCCCAAACACTGATGGAATCCATCTCCAAAACTCCCAAGATGTTGAAATCCTACACTCTGATATTGGCACAGGTCAAACTTCATCTCTCTCTCTCTCTCTCTCTCTAGTCCAACATGTTCTTGATTATTCTTGATTGTTGATTTTGTGGAACAGGAGATGATTGTGTCTCAATACAAACAGGCTGTTCCAACATTCATGTCCATCATATAAACTGTGGCCCTGGCCATGGCATAAGGTAAGAATTACTCCAAAATTACCTCATTCAAACAAACACACATAAACACAATCATACTTAAAAAAACCATCTCTTACATACCATAAAACTCTCAATTGATCTTGAACAGCCTAGGAGGACTAGGTAAAGACAGACGCGTTGCGTGTGTTTCCAACATTGTAGTAGAAAGCATCACAATGCACAACACTCTATATGGTGCAAGGATCAAAACATGGCAGGTAAAAAAGGCAATGATCAGTTTAATTAGTTCTACTCTATCTCTCTCTCTCTCTCTCTCTCTCTCTCTCTCTCTCTCTCTCTCCTCACATGATTAGATTATTTTGTTGCAGGGAGGGTTAGGATCAGTGAAGAATGTGACATTCTCAAACATACAAGTGAGAGATGTTAAGGTTCCAATCACCATCGATCAATACTACTGCGACAAGAAGGTGTGCAAGAATGAGACAGCAGCAGTTGCAATATCTGGAGTGAGATTTGATGAAATAAGAGGGACATACTCTGTGCAGCCAATTCACCTAGCTTGCAGCAATTCTGTTCCATGCATAGACGTGGATTTGATGTCGATCGAGCTCGAGCCTTCGCCTAATTACGGTGGATTTCAGCAGGCATTGTGTTGGAATAGTTATGGGAAAAAATTAGGGCCTCTTGCTCCTGCATGTATGGATGATTGTGTGAGAAGAGGAGGTGATTTTGTGAGGAGGATTTCTAGATCACATGATGTTTCTTGTTGGTGACTCACTACTTGTTTTACCAATTTGTTCTATCGGACCCTCCCTTCCGCTTCCCTTCTGCACTATTTTCAGATGCTAGAAGGTGTAGTTTTTTTTTTAATCTTTTCACGTTTGTCATTCATAATCAACAATGCACATTTTAGTGAAAGATAGTAGCAATTAGCAAATACTATATATTTATCAACCGTAAGCACTTTTTTCTTTTAGGTACACTATTTTAATGTCTACGAGGATAAAAAAAAAAAAAAAAAAAAAAAAAAAAAAAAAAAAAAGGAAAGGAAATTGCATAGAAGCGACCTAGATTGCACTCTGTGGTGGTGAGGTGACTGCAGGTTTTCTCCTCACAAAAGAAAAAGGAAAAGGAAAAGGAAAGTATTATAGAATAATTAGCAGCCTAATAATGATTATGGTGGATTCATGGTTAGCCATTTGTGCATTGCGACAAAGTAAGCCTAAATTTAGTTCAAGTAATTAAAGGGTTCAGTAGAGACAATATGACTGTGAAACTAAAGGCGTACCATTTGGATGCAGACAAATATGACATTTATTAAAGGTACTGAGAAATTATATTCATACAAAAATAAAATAAGAGAGTGAGAGGGAGGAGAAGTGTGAAGGGCTGTATACTGAAAGCAAAACTTTTATGTTTGTATTTATTTGATATCTTGTATCCACTGTTATTTTTATATTTGAAATATTGTTATTATATGATCATATTATAATCCAATTATCTCATACCTAGATTATATGGTGTGCGGTTTATCACAGAAATCTTATAATCGGTAAAGTTGAAATAAAAGTCGTGTTCACAGTTGAGACAACTTCGGACGAGTTGTCGGTTTAAAACGACAGCTGCTCAAGAGAGGAGAGGATTCGAAGCTCGTTGCCATCCAACGTCGAATCTTGCCATGGGTAACAATCGGAAGATCAACTCAGGAGCCATTAACTTTTCAGTTCGCAGGTAAACGATTCTAAACATCCTATTGACGTCGATTCTTTGGTAGGAGCGTGTTTAGAACTTGAATTTTGTATGTACTTATTAGACAATCAGAATGAATCGTGGGCACACGAACCTAGGGTTGTATACGAACCGAATAATTTTGGCTCGGTTCGGTATTCGATTCGGATTTGTGATATTCGAATTCAAAATTTTATGATTCGAATACACATACGAATACTTTTTTTGATTCGGTTAGTTAATGAATACGAATTCAAAATCATGATATTCTATTCGATATTCGAAAATATTCGATTCGGAATATAATATATATATATATATATATATGTATGTATGTATATTTAAAAATTAAACTAAAAGCTAAAGTAAAATAAAAATAATAACTTATTTCTGAAACAGTGTAACCCTATCTTTTTTTTTTCTTTTTTACCTGGAATTTATTATTGAGTATTTATTAGGCAAATGTATTGGATATAACATTTGCTATTGAATTTAGTGTTTAATTGTTTCTTAGGTGAAATATTATTTAAGAAAATTTTCTTCAAAATTGTGAATCAAATAGTGTATCATTTCGAATCGAATATTCGAATATTAGGTTTACAATCAACTCAAAAAAATGGACCAAATATTCGATTCGAATCGATATTCGCGAATATCATTCCGAATCGAATACGAATCAAAAAAAAATATTCGAAGCTGATTCGAATATGCAAATAATGACACGAATCCGAATCGAATACACCACTACTCGCTTCGTTTACAACCTTACATGAACCGTATTTCAATATACGGTTCCTACAAAGTGCGGACGTGTATGCATGGAGAGAGTGGGGTAAAAGTGATGATAGTATAGTGCAGTTACTGCAGTAGGAGGCAGCGTCCATTTTTCCCGTTTTTATGAATTTGTAACAGCACTCGCACGCATTCATCTTCATAAGTTGACCAAAACCAAAAAGCTGTGACCCCTCTTTAATTCTAATAGTATTCTTTAATTTTTCCACTCAACTTTCTGTTTCATTAACAGATGAAACAATTCATTACTATTTGTCAACCCCAAACATACGCATTTGAGATGTCCATGTCCATGGATCGTAGTATTTCTCATAATTGGGCCCTCTGGCTACAATTCAATTACAGCCCTAATTACAGAATTTTCAGATCATTTATTTAGGGATTCTTCATGTGAAAAGCGTTTTATACAAATTTTTATGGATGCAAAGACCTATATATTTGAGTTCCGATTCTAGGAAACATATTTCGACTAGATGGATTAATTCCTCAAATTCTAGAAAAAGATAAAAATCCAATTTCTGACGAGATTTCTACACAGTATAAAATTATTGATTCAAACATGTATATTTGGAGTAACATGATCAATTGGAGTTGGCACAGATCCAACCCTCGTACCTCGTTCACCTCTGCTGTTTTCCGAGAACTTGAGGCTGGCCTTGTGGGACCCTTTCTCTTGCTCCGCCGTCGTCCACTCCGACATGTAGTAGTCCTCCTCTGTCGCCCCCTCCGGCGACGACGGCCACAACATCCCACCCCATTGTGGGAAGTGAATCAACGTTATTACAAGGGTGCAAGCTACGATCATTACTCCCATCAACATTATCCCTGTTTCTGTGGAGTACCGAGATCCTCGGAAGAAAATCACTTGTGTGAGAACGGCGCCGGCGTTCCCACCGCCACCCGTCATCCCGGATATGATCCCGAGCGACCTGAGATAATAATAATAATAATAATAATAATAATAATAATAATAATAATAATGATAATAATAATAATAATAATAATAATAATAATAATAATAATAATAATAATAATAATAATAATAATAATAATAAAACTGTACAGGTAGGCAGGAGAGGTTGATATACTCGTACTATTTATTTACCTTCTGGACACAAACGGAACGACCCCGAAGGTAAGGCCACATGCGGCCTGAACGAAGACGGAGAAGATGAGCAGCACGATGACAGACATAGCCAAGGATCCGACCTTCCCCAGCAGAATGCAGAAAACTCCACCTAATGTCTGAACCGCCCACAAAGTCCACAATCTCCCCCTCATTCCGAACCTCCTCGCCATCAAATCCGACAGCATTCCTCCTCCCGGCCGTGAGAACAGATTCGCCAGTCCGAAACTCGCCGCGATCATGCCGGCGGTGTGCAGATTCACGTCGAATCTGTCGTAGAAATACTGCGCGATTATGTTGTCGATCGTCAGCTCCACTCCGAAGCAGTAGCCGTAGGTCAATGCCAGAATCCACCCTCTGTAATTCGTCACGGCGTGGAACAGAACCTTCTGGAAGCTGTCCTTGTGTTTCTCGCCGGACTTCTGCAGCTGCCGGTAGTTTCCGTCGGGGAGGTCTTGCCCGAGGAAGAAAATGCCGTAGGCGGAGAGGGTCTGGAAGAGGGCGGGGATGAAGAACGCGATGCGCCACGCCGTGAATTCGACGGCGCCGGCGCGGCGGATGAGGTCGAACACGAGGGGCATGATGAGCTGGGTGGCACCGCCGCCCAGGTTGCCCCAGCCGCCGGCGAGGCCGTTGGCGGTGCCGACGACCTTGCCGGAGAAGAGGGAGCTCATCCAGAACTGGGTGGAGACGAAGGTGGCGAGGGAGAAGCCGGTGAGAAAGCGGGCCAGGAGGAAGGAGGCGGCGGAGTTGGCGAGGGAGCTACAGAAGACGGCGGGGGCGGTGGCGAGGACCAGCGCGGCGGAGGCGAGGCGGGGGCCGAAGAGGTCGCAGGCAGTCCCCATCGCGATACGGGCGAAGACGGCGCCGGAGACGGCGGCGATCCCCGCGTTGCCGATGTCTGTGGCGGTGAGGTTGAGGTTGTCGCGGATGATGGGGAGAAGCGGCGGCGCGGCGAAGGTGGAGACGAAGCAGGTGAAGAACGAGATCCAAGAGAGGTGGAATGCGCGCATGTGCGGCGCCGCCGCCGAGAAGAGGCGGAATTCAGTCGCCTTATTCTCGGAATCTACTGGAAGAGCAAATCTTTTTGGAGATTCGTCGGTAGTAAACTCCATTTTTCGGACTTTGATTAAACAAAACACTCGAAATTAGATAGTTCGACTATGGCCACTAATAATAAACTCTAATTTAGAGAGACTATTTTGTGACAAAAATTAATACATCTTAGCTTTATTTATATGGAAAAAAGAATTATGAATGACGTTGCAAGTTGTGATCAAACTGCACCGTATTACGTTATTTGTTCTTTAATTGACAGAATATCTAATTATAATAAAGACATGAAAACTATCGGTTAATGTTTTATCGGGTCAAAAGGTGAATTTGCGCCAATCTACAAATCATTTTAATCTAAAATATGATTCAATTCAAAAAACAATCAAGTTAATTCGTGAACTGGGAAAATAATTATATCTTTATCACATTGATTTTGATAACTCGAATACATAACAAATTCCTGTATTTAATTGATATGAGCTTTTGGTCCCACACCCGACTGCACGAACGATAAGTTGTAAGAAAGTAGAGTTATGAAAGTTGAAAAGAGATGTGCTGATTGCCAAACTTGTGTAATTTTCAAACTTTTCCATCTTCAATCAAACAAACGGCAGCAAACAATCTTGTATAGAGGCCTCTTCAAGATAAGAAGAGAGGCTCAAAGGCTCAAATTTATAATATATCGCCGAGTCACATCGGTTATCTGCTATTTTACTTAAATATTGAATTTTGCGTATTTGAACATGGTACTAAGGGAGAAAATTTTGCTTCTTCTGAAGTTTGATTATTCATTAGAGATTGACGCATTTAATTTTAGTGGTGTGAAGTTCAAAGGTTCTGCAAAGTGAGAAAGTGAAAACATAATTTGTCTTTTCCATTGACTTTGGAAGGTTAGGACGACAGAATACAAGGAATCCAACATCTATAAATCAAGAAATGTGCATTTGTTGACTTGTAATAGATTCTCATTTGATACTTAAGAATTTTCTTTCACGTGTATTATGAGGTTGAGCCCTCTTTTCTTCCTCCCCTTATTACATCTTTCTCCGACTAGAAATTCCGAAGTGTGTCGACACTCAAAGTTTAGAAAAAACGCAGCTAATCTATATCTATTATAAAATAACGGATTCTTACAAAATTTGATTTGTCTAATATATCTTTATTAATAAAATTATTTTAAGGGCAATAATGTTATCTATATTAGATTTATTATAAAAATATTATGAATAATTAATATATATAATTCTGCTCCTACTATAACTCTTTTTTTATTATAATTTAATAATGCAGTCCTACTCCTACTATAACTCGACTTAATATATTAATTAATAATATCATACATGTTCTATTACCCAAAAGTGAAAGAGAAAATACACATATATTTTGATAGTTCGAGATTACATTATTGCGCTGTAATTATATATTTTTGTGTAATTTGTTTTTAATTTAGAATTATTATTTGATTTGATTATGAAGTACCTATAGGTTTGCAGCCATGATTATTATGATGAGAGTCAAGAAATTAGTGGTTGATAAATAAATTTCATAGCATTAAAGCATAATATCATACTACGCCATAAAATTGAATGAAATGAGCATGATTGATGTAATTGTGCTATAACAAATTGGGCTTTGATTTTTGTTTAATTTGAAAATTTGAAAATCTTCATCATAATTTCTAAGTATTAAAATAAAACTAAGATTAAAAATTTAAAATAAAACTTTAATGTTGGCTACAATCCCTCCGTCACCCCAAGATGAAGGGGGTGATCTCGTAGCTTAAAATGGGGTCTTGAAGATTTGTAAACAGTTCGATTTTGCTTAGTGGAGAGATTATCTACGTAATTGCTCACAAATGAAAACTACCATATTAATCTTTGATAAATATTTTCACAAATGAAAACTTTTCTTTTTTTTCAACATCTACACTTATAAATTATTTTTCTTACACGAAATTATGAAGTATTTTTAGCCACTATGGTTCATGACGGGAATATATAAATTAATGATTGATAAATTAATTCAATAACTTTAAAAGCATCCCATTGAAGACGATAAAAATGAATTTACAATTTGGTGTAAAAATGTGATTTTTAAAGTAATTAAATCTATATTTATTGGTAATCACGATCTCAACCAAATTAAAGTTGAAATAGTTCATGACAATTGATTTTTCATCTTATATATATATATATATATATATATACTAAATTTGAAAAAGAAAATAGAGATAATGAAAAAAAGATGTGAGAAATTAAAACTTGATACTTGGGACACTTGAAAATTTGTATACCCCTTATCATTATGTATTCTAAAATTATTTAACTATATAGATATGAGAACCATTAAAGAGATTAAACATATTTATTTTATAATATTATTTTATTGTTAATATTTTAATATTCAAATATTTTGTTGATTAATTGTAAATGGAAATCCCCAAACAAAGATATTCTATAATAATAATCCCCTTTCCCTTTCAGAGTACGGGCTATTTATATTATGATTTGTGATTTAGAAATTATTTTCACAAATTATATTGGGGGCAGCTTTTCTACATATGATTGGAACACCATAATGTGCGTTTTGATTCTTCTAAAGTACTAAGGTCGTTAATCAAATTAATTAAATTATAACATATCTTCTTTACCAGCGTCATATTTTTTTTTATATGGTACACATTTAAATTATAGATAAATTTGCTTATTTAAGCTTGACATAAAAATCTTTTTCTTTTATACATTTCCTATCATTCTCGCTGCCTTGAGTCCTTTAATTTATTCTAATTTTCAATACTATTAACATCAACTTGTTTTCTAATAAAATACACTATAATTTGGAAGGAAATGACAAAAGGGATTGAAATGAATATAGTCATTACTTCCCCTCTTTCTATTAATTTTACTTGTAAGATTAAAATATGAAGGTTTGTTGGTCATGCATGATCAGATGACGAAGTTATAGATTGGTTTATGTTAAATTTTCTTAGTACGTATTTATATTGTTGCAAAAATTATGTTAATTTTTTATGTATTAATTATGACTTCTAGTATTATTTATTGCTACTTTTACTTTTTATGCAGTGTTCATTTTAACAGGTAACCATAGGATCAAATAGGTCTAAGGTTGGTATGAGTGATGAAATTATTTTTTAATCGGATTTGAAACGAGTTATTAGTAGAGATAATTTAAAAAAAAATTGAAAAATAATTGATGAGAGGTACCAAACCCATTATCATTCCTATTTGCACCTACCGCCTAATAATTGTTGAAGTTAATAGTCAAAATTAATAATATATGTTACAAACTTTTTTTATTTACAAATATATTTTTAATAAATTAATTATCTTAAACGAGAGGTTATACGTGCAACGCACGTATCTCTCTACTAGTAAGATTTAAAATGATATACCAATGAAACATCGATCAAAGAGTGAGAGAAGAACTTATAAGTAGCGACAATATAATCTATACTTATATAAAAAGAGTCTTGTTTTACAAAATTTGAATCGCCTAAAATATCCTTACTACTTATCAAAATTAAGGGCAATAGCGTAATATAAAATATTATATATATATATATATATATATATATATATATAATATGCCATAAGAAATACAAACTTACCTTATTGATAATATATATTATTTACCTTATATTATATTATGATGTGAAAGAAATATTTATTGATATACCTATGCTGCGTTTATATTCTTGTTAATAAGTGATAGCAATCTTGTTATTTAGTCTATACGTGATTTTACCCACTGTATTGTGCAGCTTTTTTTTCTTTATTTTTGCAACTTCAAGTTGCCTCCAATCTTCTGAGAGGACCACTTCATTCTTAAATATTTATGAGATTCAATCAATCCATATAACTTATTTAATCTTTTCGAGGTACCAAAACTTGGCGCTGATTCAATTTCCACTCATGGTCCATCAAAAAGATCTATTACATTTGCATATTTCAAAATGTATACTGTATAACTATGATGAACCATATTAAGGTAATTTCTCTATACATATACTTGTGCGTATGCTTATCTATTTTTTCTGTTAATATATTTTTTTATTCTCAACAGAAGCTTCACTTTATTAATGCAATGAAAGCAGCGATGAAAAAAAAAAGTCACTTTACTAAAAAAATTTTATATATATATATATATGTATATATATATATATTTAATTTAATTTAATTTTCCACCAAAATTCTTAACACAATTTCTTAATCAAAAAAGAGCAGTGATTTGATGAAGAGTCATATATCTCCAAGATTGACCTACTCACATTTTCTGAGATAAGTTGCTTCTTTATTCTTTCTCGATTTTGTTTATTGTTGATAACCCTTTTTCTTTTGGAGTCTGTGCTGTACGGTCGTTCAAAATTTGATTTAATGAGTTCAATTTTGAAAGAACAAAATTGTGAAATCTATAGGATTTATTCTTTTTTTTTTACTTTAGGAAGATCAACATGATATTCATTGTATGAGATGAATGGTTTATTTATGTCTAAATATTACGGATTGCCTCTTCAATTTTTTGTTTGCCGCTTCTTCTTTGGTCAAAATTCAAGCAAAGGGAGCCGAAGGCCTCGAAGTGAACCGAAAAATCCAAATTCTTGCCCGCCGATTATCCTTATATTAGTAATCGGAGCGAAGGCAGAGCCGTAAAATCAAAGCCGAAGGCGGAGCCAAAAAAAAAAAGAAAAACAAAGGTGTTGACGGGGTCGGACCGGGTCGGGTCAGGCCCATCTCCATGGTGGAGATATCTGCACTCAAGTCCAACTCTAAGAGTAAATCTTTGTTTTTCCTAACCTTCTATTTGTTCGAAATAATATTTCAGAATAGAGGATATCATGAGGTATTGACAAAAATAAAAAGTGTTATTACAAGCATATTGAGGCCTAGTTAGGAGTTTGATATGTAAACATGAAATTGACGTAGGTTTGCATGAGGCTTCTACTAAGGCCGCTTAGATTTTGAATTATTATTTGTCTTATTATAAATATATAGATGATTAATTAGTTTAGATCATTAGAAATGATGTATAGATAATATTATTGGTTTCATTGATAGTGAGAGTATTGTTCCATGATTAGTTCATATTTTTTTTAATAATATTCTATGAACTTGACATGTTTTTATCGGTGCCTTCAAGTTGGGCTGAGTGAAAAAATATCGAGCCACGGATTTAAGACACGTGACAACATATTATTTTATTCAATATTTGTAATACCGCATTCTCACAAGGGAAAAAACTAGGTGGTTTCGTCTAAAAATGTACTTTTTGTCTGCTATACCCCAAATATTCACCACCCTCACATAAAATCGATTACAAAATAATTATGTGAGTATCATAAGTTGGTAATAAGTATTCTTTTACTAAAATATATGGATGAAATTCAATTTGCTCTATGTTCTTCTTTCATTTTAATATAAGCATGCACTTCATGGTCTACATTGTGCCGCAGTTAAAACCAGGTAAAACGACATGAAGATATTGAAACTAAGTGTATGTTCTTAATTAATAGAATGATGAATTGACATGTATAAAAGATTTTGAAATTAGACAATTACAATAATGTATAATTTTTTTAGAATGTGTTTCTTCATGCAACGAATGCAAAAATAGGGATATCAATCCTACTTGGAGAGAATAGTTTTTTTTTTCAGAGTAAGCCTAAGATTTGTGTATTTTGTTTTGAACTTTAAAATCAAATGCTTAATTAGTGTGAGTTATGAGCTTTATTTTGAACTTTGTAATAATTATTGTTTTTAACGTGCGAATGCACGTTAATTAAACTAGTAATTTACAAAAGTATGAAAGGTTTTATAGATTTGTGTTTCATGGAATATTTAGAATCACATAAATGACAAATAGGTCTGTAAGAACTTATCAAGCAGCAGTGGAGATTTGATCGAGTTAATGAAAGTGAGGTTTTAATTTTGGGTTTCAAATCTTTATTCTAGCATCTTTGTTCTAGTTTGGAAGATTGGATATGCAATTCTTATCATTGTCTTGATTTGTTGGGATAATATCTTTTATTTTGTTCATCGGAACGTTATCTCTCTTTTCGTATTGCACATTTGTACTTTTTTTTTGCTACTAAAAAAAGCTAGAATATATTCCTTTTCATGTAAAAAATATTAAAAAAGTGTGAAATTTCGAAATATTTAAAAATAACCTAAAATCATAATCAATTGTACAAAATAAAAGTTATCGTAATTTTCATCTAGCCTGCGCTTAAATTGTAAAGGACTCGAGATCTATCCCTTGGTGGGAGAGAGGGCCTTTTAGTAATCTTGAATAAGCATTAAGTCATCATTTGGACAAAATGACCAATATAGGAGTATATTGTAGGATGAGCTAAATAGGATATTCTTGATGAATAATGAATCTTGGGAGTATCTGATAAACAATAAAAGTGTTCACACTTTCACTCATTTATTTTGTGATTTTAGGCAAAAATACAAATACCGACCGGCCGGCCACCCGCCAGATAGAATCCCCCACGAGTTGGCTCGCTCCAACTTTCCACTTGCACCAACAAGCATTCCATATAAACTAGTCAATTTAATACAAGCATTCTAGGTAAATCATAGAAAGAATTCTATATAAATCTCAAAACTAGTCAAATTAATATAAACTAGAACAATCAACAAATCGAATATTTGAAACGCCTTAATTTACTGCTTCAGCTAGACAATGTTTACAACATAGTTGATGCCTCTTCTATTCTCCCGGTTTTTTCTTTTTTTCTTTTTTTGGGCTCGATTGTCACTCAGAGTAAATCGAATTTACAGATTCGTGAAATAAGTATCTAACTCAAAGATTGATAAACAGTATCTTTACAAAATATATTTTTATTTTCTTATGCTTTTGGTAACTGATAGTGAATATCAAGGTGCATGGATCGACTGGAGTGATATACTATTTGTTTTAGAGTTCGACTGCAGTTTTTTCTTCTTGGAAAGAGCTCTAACTAAATTTTAATAGACATACTAATACAAACCAATTTCAATGAACTAAGACTGTCTGCAGTGGTAGTGTCTCTATGGAGTGTCTCTATGAATTGTTTGGAGATAGGGACAGTGAGCTGCAGTGGGACTGTCTCTATGGGGTGTCTCTATCTAATTTCTGAATATGTATTTTACATTAATTTTAATAAGAAAATTCAAAAATTTCATTAATTTAAAAAATTACATTACTAGAAATAAAACAAATTACATTACTAGAAAAGAAAAATCAAAGAAGAAAAAATGAAAACAAAAAAAAAAAACAAAGAAGAAAAAAAACTGTAAAAGAAGAGAAAGATGAAGAAAAAAAGGAAAAAAAAAAACTGAAGAAAAAAAGAAAAAAACTGAAGGAAAAAAGAAAGAACAAAGAAGAAGAAAAAAACCAATTGCTCCAAGGGGATTCGAACCCCTCCCTTGAAGAAAGAACAAAGGTCTTCAACCACTAGGCTAAAGCCTTATTATTGTAAATATCAATACATTAATTTATATGTACATTTAATTTCCGGTTTTTTTTTAAGGGGCTCGAGACTGTCTCGTGGTGAAGAGACAGTCTCGAGACATGAGGGTATGTAGCTAGGTGTCTCCATGATTTTGGCGTCTCGAGACCGCCCATGGAGACACCGCTACGCATAGTCTAATAATTAACTATATTGAAAATGAAAACATAGATATATAGGCTAGATTGATACTCACAAATGCTAATAAAGTTTAAAAAATAAAAGATAATTAAATTATAATACTAATTGAAATTTCAAGGATAACAAATCGTTTTATCGACCATTCAACTAATTCCTACCGATCTTAGCGGTTTTCCTCTTAAGTTTCTCGTATTGAAGCATGCAAAACTTTTGCATAGGAACACCACAAACATTTGCGCAAAAATAGAAAATTCTTGCATCCTTAAAAACCAAATTCCAAACCTAAGATTGTTTGTCTTCTTCTTTTCTCAAAATGAAGTAACTCAAACACCTGGAGAGAGAAACTTAAGAGAAAAGAAGACCAATCTAATACATATCATCAAAATAAAGTTAATTCCCCAAAAAAACTAATTTTAATTTCATAAAGAAAGCCAAGGAAAAAGAAAAGATGGGACCGAGAAAGTTGACGCACTACATATTCGTAGCCGCGGCTGCTCTCCTTCTCCTCGGCGCGGCTCAGGCCCCCAAAGCCGCGGCTCGGAAGTTCACCGGCGTCAGCCCCTTTTGCCGGACGGCTAGCTACCGGCGCGTGTGCACGAAGATGGTGGGCGGCGCGGCTAACCAGCACGACGCGACGGTGAACGCCATAAAATCCGCGAAGGAAATGGCGCAGCGGCTGAGGAGCTTGGTCCCGAGTATCGAGCCGGCTATAGCCCATCTGCACCCGAACAGCCGCGAGTCGATCAGGCTGAGCTGCGTCGACAACTTCGACGGCGCCGTCTTCTTCTTCGACACCGCCCTCGAGTCGCTGGAAACCGGCGACATCGATACCGTGCAGTCGCATCTCAGCGCGGCGGCTTCGCAGGAATGCGCCGACACCATGAAGGAGTTTGGAATCGGCGACGAGTACGTGCTCAACAAGTACTCCGCCCATTTGACACAGCAAATTGACAATTGCTTGGCTGTCTTGTTGCAGACATAACTTAATCATCGTAAAGACGTCGTTTTTTTTTTTTACTTTTTATGACTTTGTTTGTTCTTATTATTATTATTATTATTATTATTATTATTATTATTATTATTATTATTATTATTATTATTATTATGATGTCAAATAAATAAATGCGGGAATTGAATACGGTCGTTTAATTTGTGGAATGGGAAATACTATGGACTTGAAATTCACTTGAATTTAGCTAACTCACTAAATCGGATGGGTCAAGTGATATACTAACGTTAAAGGGCAAATGGAAAAGAAAGGGACGATGAACGTTACTACTCACTCCGTCCACGAAAAAGATGTGAATTTAATTTTTTTCTTTTAATAACTTGTTTTTTAACATTTACCTTAGAGCATTCATAACAGTAGGCTCCGAAGCCCTAGGGCTATGGGTATTTTGGTGGGGTCCCAATGATTGATAGCCCGGGCTTGAAATTTTCACTATGGTGAAGCCCGACCCCTAGGGCTATGCAATGATTGATTTTTTTTTAATTTAACTTTTCTATTTTTTATGACAATAAAAATAATAAAATACGAAGTTGTATTGAAACATTGGAAAATTACAATACAATTCATACAAATTAAAAACTACAAATTAAATACTAGAAATTAAAAAATACAAATTAAAAAGTACAAATTAAAAACTACAAATTAAATACTAGAAATTAAAAATTACATATTAACATCCGGAAACTGGTATTTTTGCTTGAGAAATGCGCACACTTCACGGTGGCGCATCAATTGTTCCGGGTCCATGTCGCTTGTTTTTCTCGTGTAGATGTCGTAGGCCTGCTTAAATTCCTGATTAGCCACCATTTGGACCATACGTTCCTGGATGCCGCCCATTGTTTGTACGGCCGCCACCTTCGGATTGACTTTTCCCTTTCCCTTCTTCGCCGCCTTTATGCCGGTCGGGCGGGCTAGCATCGACGAGGCCTTGTTTGTAGATATGGAGTTGCTGGAATGACTTGTGTAGCCACCGTCTTCACTAGTCTTGGAGCGCTTCGATTGGGTCTTTTTATCCGGATTGCAGAAGGAGGGAATATCCTTCACGACCTCCCACGCCTTCCGATGGATGAAATGTTTGCCACGGGTTACATGATAACCATCGGCGGCTAGCTTGTAGAGGTCGTGGTCGCTCCGCCCACTAGCATTTTCTCTCTCGAAGTTGATGTATTGCTCGTTGAATTTCACAATTTCGGTCTTGGCGCATTTCCACGCCGACCGAATGGCTTCTACACCACAAGGTGGTTGAGGAGCTATGAACTCGTTGAATTTGTCGGCAATTCTCTCCCAAAATTTATCAAGCTTTTGATAGTTTGCATTTACCGCATCAAGCTCGATATCAACATAGCACTTGGCAATGCACTCAATTTCATCCGGCGTGTAGTTCCCGCTTCGAGCTCCATAGTTCATTTCCGCAACCTTTCCTTTTCCCTTGCCCTTGGCCGGTGCCTTTTCCTTGGCCGCGGCCTTTCCCTTTCTGCGACGTGTCTCCGGCTCCAGCTCCGGCTCCTCCTCGGCCTCCTCATTTTTCTCACCCTCTTTTTCATCCTCATCAGGGACATGGTCGTCCTCGTCATTGAGGTTGATTCCTCTAAACTGGCGATATGCAGACGGAGGTGTCTGGAAAGATTGGTAGCCACCAGGCGGCGACGAGAATTGCTGGAATGCACCCGACAGCGGCGGCGAGTGACTGAAGTTGCTGAAGCCCGGTGATTGCGAGTACTGCCCAAATCCATAAGGCGAGGAGTACTGTGGATATCCAGTACCTTGCTGGGTTGAAAACGACGGACTATTACAGGTGAATAATTGTCGTGAGGGAATTGGATTGGGCGATTGGGAAGAGGGACGAGGGTTTTGTGGACAATTTTTGGATAACCACTCAATGAATTCATCATCTCCCATTTTTTAAGAAAAAAATAAAATTATAAGAGAATGTAATTGGAATGTAGAAATGAGAATGAAGAATGAGAAGGTGTGGATGTTTGAGAGGAGATAGATGACATATTTATAGCAAAAAACACAAAAATAGTCGTTTCATCTTATCATATTACCGTTACATATTTTTAAAAAATTTATACAATTCAGAATTTTAAAAAAAATGGCAGAAAATGGGAGGAGGTGACGCGTGTCCCTCCTCCCCTCTATCAGCTTCCTCTCGCCCACGGGCTTCACCGCGCCAGGGCTCCATCCGCCAAGCCCGCCCTCGCCTCCTCCAACGGGCGGCGCCCTAGCCGCGCCCGGGCTCTTCCTCCGTCGCCCGGGCGACACCCACACCGTTGTGGGTGCTCTTACATTTATGATTTATTCACCATTTTATCATTATTGGGCCTGCAATTAAAAACTAATCTAACTTACTTAACATTAAAATAAAGCTCATTTAATCATAACCCTACCCACCCTAAACCTACCCAAATCACTCGCCTTTCCCCTTTCCCCTCTCACTTCGTGACCTTAACAACAGAAATCCTTCTCTCTCGTTCCTTGCCTTCTCCGTCAAACCCTAGAAATTACTCTCTCATTATTACCGATGTAATGGGTGGTTGTATTACGCCGGAATTGATGGGTGTCGGAATCTTAATTGATGATGGCGTACGCCGGAATCGATGGTGCCGGAATCTCAATCTCCCGATGTCGCCTTCTATGATGAAACGGGGGTGCCGAAGACACCAATGCATATCTCTGCACCGAAAATTGAATCAGTGGAGAAACGGTGGAGAATGAGAAGGAGTATCTGGAATAGATGGGAATTTTCTTCCCTTCTATTTTTAAGACTCATGATTTTAATTCATTCATTTCAAGTTTTGGATGAAAAAGAGGGAGTATATTATAAGACTCCTGAATTTGATCGAAGAAGCTCAGCTCGCCTGAGTTTATCGACCTTACGACACTGCCGTCAGAGCCTCGGCAAGCGGTGGCGGTGAAGAAGTTTGAGTGGATAGAGTTCGGTGGTGGTACGAGTGATGATCAGATAGTGGAAGTGGTGGAGAAGGAGCAGCACTACAGAGAGGTGAGACGGCGGTCGTGGAGCAAGTATGCAACGGAGGAGGGCAGCGGCTGAGGGAGGAGGAGGTGGAGGTGAAATGTAAGATTGCGGTGAAGAGTGAAGCAGAGGAGTGGGAATTGACACCTCTTGTAGCACATGTTTTTAAATTCCACAGTTTTTTTCTTTTTTTTTAATTTAATGGTGTATAAAATCTCAAGGCAGATTTCCCTAATTTTTCATTCACTGTATTCGACGTACAAAATTAAAAAAAAAAAAAAAAAACAAATCATATAGAATCCTATAATAATTTCAAGACTTTGAGCGTAAAAAGAAAAACTTGTAGCCTTTATTCATAGGAGAGATTAAGAGAATAAATCATTCACTTAAATCACACTAAAAGTGGGATCCTAACTCCACTCACTACTCATTTTACCAGTTTTCTTAATCCCTATGCCAATCTCAAATGCAAAAGTTTTTGGTGGATAGAGGGAGTATCTTTTAATGGCAACTGGTCTGAAATATACGTACTACTCTCCCCGACTAAGATAATTATAGTTTTTAGGTTGTGGTGCGGGTTTTAAAAAAGTTAGGTAGATTTTTGAGGTGAACTATTATACCCCTCACCTTAATTTGATTGAAAAATAAGTAAATATTTTGAGTAATGTAATAAAGTAGGTAAATATTGAAAATGAATAAAGTTAGAAAAGTAAAGAATGAGCAAAATTATTTCCTAAAATAAAAAAAATTATAATTTTCATGGACGAATTAAAAGATAATTGTTTGGATCCTCAATGTGTGGGCTGGGGCGGCCAAAGTCATATCTTTGTTTGGTACTTGTAGAAAACAATGGAGTCATCATATTGGGCTGATAGTTTGTATATTTGGAATGCATATGCAAGTTGTTGTTTTTTTTAATGGATTGCGGATAGAGCTGTCAAAGTTATATAAGGCCTGGCATATTGAAAATCTGTATTATCTTATTTCATAGTAGTTCACTTTGATCGCTTCTCAAAATAAATAAATAAATAAATAAGATAGTTGATCAGAAAATTAAATTAAGGTTTGATTTTATCAGACTGGCTAGGCTCGGCCCGATCCAAAGCCCAAGGAGAAAAAGGTCATTCACGGACAGTTGAAATTGACCAGGACTACATTTTAGCGGAGCCAACCCAAATCCGTACTGGATCGGGCCTTTAACCCTTACATTTTAAATTTACCTATAAATACTTCATTTTTCGTCCCCCCCCCCCCCCCCCCCTAATAGTAATTTTTTTCCAAATTAATGTTGAGCTAGACGCCGAAAATGTCTAAATGAAAAATCACCGTGACTAATGAAACGACGTAGTATTTTAAACAAAAACATCATCGTTTCATAAAAATAAAGACATAATATGAGAGTTTAGTGATTCCTTCTTTTTTTTGTAGAAATTGTCCTATTTTTCTCTTCTATTTCCCCTTGTTTTCCCTCTCGATTCCACTGCATATTATTCTCGTTTCTGGGTAATCTAAGGTTATTAGTCTGTGGGTAATCGAGTAGATTACTTCTTCTTCTTACTTGACCGAAATATTTGGCCATGGGAAAAATTAGAAAAAATGAAAGGTGGAAATTTGTAGGCAGATTTAAAAGGTGAGGATTAAAAACAAAATTTAAGAAAAAGTCGGGATTTATTTGACAATTAACCCTAAATTTAATTACTTGTAATGTATTTATTAAATCGGCCCGGTCCAAGCCCGCAGTCCAAAGGTCATTCCAGACAGGGATCAGGATTAAATTTTAAGAGCCCATCCAATCTAAAATCGGGCCGGGCCAGACTAGGCTTAATTTGACAGAAGTTTCAGTGGGGAACATTAGATGGCATGGGCATGAATTTGAGCAATAAAGGATTCTCATAATCATGGGTTTTGCCGCAAGAGAAGTATGTGTTTTCACATTTGATATGTATAGTTGGCATGAGCAACAACATCATCTTAAGTATCATCATGATGCAATATGTCCCAAAATATATGATCATGAATAGCCACATGATGATGCCACCCAAAAAGAAAAATTATAAGTGGGCTACATTCTCATTCCAATTCATACACCCTTCTCCAATCATGATTTTGGAAAATCTCCACTTTTGACTAGTTAGGGTAGGGGGGTGGCTGTGGTCTTTTTTTTTTTTTTTTTTTTTTAATCTTTCAATATTTATTTTTTGAAATTTTTTATCTTTTAATATTATTTCAATATCAGTAATTTTAGTCATAATGATGGCTTAACATTTCTCTTTAGGGGCCGGGGTGTAACTCTAAACCCCATAAATCCATGACATTTCCCCTCTTAAAGATGAACTTTCTTTTGCTAAGAACCTTTTAACAAAGAGAGAATGATGGGCAAACTAATGGAGCATACTATTCCACGACTTTTAGTTTGGGGAAGAATAAATTAAAGATTTCACATCTATTTTGTAAGTTTTTACATCAATACCCACAAGTAGTATTTGTACTTTAATTAGCTTTAAGTACTCCATTGATGGTGGAAACCTTTGTGCATCCTCACCAAATTCTATCCTTCTATGATTACACATTATATTTTCAGTTTGTGTGTGCCTCAGTTGAAATACTACATGTAATATGTATTCCCACTTGCACTCTAGTCTCTAATGGTCAAGGAAAGAATAGGAATATTATGACTAACCATGCCTGACACTTACCTATATTTTAATTATCATGATAATTTCACACGTCATAATTAATCTAACCGTCAAATATTTTTTATCTAAATATGAGTACCATCTAATGAATCTTGACATGCCAGACGATTTCTTTTTGTGATTTAAGCTCTATTATATATATTTCAATTATAAATTGTGTCATTACTAAATAGGTCGTTCACGAATGGAAGAGATTGGCGCGATGATCGAAGAAGAATCGCTGAAGTGAAATCTTGTAAAATAATTGAAGTCAAAATGAATAATAGAATAAATAGGCCAATGGTCAAATATCTGCCCATCAATCTCTGCTTAAGGACCTAAACAATGGCCCCTTTGAATATGTTGTACCGTTAGATTTTGAAATTGCAACTAATACTAATTTATCAAAACTTGACAAAATAAATCACAAATTTTAGCAAGTAGTTTCGACCCATCTTTTAAAACTTTGCAAATTAATATATAGTAAATTAATTTTATAATTTTTGCAATTGAGACCTTTTCAATGTTTTTTGGGGCCGAAAAAATAACGTGAATTTATCTATCAAATACCATCTTTATTAAAAGGATAATCTTATAAATACGATACTAACGTCCATGCAGATTAGTATAAGTTACTGTATGAGATTACGAACGTGATTTACTAACATATACGTACCGATATAGAGCAACATGATAGTTCTCCTCATCTATAAAAAAGAGAACAAAGAATAGAATTTTTTTTTTTCCTTCTCTTGCAAGATAACAAAACATATGCACACGCATGGTATCATTGGGTTTTATTAGGAGAAGCTATACTGTACCTTTTTATTTTATTAATTTCAAAATAATCAAAGATATGATAATAATTCTAAACTGGCACTTTTCATTTCAAAAAATTCATATGTTGTCCCCTCTCCGTAAAGCGACTTATGCTTTTTGCAGCCTTTCAATTAATAACTTTCCGGCCAATTTCTGCTGTCTTTGATTAATTTGATTGTGTTACGCATGATAATGTCTTAATACTCGGGTTAAATAAGGATAATTTTGAAATGTGTTTCCTTTAGGTGAATCAGGAAATCTACAACAAAAAAGGAATAGTACTATATATGCTCCCCTATAATAAGAAAATCATCTGTTTTCTTTTCTTCCACCAGACTTAGAAACATAGAGGGTGAGTAGTGTTCAAATTATCACTTTTTTAAGCTCAAATTCTTATCCCTCAATATTATGTTGTCTATAAAATTTGAAGGGTTGTTGGGTAGGCAACGGAGATCCGGAGTAGAACCTGCAAAGAACCGGATCAGGCCCGAAACATTTCGAGTTTGAATTTTAGAATCGGGCCCAGCCTAATAATAAAATTCCAATTGAAGAAGAAAAGAAAAGGAAAAATGATTAATTTTGTTGGAAAGAAGATTTAATGCCGTTTAGTCCCCCCAAATAATGAGAAACCCAAAATATGCGCGTGCAAATTAATGCTTGATGCTTGCAAATAACCACGCGCGCGTGCCAAATTTTCCACTTTCCTTATAAAAAGCATTTCGTAATTACAAATGTACAATTTATCGTATCTTTGATTATTTTGAAATTAATAAAATAAAAAAGTACAGTATAGCTTCTCCTAATAAAACCCAATGATACCATGCGTGTGCATATGTTTTGTTATCTTGCAAGAGAAGAAAAAAAAAAATTCTATTCTTTGTTCTCTTTTTTATAGACGAGGAGAACTATCATGTTGCTCTATATCGGTACGTATATGTTAGTAAATCACGTTCGTAATCTCATACAGTAACTTATACTAATCTGCATGGACGTTAGTATCGTATTTATAAGATTATCCTTTTACTAAAGATGGTATTTGATAGATAAATTCACGCTATTTTTTCGGCCCCAAAAAACATTGAAAAGATCTCAATTGCAAAAATTATAAAATTAATTTACTATATATTAATTTGCAAAGTTTTAAAAGATGGGTCGAAACTACAAAAACAAAGATGTCAAATTGAAAGAAGTGAAACTTATACAAAGAATTAGTAATAACTTTGGAAATCTTAGTTCATTTTCTAAGAAAATTGAAAATTTGATCCTTAGATTTGATTAGATAGCCCGACCAACATGAACATCATCGTCATCATCATCTTAAAAGATAATTTCTTGGACAAATTGATTGAAGCAAGGGTGGAAACATCGTGTTCGAAATAATGATACTAGGTCTCTGGAAAAATTCAGAATTGTGGGCATATATATATGGGAGAAAATTTTATATCCATATTGAAATGTGCAAAATTAAAAATACACTCATCTCTCAAAATTAATGTTTTTTACCCATGAATCCACCAAATGTCAAACATCACTATCTTTTGTCAAATCTCCATAACTTCTATACGTTAAAAAAACTGAACAAAAAAACATTGACATTCGGCCCATAAACCTGTTCGATTAATTTATAAATGTTAATTATATTAAATCTCGTTTGAGATGGTGTACTGTACTCTAAATTCCGCCCGAGCGGGATATAGCCTTACCGAGTGGGAAATTGTTGTTTGAGCATGTATTTTAATGGATTGTCTCACACACACACACACACACACACACACACATATATATATATAAAAGAGCCTTGTTTTATAAAATTTGAATCGTCTAAAATATCCTTACTACTTATCAAAATTAAGGACAATAGCGTAATATAAGATATATAATATAATATGCCATAAGAAATACAAACTTACCTTATTGATAATATACATTATTATTACCTTATACTATTATATTATGATTTGAAAGAAATATATTATTAATATACATATCATGTATTTATATCCTTGTTAATATGTGATATCAATCTTGTATTTCATCCATACGTGATTTTACTCACGTTATTGTGCAGCCTTTTTTTTCTTTACTTTTGCAACTTCAAATTGTCTCCAATCTTCAATAGGGCAACTTAAAATTCTTAAATATTTTTAGGCTCAATCAATCCGTGTAAATTATTTAATTTTTTTGAGTACCAAAACTTGACACCGATTCTATTCCCACTCACGGTCCATCAAAATGTTTACTGCATCTGCATATTTCAAAATGTAAACGTATAGTGTATATTCATGATAAATCATATTAAGCTAATTTCTCTATACATATATTTGTGTGGTATATTTAACTATTTTTTGTTAATATATTCTTTTTATTCTCGACAGAAGCAAGAAAAAGCCACTTTATTAATGCAAAGAAAGCAGCGATGCAAAAGTCACTTTATTAAATTTTTTTATATTTATTTTTTAATTTTTCACCAAATTTCTTAACACAATTTATTCATTCCAAGAGAGCAACGATTTGATGAAGAGTTATATATCTTTAAGATCCAACTGTTCATGTTTCATTTTCTAATATAAGTTGCTTCTTTTTTCTTTTCTCGATTAATTTGTTTGTTACTGATAACCCTTTTTTTGGATTGTGTTATATGATCGTTCAAAATTTGATTTAATGAGTTCAATTTTGAAGGAACAAAAAAATTAAAATCTTTAGAATTTTTTCTTTTTTTACTTTAGGAAGATCAACATGATATTCATTGTATGAGATGAACAGTTTATTTATGTCTAAAGATTACGAAGATAGCTGCATTTTTCTTTTATTCTATGTTATTAGAAGTTGACAATATATGAGTATGTGACATATTTTGTTATTTTTACATGACTAGACAATTCTAAACATTCTTATATGCCGAGATAGAAACAAAATAATTGTGTGAGTATCATAAGTTGGCAACAAGTATTTTTTTGTTAAAGATTTGGATGGAATTTAATTTGCTCTACGTTCTTCTTTCATTTTAATATAAGCATGTGTTTTATGGTATATATTGTGACGTAGTTAAAACCAACTAGAATGACATGAAGAGATTGAAACTAATTGTATGTTCTTATGAATTGACATATATATAAAATATTTTGAAATTAAACAATGACAATAATGTATAATTTTTTTAGAATGTGTTTTCTTCATGCAACGAATGCAAAAACAGTGATAACAATTTACTTGATAGTTTCCTTTTCAGAGTAAACATTTGATAAGTTTTGTGTATTTTATTTTGAACTCTAAAATCAAATGGCTAATTAGTGTCAATTATGAGCTTTATTTTGAACTTTGTAATAACTATTATTTTTAATATGCGAGTGCACGTTAATTATACTATATATATATATATATATATATATATATATATATATATATGTTTAATCTCAAGAGCTCACTCATAATTGATGCATAGAGTACACAAATTCAACTCGATGTTCGTCGGGGAAAGCTTGAGCTTCCAACTACTCAAGTATCTCTATTCTTTCTGAATCATTGTAAATTAGTGTTTTTTTTTTTAATTTTTTTTATTATTTTTTATTATTATTAGCTATTCTTAACGAAATCAAACATAACAATATAGAAAGAAGATAATCGAGTCCGAGTCCTCAAATTTAAACTTCTCAAACTCAACCTCAAACCAAGCCCTACTTAACTCGCTCGATTACACTCATAAACGTAACCCTAACCTTATTTGTGGTGAAACTTCAAGCATACATACTCATTTTCTGAAAAATCTGCTTTGAGACAGAATAACAATATGAAGATAAAATTCTCAAAAAAAAATAAAAATCCAAAAACAATATGAAGATAAAGAAGTGTAATATAGTACTAGTATTTATTTATTAGTTTTAATATTTATTCTTGGGAACAAGTTATTTGTTTCCTTTTAAGCGTATAGGGTTCTAGTACATATATGGCTTCTTCTAAAGTTTTGAAGGGAGTCGGAGTTATATTAAAATGTAATGTTTGGGTGTATTTCCCTTCTTTTGGTGTTCGAATTTGTATGAATTTCATGTTTCTCCTGCATCAAAAATACTAGAAAAAAAGGTAAATTATATTGTAGTGTAGGGAAAGTGGGTGGGAAAATAATTATGTGAGAGGCGCAGCTGGCGTAAAGAATTGAACATTTTGAGAGATGAGAAAGAAAGACTCAAAGCAAGGAACTATGGAAAGTTGGGAAGCCAAAATCCACTCTAGTTCTTATTTAATGTAACACCAAGTAAGGAATAACACAAAATAAACCTTGTATATATGGTGGCTTCTTTGCAGTCTAATGATACAAAATCCACTCTAGCTTGTAGCCCGATAGTTATGAATTTAAAATTTATGAATCATACTTAGTGATACAAGTTTTATTAAAGTGGTATATTTTTCCTACAAGGCGCACAAACTATTTACATAGAAGCAAACACTACAAGAAAAATTGCCTGTAGTGACGACAATACGAGTGACGATAATGATTTTGTCACTAGAAGTATATATACAGTGACAATAATTTTTGTCATCACAAAAAAATAATGCAGTGACAAATCGTAGTATCGTCAGTATCTATCGTCACTATATGTCACTGACAATTATCTTTTTGTCACTACAAACATACATACAGTGACAATAATTTATGTCATCACAGAAAAATATAGCAGTGACAATTTTATGATCATCAATATTTATTGTCACTAAATGTAAGTGACGACAGTTATTTTGTCACTACAAATAGGCATACAGTGACAATCATTTTTCTCGTCACTAAAAACTATAACGGTGATAATATTTATTGTCGCCGATATTTGTTGTCACTATATATCAATGACAATCATGTTTTTGTCACTACAAACGTATAATAGTGTCAATAATTTATCTCGTTACAAAATAAATATAACAATGATAATTTTTTTTCATTGTGAGTATTTATCGTCACTATATATTAGTAATGATTGCATTTTTATCACTAGAAGTTGTATATATAGTGACAATCATTTATAGCGTTACAAAATATAGCAACGACGAACTTTATTATTGTCAATATATATTGGTACTCTAATAATAAATTACAAATTATAGATTTAGATGATAAATTTTAATTCAACTAAGTAATATAAAGATAAATTATGTTTACTTAGCATTGTATATCAACAATAAATTAACACTAAAGTTAAATTAAATCACTAATTAACCTTCTATCAGTAAAACAAATTAAATAAATAAATAAATAAAAGCAACTACATTTCAGTAGAACTAAACTCCATAAATAGTTACACTATGTTATATTGATTTTTATAACGTGATAACATTATTAGATTAGACATTAATGTTTTAAAATTTATAACTATACTATAAGTATAATTTGAGCGAATTATTTTGCAAAGAAAAATAATTAGTAAACTTCAAATTCAAAACTTAAAAAATGGATGAAATTTTGCAATACAAAACTTTTCATTTTCCCGCCTACAATAAAAAAGCCCTAGATAAAATATAATAACTTAACCACATAAGCAGCAGTTTTCTTTCTTCTATCTTCTAAAGTTCTTATAGGCAGTTCTCTTCTTTATTTCTCCTCTCTAATCCCTAATTCTTCTCTCAATTTCAGGCGACTTCAATGTCGCTATCTGCCACTGCTTGTCGATGGCACGACCCAGTAAGTACACTATCGCATTGTGGTTCCCATATTGCTTCCTCATCTCGATCTAAGACAATTCACAAATTTATTCAACTCTGCATTGGTGACTATTGAAGAACAGAAATTAAGTATGTATCTGAGAAAATAATTTATATATATCTCTCTCTCTCTCTATCTTTTCTTTTTAATATGCTTTGTTTTCAGTATGTTGTGTTGTTTTCCCATAATTTAATCTCCGTAACTGTTGCAGTTATATCCACAATTGAATATCAGAAACATGTGAAACATGGAATTGTGAATTTTCTCATGTGCAGTTATGCAACCTTTGTCTGCTTTAGTTTGTGCTTGGTTGGTTTCTGTGCATGTGTGCAATAAAAAAAATCAATTTTCACTTTCATTTTTCTTTACTTATTTATTTAGTTTCTTATTTCACATAAATTAAGGAGGCTTGATCAAGTACATAGAGATGTCGATCAAAGTTGTTATGGGATGCCTCAAATTTCAAATGTTCAGAAATAGACGTGATCACGTCTGTGTGAGACTATCTATATGCCTTTAGTTTGTACATAGTAATTGCTCGGTGAAATTTTATTAATTTTTTGATTTGATTTTACTTTTTAGTTTGTAGTTTGTAATAGTAAATTTTCTTTTAATTATTGATATCAATGTAAGAATATATTTCTCTGAATGAAATCTTTTTGCTTTAACACGATTTTGTGGAGTATTCAATATTGTGTAATAATCATCCAAAATATGTTTAGTGACTACAAAAAGTAATCTATCAACGAGTATATTATGCGAATATATAACAGAATTGTAGTGATAATTGTAAATTGTGACTAAATCCAGAAGCTTTTGTGACGAATTCAATCATGTGACTACATTATGGAGTTTTAGTGACAAATAATTCATGTCACTGAACACATAAACTACAATGATGAACTTTCCATGTGGCTATAAAAGTCAAATATAGTGAGAACAAAAATATTGTCACAAAATAATTATATTTAGTAACAAGATTATCCGTCACTATAATTTAATATGTAGTGACGATAAATTTTTGCTGTCACAAAATTTTAAGTGACAGTTCATACAGTCACGACACAATGACGACCACAAAAATCGTCACTAGCTAGTTTTAGTGACGATTTTGACGTATATAGTGACAAAAAGTGTCGCCACTAAAAATTATTTTTTTTGTAGTGAAAGTTTACTCTTTATTTTTTTTGGACATGGGCAAAACGGCAAAGGCGAATGATGGAGTTTTAGCCTCACCACTTACATATTGAAGCTGTGCTTGAATGTGTAAGGTAAGGGTGACAACAAAGTTTACATAAAATACACAAATAACAGAATAACACAAATGAATACCTATGATTATATACATCCATATACACAGTAAATAAAAGTTAAAGTTTGGTCTTTGTATTGGAGACTGGAAACATACCGATTCTCATTCTTTCAAAAAACTTATTATTATTATTGCATGTCTTGGCCATAACCCCATATTTATTTCCCCCCACCCACATGGGCAAACTTCTAAGAATTCAGAATTCCTATGTTTTTCATTATTTTATTTTATTTGTCAGAATATAAAAGCAAAACCACATCTCACAATTAGTCTCCAAGAATCAAAATACCAAAGGAATTATCAACCTAATTCCCTCAAGTTCTGAATCTTGGGGAGATTGTTGAGATAGAGAGCCATTTGCTTTCCCTACGGTAGCTGCTGGTACAGTTGGTGCGTGGATTTAGGATTTGCAGATATAGGTTGAGAAGATTTGGATGACAGAAGAAGACAAAAACAATGTAGGCAGCTGAGATTGTGTTTAGAAGAATCAAAATCAGATTCCCTAAAAATGGCTTCTAGCTGTTGTTGCTGCAGCAAGATTTCACCAATCATTTCTATTTTTGTTTTCTTCCTCTTTTTTATTGCATCTGTGCAATCACAGAGTTTGAATGCTACAAATCAGAATTTCAGACCTCAAAATCACTCCAAGAAACTCAAATACATCCGAAATCATCTCATGAAAATCAACAAACCTGCAGTCAAGACAATTCGGGTATGTTTTCTTATCTCCTTTTTTCTGAATTTTTTTTTTTTTTTTTTCTCTCTCACAATTTATTCTGTTTAATTTGGTACAGAGTCCTGATGGTGATATCATTGATTGTGTGTTAACTCATCAACAACCTGCTTTTGATCATCCTCAACTACAAGGCCAAATGCCCATGGTATGTATGCAGTATGCAGTGATCAATCCATAAGAGAGATGAGAGAGGGTTATATATGATGAAGAAACATGATCATGACCCATGCATAAATTGTTGAATTTTCAGGATCCACCAGAAAGGCCAAAAGGGCTTCCGACGACAAAAACAGATGCGTTTGAAGATTACTTCCAAAGTTGGACGATGTCGGATGAGTTTTGCCCAGAAAACACAGTTCCAATAAGAAGAACATCAGAAGAAGATATGCTAAGAGTAAGGTCCATCCGAAGATTCGGCCGCAAAATAAGAAGGCCCATCAGAAGAGATTCCTCCAGCAACGGCCATGAGGTTGGAACCCACTACTTAATCTCTCACAAGCTAGCTAATTTGGATTTTGGATCACTCGATGATTTTCAAAATAAATTAATTATAGTACTGTAATCGTTTGGTGATCAGCATGCTGTGGGGTATGTAAGTGGAGATGAATACTATTATGGAGCGAAAGCGAGTATAAATGTGTGGGCCCCTCGGGTTGCAAATCACTATGAATTCAGCCTCTCTCAAATGTGGGTTATTGGAGGCTCCTTTGGCGACGACCTCAACACCATTGAAGCTGGTTGGCAGGTAGAATTGCATTATATTTATATATATGGTTGTCTAATCTAGGTCTCATTTACATCTTCAACTACTTCCTAATTCAATTAATTTCTCCTGCATGCAGGTTAGCCCAGAGATCTATGGGGACAATTATCCTAGGTTCTTCACCTACTGGACTGTGAGTGGAGTAATTAATTTCATGCCTTTAATTTACTACTCGTATTCTTCTTAATTAAAGTAATTAATTACTACTACTATGATGATGATGATGATGATTAATGTAACTTATGTATGGTTGCAGAGTGATGCGTATCAGGCAACAGGGTGCTATAATTTGCTGTGCTCAGGCTTTGTGCAGACCAATAATAAAATAGCTATTGGGGCTGCAATTTCTCCAAGGTCGTCCTATAATGGAGGCCAATTTGACATTAGCTTACTAATTTGGAAGGTACGCTACCTTTTTTCTTTCCTCTTAAATAAGTGTTAATCATCATTATTCTTTCATTAATATATATTTGATGAGTTTTATAGAGTCCTTTCCTTTGGGTGTGATCAGTCGGTACATATTCATAACTAATCTTCTTGCATACATTAGATAATACTACATCTACATCTACATCTACATCTACATCTACATATATAGAGTATAATACTTAAAAAAAAAACTCTTTAATTTCTACCTCAATATGTATATTATTATATTATATTCCTACATCTAATCCCAACCGTTCAATGGGAATCAAACTTCTCTAAAGAAATCATCCACACAATGATATTCTGATTCTACAATATAAAAAAGTTGAATAAATACAAGGCATTAAGAACTTTCAATATTAATCGTAGATAGAAAGGGTTAGATTTTATCAATATTTCTGTTTTTGAGATTTGGTGGGTGGGCCGGGGAAAGTGAGAATGGAGCTAAATACTCATCATGCATGTATATATTAGTACTACTGCATATTTGCATTCTCCATCGAACGACTCAACGGACATAATTATTTTGCACGTTCCTTTTATTTTTGCTTTCTAAGATTCTAAGCAAAGTCATTTTGACCTATCCATCCACTTTATCATTTTAATATTTCTCCACTTGTATTTTTTTCCGTTTTGTTGGTCCAAGGACTGAAAAATTTGTGATTCCAAATTTTTTTGATCAGAAACTACTTAAATTTGACATACACTACTACAATAGTATGTTTTTTGGTGTGTTAGAATTATTTAAATCCTTCATTGAATTTATGAGTATATTCGATCCATCAATCCGGCCCTTACAACTTCCTTAAAAGAATGATGCCAAGAATTTCATTTTGAAATCACAAAAATTTGAGGATTGTTATTTTCATTCGCTGTGATTTACTATTTTTCGTGAGTAAATCTCAATATTTAGAAGATTATCATCTGCTAGGTATTGTAAGGAAGAATCCTAGTTAGTTGTTGTTTTTGCTACCTAGCAAATATAAGAGAAAGTAGAATTCATAATCTTTTATTAATTATGTAGTGTATTATAATTTGATAGAATATTCATATGAATGTTTGCTCTCTGCTCTGAGTAGGATCCAAAACATGGAAATTGGTGGCTGGAATTTGGAAACGGGGTTCTAGTTGGCTATTGGCCAACGTTTTCTATTTACACATCTTCGGGACCGTGCAAATATGGTACAATTTGGGGGCGAAATTGTAAATAGTAGAAGTTCAGGGTCACACACATCGACTCAAATGGGAGTGGACATTTTGCAGGAGAAGGCTTCGGAAAAGCGTCTTATTTCAGAAACCTACAAGTGGTTGATTGGGATAATAGTCTAATCCCTTTATCCAATTTGCGACTCTTGGCTGATCATCCAAATTGTTACAACATACGAGGTGGAATTAATAGAGTTTGGGGTAATTATTTCTATTATGGAGGCCCAGGGAGAAATTCAAGGTGTCCATAAAAATAATTACTACCTTTTTTTTTTGTAATATTGTGTTTTTTTGTTTCCTTTAATTTTGGGTGATTTTAGGTCGATCTCTTGTCGAGAAATGGGGGTTACGTTATTCTTTTGATTTTTCCTTGGATCTAAGCAAAGTGATCCATTACCTTTATACTAGTTTTAGCGCAGTGTAAATGTGGTGAGTGAAATAGTAACAATAGTACTAGTATGTTCTTTCATGCTATTCTCTTTTATTGTTATTTTTTTAATGCTATGTGTGGAATTTTTGTGGGTCTTTTAGAAGTGTTGCATATATATAGATAGATTATTGTTGATGAGGAGGAAGGTGCAGAAGATGGAGAGAAGAACAACGAAACGACGACGTCTTTATTGATGTGGAATAAAAAATTATTCTAGCTCATTTTCTTTTTTTTGTGATTTTAAATATATGATTCCCACAACCTCGTCCGAAATTCGTTGCGGAAAATTATATGGATGTTAGATTCTCTAATTATTTGATGATTAGGCGATTATTATTATTATTATTATTATTATTATTATTATTATTATTATTATTATTAAGTGCAGTTTTTCTATGTTTTTGCAACTAATGTGAAATCAAAGATTTTATTAATTTAGTACTGCTGCCACTGCATATATAACATTTGCAGGGGTCCATCAATAATGAATTGGACCATTAAATTGTCAAAGTCATGAATAATTACAAAGAAACAACTATTGTTATGGTTGTACGTCAACAAGATTCAAATGATCTGCATAAATTTAATGGAGGTGCACTCCTGTGCGATCTGCCGTGTGGGCAGCGATCGGATTTGGGTCGGGTTGATCCGTCAATCCGGGTTTATCCGTTGACTCGGTCATTTTTTTTCGATTTTTTTTTTAAATTATATTTTTTTTTTCGACTCCGCCTTCGCTCCGATTACCAATATAAGGTTAATCGTTCGAACACCAATTTAGATTTGTTCGGCTCGCTCCGAGGCCTTCGGCTCCCCTCACTCGAATCTTGACCAAAGAAGAAGCAGCAAACAAAAAAATGAAAAGGCAAACAAAAAAAAAACAAAGAGGGAAAAAGAATCTGGAAATTAAAAAAAAAAACTAAAAAAATTAATTAATAATTAATTAATAAT
>CM055958.1:82738670-82882617 GCA_029490685.1 Schizonepeta tenuifolia
AGTGAAGAAACCGGGCAGTGAAAAACCCAATTTCATGATCTTTGGCTTCCTATTTGTGTTTCAATGTTGGATCTACGAGATTTTTCCTTCAGTCGGGGCTGCCTGCGCTTCTATTCTCCATGGTTGGGAGAATTTGTATCCGCGAGTTCTCCACTGGAAGACGGATTTGGGTCAACGGACATATAAGAATGTGCAGGCGCTCCTTGACGGGGCAAAGTTAGTGGTACAGATTTCTTGAAATTATAATTTCTTTTGGTTCTTTATGTTGTTTTGAATTTGATGAACTGTAATGGTTGTTTTTGCAGCACCCTCTTGTTGCCTCGAATGAAGAGCAGGTGCGGTTATCCAACATTGAGACATATCTGGATGAGCAAACAGTGTTGGAGGTGGAGAAGGAGTCGGAGTCGGAGGAGGGGAAGCATGTCATGGATAATGGTATCCAGCAACATGTCGTGGATGAGGAAGGCGAGCCTACGGAGAGGAAATCAGTGAAGAGGAAGCTGATTCTAAAGGCTGCAGAATGCTCTATGAAGCATCGTCCCGGCTTGCGGTCTGCAACAGTTGGTGTAGGTCAAAACGCGCCTCGTAATGCCGAAGATGATCGTCGTTCTGAACAGTCGTTCCCCTCCATTTCAACACCGGAAGCCAAGATGAGATTTGGTCATAATGATATATTTAAATTTGATTTGTGTTGAATTTCATTGTTTTTTTGTATCTTGAATTTGATTGGGTTTGACATTGATTGGTGGGGAATTTGAATTTGATTGGGGTTTTCATCCACAGAAAAGACAGTTCATGCATACTATGAGTCTTAGGATGGATAGATTGGAAGCATCTTGTAGGGAGATGAATCAGAAATGGGGTTATATGAATGAAAAGATGGGTATAATGAATCAAAATATTGGCATTATATTGGAGTTTATTGAGGGTTTTTGTAAGAATCCAAACATGGGTAGCAGTAGGGATTTTGAGATGAAGGAAATGCGGGTTGGGTTGGATAGTGTAGAAGAAGAAGTCAGGAATTTTGCAGAAGGTGAATGTGCACCGAAAGTTGCTGGTGACAATGTTAATGGTTGCATTGTAGATGATGAGAAACTAATGAACTGTCCTGTTCATTCGATATCATCCAAGCATGCACTTTCTTTGGATGAATTGCGTGCTTCATTTGTTAGGCATACAAGGGATGATTTGGAGGATAAATGTGTGGATAAGAATGGACAAATTACAATGATCCATGATGATGATGTTGATGCTAGTGATAGTGTAGAGGATGATCAGGATGCGGTAGATGATGATGATGCCGTAGAGGATGGAGAGGATAGAGTAGAGGATGATGTTGATCCACCAAATGATGATGAGGCTACATTACATGCTGACGGGGCAGTTAATGATGATGGCAAGGATGCAAGTTTTGAGCAGTTGGTGATGGAAGATGATGGAGCACAAGAGGTGGAAATGGATAAGCAGAAGCTTGCCAATTTAGTGGATGACTTGACCTATGATATCTTAGGCACGGAGAGACCAGTCATGGCTGAGGTGCATGTTGATGATGTGGAGGTTGTTGGTTCAAAGATTAACACTGTGGTTCAAGATGTTGTGGAAGAGGAGCAGGGATTGCCGAAGGTTGTGAAGAAGAAGAAGAGATACAACACTCGGTCAAACCCACTGGTAATATCCTCGAGTAGTGAAGGTTCATTGTTATTGAAGCCTAAGAGGAGTGGCCCGAAGCAGAGGACGTCGAAGACGGTTGCAACCCGGTTTGGTCCGGCTGACGGATTGTTTGATCCTCTGAAGCAATATGACGATTCATTCGTGGAGCCATTTTTGACATGGTATCGTTCACCACCTAAGCAGGAGAGGTACATATTTTTTTTGTCATTTTAATCTTATCATCTAATTGCTACCACATTCATTGGTTCTTCAATTGTGTCTCAGCTCTTTCAAGCTCCGTAGTGTTTGCCCGTATAAGGTTGGGCAATGGTTTTTTGAGACAATGACATCGAAAACTGCATGGCTGTCTACTACGGTATGTTCTGAATTTTATAGTATATGTATTCACATAAATAATGTTAGGTTGTTGCAATTTATTTTGCATGTCCTCATTTTAAAATTTTTGTAGAATTGTGATGCCTTGCTGAACTTGTTGCTTTACAAAGCAAATCTGCAACCGTAATTATTCCTGCAGCGATGGACTGTAGTTGAAAACTGGTTTTGGGTAACATTTTGCTCCGAAATTGTCTTTTTTTTTCATGATTTAGTAAAATACTCCCCATTAATTTGTAACTGTGACATTATATTTGCAGCTGTATATGAGGCAAGTTGATGTAACACCATATCGCACTTATTTGATGACATATGCCAACGGTAGGATGCTTGATCTTCTTGGAAAACCGTGGAGAGATGTAGATCGGGTATTTGGTATTGGACATGTCTTTGACAACCACTTTGTCGCCTACGAGATACGCATCCTAGACCAGGAGATTGTTGTGTATGATTCCATGTGCCAAACTGACTGGAGGTGGCGGGCAATGAAGGATGAGTTTGTACTTATGTCTTTTAGGTTGAATTGGTTGTGTGGTGCGGCTAGTGTGACCCACTATATATGCCCGAAGAAGGACGCCTGGGATGTCGTTCAAAACCCAAACACTTCACAACAGCCAAACGGTCACGATTGTGGAATCTATTCGATGAAATTCATCGAGTGTTTGGCTGCGGAGCGTCCGCTCTCGTACCTATCCTTCGAACCATTTAGTTCGAAGATATGCAGGGATTTCTACTGTCCCGAGTTCTTCAACTCCAGGGTGAAGAAATGAATGGAGATCACGATGTATATTTTGACGTAATATACTGTAGGTTGCTACCTGTAAACATTATTAAGTAGTAGCTATTTTTGGCTAGTGTGTTGTGTTGTTCATGAACACTCTTTTGATGAACACGTTAGAAATCTTTTGTATGAATTTGGTCGCTGACATGAAGAAATTAATGACAGCTTATTTGCTCCTGTTACAAAATTAAGTCGTCAAAAATAATTATGAGCTCAATGAACTTCTTTGCTCGTTGCTAAAAAATATCCAACACGAGCTAATGTGTTGAAGTTGCTTAATTTTTGTATCCTTTAATTGTCCCAATTTCAGCATACGTTGCATTGAAAACTCGAAATATATGTGTAAACTACAAGTTTTTACACCCAAATTACTTAGACTTCCTAAAACAACACTACAAATGATGTAGATGAGATGCCACTCGTTGTAGAACTCTCATATAGGACATTTCACAAACATGTTGCATGCGTTAAAAATCCCACCAAAATCGTTGATGATTAACGGATAGAATTTATGGTAGAGGTTTCATACAAGACATTTCACAAACACGTTGCATGCGATAAAAACTCCAACAAAATCTGGCCTTATTAATAGATGCCATTGATGGTAGAGGTTTGACACGCCCCCGTCGTATGGTATGATCAAAATACTTGTGTATGTCCCAGACGGACAGTACACGCTCCTATGCCCACAACCGGACTGGTTAGTCTTAGTGGTAAGCTATGATCGATCCCACGGAGAGTGATGAACTACTTTACTCTTCAGGTGTACAAATTGAGTTGTCACGGTCTCAACCTGTTTATCTGCACAAATAAACTTGAAAGACAATCAAATATAAAAGAGGTAAGATTTGGGATTAGGTCATGATTATTGCTGATACGTTTATTTGGTCATGAACATACTGAAGATCTATCCATGCTTCGCATAAACTCAAGGCGTGTCCCAAAGACATTGGGGCGTTTCAAGAGTCTATACACCACACTTGGGATGGTTGAATCCCTTGTGGTCACTTGGTCCGATTGTCACGCTTCACCCCGGTCACAATGTCGTGGGCTCACCCCGGTCACAAGGCTGTGCTTCACTCCTCCTTAGATAGTAGTCATACCCGATCTCTCCAAGTATGACCCTCACCAACTTTCTCTTCCAAGCTTCCCAGCTCCGCACCTACAGAGTAGACATAACTCGCGGGATATCCATTTCCGGTAATGCGTCCAACCGGTCATCGATATATCTACGATGCGCAAGGTGAGTCCCTTGGTCAATAACCATGGCTTGATGCCTCGTCATAGTTGATGGATAGTTGTTAGAGAAGCCAAGACCGAGGAAGGACGCAGTATCCCCCTGCCCGTTCCTCGCCATCCAGATCTACAACACCATTGAAGGCGCTGCTCAGCTACTCGGTCATGGGCATACTGAACATTGTTGTCTGTCATGTCGTGCCTTTGCTTGGCATGGTACAGCTCTAACCGAACGGAGATCGCCCGCTAGGTCAGGACTGCCCATGAATTCTGCTCAGATCTCTCCGGAACCACTAGATCCAACTGAATGCGCAAATGCCTCACGAATATCTCACATATCAACAACTAATCATTTCCACCACCCAAATCTCACCAGGGAAATTATTCACACATAATTAAAGACATGAACACGAAATAAAATGAACACATTAATAATGGAAATAAAAAATACTTGAATAAATACCAAAGGCAAACCACCTTGGACTTGTTCGTCACAACGGAATTGAAATGAAAGCGAGTAAATTGTTTGGTATGAAAATGTAAAGGAAAATACTAAACCTAAAGAGTATCTTGGACTGAAAATGAAGTAGAATACGATGGGGAGTCAACCTTATGTCAGCCACACTTGCTGGACTTATATAGTTGAGAGACGTCAGTCTAACCCTAACCGCAGCTGTCTGACAGTATCTCTGTGACTTACTTTCCATAAATAGATGGCCGTGATTGATTTGATTGTTGGGGATGATTGACTTTAATTGATTGAGTTGACTTTATCTCTATCTTGCCGTTGATATTCCAGATTCGTTAGAACCATCCATTCTTGGTCCTTCACACGTTTTTCCATAAATAGTCCATATATGCTGACTGGGACAGTCTGTCATGGCCTTACCGACATGAGTGATCACCTTCCATATTTAGATTGATCCTTGATTGATCCGATTAGTGATTGGCCATTAGCTGGTGATTGATTGAGTTGATTCCACATTTTTCCAGATTCTTCCATCGTTGGGAATCGCTAGAATCTTCTGAATATATCCTCCACGCGTCTTTCTATATTTAGCTCTAGTTGCTGACTGTTGTTGTCGGGCATGGTCGTACTGACTGCATCCTTCGGTTAGCCTCATACCAGGTGGAATTCTTCAGGGACCATTACCGCTCAGAGATGTTTTGAGTGGTACATCACCGAGCTCTCTTTCTAGGAGATTGATTTCATGCAGCTTGGGCTGATTTGTCTTGGTAATGCCCAATCTGACCATATTTCGTCCATATGCCCATTTCGGAGCTTCTGCCTCCAAAATATCTGTTTTCTCCCCTATACGACTTATACAGACACAAAAGAAGAGAAAAACGGGGCTAAAAGACCCAAAAGTCGAAGACGCGTCAAGATTTCATACAAGACATTTTACAAACACGTTGCATGCATTCAACTCTCACTTACAAACATCTTCCTTACATTTAAAATTGAAGTTGAATTTCCATTGCAAATATATCAAGTTCTTGCACAATATAGATAGACGGCTTATCCTACATCAATCGACCCACTTGCATTCAACTGAACCGACAAACCTATCCTCTTCTCGAGAAGATGAGAAATGCAGTCAAGAGCAAAAGAAGAACAAAAAGAACTCGCACACAGACCTTCAATCTCTTCGTCATTCGTTCAAAGTGAGCTTTCTCCGCCATGAGATTAGCAACGCATTTTCTCTGGTATGGATGCAGCTATAAACTTTTTGAATCTACAAAACAAGCAGGCCAAGTACCGGCGGAAGGGATTTTTTGGTGTTTTTGAAGGAACAAGTTTAAGCTCGGCGTCGTGGGTGATGCACCGCGTCGGTGGTCTCGTTGAAGGGCAAGTGCTCGTTGCATTCGATGAAGAAGACATATTTGACTTTGAGGTGAAAGTAATGCATACAAAAATGAGAATTAATTTGTTCTTTAAAGTAAAAGTGTTTGAAATAATGTTTGCCGGGAAAAAATTGGCCATTGCTTCCTTTTATAATGTATAGAGGCCAATGTTATGTGATCAACAACAGAGAAATACGAGAATTTGGCCACTATTATTTCATACTAGTTTGACAATGGCGATTAATTTTTCGAGGGGAATATCATAGTTAGAAGTAATATTTTGGCCGACGGTCAATCACGTAATTGCAATTATACGTGAAATAGTGTCACTATCTATGCTCTCGGGCATGTCTTTTTTTACGCATCCTCAATTGGTATAAAATTGGGATTTAAGTACAATTTTATATTTGTTTCGTAGTTATTCTAAGGATTCATTAGCCATTTTATATCTGCCCTCACT
Organism: Schizonepeta tenuifolia; assembly: GCA_029490685.1. Lineage (NCBI taxonomy): Eukaryota > Viridiplantae > Streptophyta > Magnoliopsida > Lamiales > Lamiaceae > Schizonepeta > Schizonepeta tenuifolia. Next base: position 82,745,036 of record CM055958.1, read on the forward strand.
AATTAGCACCAATTTCTCAGTAGCCAACGACATATAATAAGAATATCACCGACGACATTGGCCATTGTCAATGGTTAGCCATTTGACAATGGCGATCCCATTTTTTGGAGTTTATTTATTAGCTAGAGTTAATTATTGCAAGTGTTTTTAGAAAAATGTGAAATACATGCAAACAATTGAACAAACTTCACACTTTGGATTGAAGTTTGACTTAATGATTTGATCATACAACTACAACATTTGGAGAAGCTCGTCTTCGTAGGAAAACATTTATTTTTAATTTGAGATATACCCAACAATTTGATGTGAACATATTAATATAGTCATATAAACGATAAACAACATTGCCATGATCAATTAAATTAAAATTGATTGTGGCCAAAATGATTTATTATAAAATTTATGTCAAGTACATGGCTTGCATAAATAATAGGGTCAACTAAATTGGTCACGTTATATTTAACAATTGTAAGACTCAATATATGCGTCTCTTCTATAAGATAGATTCTCTAGCATTCGTAGGGTTTGCTTCATCCATTATTAGTCGACTGCAAAAAGTTAAACGACAGTTTTACCATAAAAACAACTGTAAAAATTAACATTGTAATTAAGTAAAAGGAAAACAAGGTTATAGTGAGTGTGGTGAGAAGAATAACTTAACGCCAACACTCAATTTTGACAATTTCATTGACGCCTTTAAGAATTGAGCCACCACAATTTTGATTGGCATGACGATTGTCATCTATCCAATTAATTAGATTGGCCATTTTGGTACAATGTTTATATGTGTACAATGAATACATCCATGTATTTAGAAGTTTAACAATGTACATTTATAACAAATTGTCAACTACTATGTTAGTATCCTCCAATGTTCAAGTACATTGTTCAATGTTGTAAGTCTTCCTTCCCTTGATATTGAAGAAGAGCTATGTTGATATATTTGAAATGTACATTGTAATCTTACTATTTGGACTAATTATACCTTTTCCACTTAGGAACTCGCATTGCCATGGTCAATTGAATTAAAATTGAATGCGGCCAATATGAAGTGTCATAAATATAGAAGAAACTCTATGGCTAGTTAATTTTCAATACTCTACTAAATTGGCCTCATAATATTTAACAATTGTAAGACTCAATATATGTGGATCTTATATAAGCGTTGATTCTTTAACATTTGCTACATTTGCAACATTCGTTGTTAGTCGACTGCGAAAAGTCAAATGATTCTTTTACCAAAATAGCAATTGCAAATACGAACATTGCAATTAAGTCTATTGGAAACAAGGTTATAGTGTGTGTGGTGAGATGAATGGTATAACGCCAACACTCAATTTCGCAAAATTAATTGAAGCCTTTAATAATTCGCTCACAACAAACTTGATTGCCATGGCGATTAACATCTATGCAATTAATTAGATTGACGATTTACATTATTAACAATCAAACTTATAATAAATTGTCAAGTAATATGTTGATATCATCCAATGTTCTAGTACAATGATCCATGTTCTAAGTCTTCCGTCCCTTGATATTTAAGAAGTCTTATGTGGAAAATAACATAAGAAATGTGACTTGTATGATAGAATTAATAATAATTTTGTGTGGGACCCAAAAATAAGAAGGTCATTACTAATTATCACAACATAATGTACGACCTTCAACAAATTGTATTGGTACACATCTTTTGAGACATGGCCGACGTACAAACTCCATGGCCTATTTCAATTTGGACTCTTATAATTTGGCATTTTCAATACTATTTTAATTTGGCATTTATTGGAAACAAGCAACACCGGGCCCACGAGTCACACCCATTCAATGTTGACCGATTGGTATTTGTATTATATGGTTGAGACTTTAATGTATTTATATTATTTTAATAAGTGGGTTTCCTATTTTTGGTATAAATGTGGGTTAACCTAAACCTAAACCACAAACTAAGAAGGCAAAACACTTATAAGATGGCGACAACGGCAGGAGAAGAACCACCGCAAAATCCAACTCGGGTCGGCATCAAGGTCGTTTGTGTGGTGAGTTTTTGGTGTTCTCTCTTCCATTTTATTTCCCTTTCGGGCATATTCGATGGGTAGAGGTCAAATTTATTTTGTAAATTTTCGTTTGTGTGATGCCTCTTGTAATCGACAAGTTTGGTGTTAATTTTACGTCATCTTTGTTTGTAGAGCGAGGAAGGAGGCGATCGGTATTTCCAGATACGAATGAACACACAATTCAAGAAGCTTTTTACCGAATTTCATAGGGCTAAGAAGAAGCCTCTGTTCTACTACACGTTTATTTTTCAAGGCCACCAATTGTTGCCCGACCAATGCCCATCTTGGCATGAATGAACCCTCCGCTTACGATTCCGATAACGAGGAAGGGGTCATCAAGGTGCAAGCAATTCACCACACTCAAGGTGGTTGAGAAGAATAAGCGTGGTTTCGACGAGATATTAATTAGAATATTCGGTGGTGTGTTCTTCGTAGTGGTGTCATATTTCATCTCGTTTCGGTTTTAGTGTAGTTCAGTTTTTAACTATGTAGCGACTTGTTTTTCCGCCGGACCCTTGAGCCGGAGTGTATTAAGTCGTTGATGATTTCTTATTTTAATGGCAACTATCTAATTTTCAAATAACGTGTGTACGTGCATGGAAACAAACTTCAAATTGCCTCCTTCAATACAAACCAATTAATTAATGCACAGTATTGGTAGCAGTCCACTATTTATGATATAACAAGACAAAGCAAAGTAAATAGTAGAGATTCCTTCAAAGTAAATATGGTCAGAGAGATATGTTGAAATAATGCAAACAAAATCAAAATAGGCGTGCTTGTAGTTCAAATGTAGGCGTGCATTTTGCAGCATGCTTGTGTTCCCACCGCCTACAAATATTTTGGCGCCTAGTGTGTCATAACAATTATTTATTTGTTGAATGAATAAGATTATATTTTTCATGCATAGACAAAATCGCTAAAAAAGAAGGTAAGGAATAATGGAGAACGAATTAGAGTAAAATTTGGGTGTCATTATCCCCGTTTGTCATATGCCTACACCGATGCTTATCACCGGCTGTCCGTGCCTCGATGCGAGCTTTGATGGAGGGATTCCGTGCGGTATGATCACTGAAATAGTTGGTGAAAGCGGGGTGGGGAAGACTCAATTGGCCCTACAATTGTTACTAAATGTGCAACTTCCGGTGAATCAAGGCGGTCTCCAAGGAGCGGGACTTTATTTGCACACTGACATACCATTCTCAATGCGGCGTCTTCACCAATTAACGTTCCAACGAGGGCTACACGGCGAGAAGGTGTTCGACCAAATTTTTATTGAATCACTTGCAAGTATCGAAACCATTGAAGACATACTACCACGACTTAAAGGTAACATTCATAATTCAAATATACGACTCATAATAATCGACTCTGTTGCTTCGTTGTTTAGAGGAGTATTCGATAACAATTCAAAGAAGTTAAAGGAGAGAATGCATTTATTCTTCAAAATATCTGCCAAGCTAAGGGAAATGGCATACAAGTTTGGTGTAGCTGTCATTGTTACAAATCAAGTGACAGACGTTATTCCAAATTCAGATATATTCCGCATTGGAGAATGGTTAATGACATCGGGAAGACATGTACAAGCCGCATTGGGTATTTCTTGGGCAAATTGTGTGAACACGCGATTGTTCATGAGCTTTGTAGAAAAAAATGTTGTAGATTGCAAAGGAAAAAATGCAGAAACGAAAATTTCTCGTTGCATCCAAGTTGTATTTGCACCCCATCTTGCAAGTCTTTCGCTAGAATTTGAAATTAATGGAGCTGGTGTGTACGGTCTACCATAACGCATTTTAATATTCAAGTATTAGTTGCAATTGATTTTCCAGATTTATGTTGTAGCTATTCACAAGATTTCATGTTGGAAGTGATTCCCATGTTGGAAATGATACCACTGTTGGAAATGATTTCATGTAGGAAATATAAAAAATTTAACATGCATGCAAAAGTGCCAATTTGTTGGGCCCGTACTTGTCACATGTTGAATACTCATTTCTTTCCAAGGGGTTCTTACATTATAAATTCATACAACGTGGCCATTAGTAGATATTGCAAAAATATGAGTGGCGAAAATTATTGTAAGCAATGGCGAAAGTTTTTTGGCGACGAAAATGGGCTATGGACAAAGCAAGTTGGGGTATATTTCCTTCAATTGTTGAAACAACAGTGGCTCCAAGGTTTCTGGATTCAAGGCTGCAACAATAACCGCACCGGAATTCAAAGGGTCCAACAAATCATACTTCGAGAAACTGGGCAAGAGTTCCCCATTCCTTCATTATGGCGGAAAGTCGAGGAATTTAGATTGAGGTACAATACATTTAATTATTTGATGACTCACAACGACGTCAACTACAATGACATCACTGGGAAGGTAACACCGAAAAATAAAATGGGGTGGCAGCAGATATTGAATGTAAGTTTTACAAATGTCATCATTCTTAAAAAATATAACATATTCTTCAAAAATAATAATTGATTTTTTTATATATCTCAGGAGTGCCCATTAGCAACGGTCTATAAAAATCGATCGGAGCCATTGTACGATGATCTGAGGTTGCTATTTCGACCATATGGAGGATGAAATTTGTCCCAGCATTGTATAATATTTAACTTTGGCCATGACTAAAATTATTGTACTTTTTTCATTGTCAAATCATCTTTTGCACATCCATGAATAAATCTTCTTTATTGTGTTAAGTATTGCATAATATCAATTTGATCATGGTAAAAACTTTCACTTTACGATAGGTAAAGTGAATTCTTCATAGCCACATACATGTTAAATAATTGAGAAACAAGTGTGGAGGCATAAAAAATAAAAACTTGCTGCAGCTTTCAATGCCTTTGAATAAAAACAAAAATGATGTAATTATGTGGAGCTATAAAAATGAAAGGATAGAATGTATGTCAACTATCACCACTTTTCATTTCTTTACAAAAAAGGGCACCCATAAGAGCAGTCTCATAAGACGAAGTCTTCTACACAGGTGTATGGTTACGACGCGTGAAGGAGATCGCGCTAGGTGCTCTTCATTTGGAATGGATTCAAGGTCATACTGGAGAGGAGATGCTTCATGGAGCAAAATACTCAATGGATTACTCGGGGCCAGTCATCTCGATTGGAGAATGGCGTCGTAAGCTTGGAGAGTGGGAACAACGTTACAATAATTTCAACAATCTTTGGAAAATGGAGGATGTCACCCAAGTTCAATATGTTGTCGAACTAATTTTTTGTTTAAATTACGATGCAGGAAAATCCAGAGTTAATATGTTACCGTCAAGAAGGAGAGGCGAATTGGATCTACTTGAGCCGCATCTTCACCGAGTGGAAACCGCCAAGCCCAATACCGTCGTCGGATTCCGATTTTGAAGATAGAGCGCCTGCTTTAGAGTGCCCAACAACCGATGATGAGGGTATGAATTACTCTGACTGATTAACGACGAGGATATTTACAACATATAATAAGCATATCCTCCTCATATTATGCCATGGGTGTGACTTCAAATTTCTGGATTTTATGCAATTGCTTAATGTAATGTTCTGTATTTCGCATATAATATAAATGCATTTTATCGAACATTTATCGTGCACCACAAAAACTACTATGAAGGAATGAAACATGTATATTCAATATTCTCATAATCAGCTTACAATCTAAGTACAACCTGCAAAGAAATAAATGGTAGAATGTGCATTTCATCGAACAACATGCATGCATAAAAAAATAAACAAGACAAAACACCTATGTTTGTGGCATTTTATCGAACACCATGCATGCACAATTCATTAACTAATGCAAAGGGACTCACCATGTATGGAACAATCAGACCAAAACGAATATACTTGAAATACTCAAGCAATCCAGAAATCTCATGCCCACCAATAACATAAAATTCAAATCACACCACACTTTGTTCATTAAAAAAAATTGTCTTAAAATCAATTTATGCATACAAACTTTCATCCTAAATAAATAGCTACGTCAAAGTTATAAGGGCAAAAAATCGTTATCATAGTCATCCATATTAGAATCACCGCGCTTCTCCCTCTCAGTTTTTTCCTCACTGCTTTGTGGCATGAAGTCTTGGATTTTCAGTGGCGAGGTCGGATGCAATTTTGCTTTCCTCGCTGCAATAAGGAAAAAAAGATATACAATTAAAGACATAAACCATAATATTATATTAAGTAGCAAAACAGAAGCAAGAAAAATTACCCGGTCCGCCTTTTGGAGATTTGCGACCCCTCTTTCGACCCTTCGATTGTAAAGGATGTGGCTTCCTAACATTAGCAAAACCACGGGGGCAAATCTTTCTCGGATCGCGAAAGAGATGAACTGTAATAGGGGGTTGATTCACCGGAGCCTTATCGCTAACATGACTCCAGACCATATTTTTGAATTCTTCAGTCACTTCTTTCATTCTTGCTTCGAATTGCAACCGTAACAGCTCGGTATTCAGCCCGGTAGAAACGAGTTCGGACATGTTTCTCAGAAACTCATTACGAATGGTCATGTTCTTAATGATTGCACTCTCTTGCACACTATTATCTTGGTCAGAGATAATCAGATCTTTGGCTTTTTTCGTCCACCTGCGGTAAATCATACAATTAGGAATGTCATTAACATTTTCAATGATGAAAATCAGCAAGATGGGCCGACAAATTAGACCTTCAGTCTCCCACTTCCCGCAATCACAGGTGGCAACGTGGGTGACGGAATTAAAAACCACCGCCCGGTCATAATCAGCTATTTCTCGGCATCTAGCTGTGTACTTGCTGTTGTTGTCGAGTAGAGAAACTACAGCTTTCAACAACCACGGTGATGCAATTCGCAAGGTCATGCTCAAACTGCTTGTATATTGTACTAGTGAATACTCGAGCAACTTTTCTAAGAAGTCCACAGTGGGTGATGGCCTGACCCGGCTCCCAAATCCCAAATCCATCTTCAGTACGCTTCGTGTTTCGCCATGTCTTTAAAATTTCTTCATATTATTTAACAAACTCGATCAAAGCAACAGTGTGGCGCACAACATCTTTCAAAACTTTGTTCGTTACCACGCTCCGGGAGGTGGCAAGGAGCCCAACAGTAAAAATGCCTCATGAGAAACATGAGGCCCACCGTTCACGGATACTATGCATTCCATCAAACCAGCTTCGGTTAGGAATTTCATAATTCTGCATCATCTTCGTCCACGTAGAGTCGAAATCTTCCAGGCTCTCAACTATGTTCATGCATTTGTCCATAACGACTTGAAGGATGAAATCCCATGCAACTTACCAAAATTAGATGCACAATTCTTCATTATGTACCACTGACACATACGGTGTTTGGAGTTCGGGAACACAACATCGATGGCATTCATCATGGTCCTACACTGATCAGAGAAAATTACCTTTGGCTGCTTTCCATGCATTGACTGCAAGAAGGTTTCAAACAGCCACTTGAATGTCATGGTAGTCTCATCCAACAATAGAGCCATACCAAACATCACGTTGCGGGTGTGATGGTTTATCCCTACAAATGGCATACATATCAGATTGTATTTATTCGTCCGGTACGTGGTGTCGATGGATAGGACATCACCAAAGGCATTGTAGTCAACAGCACATCGATTATCCAGAAAAAAAATATTCATCAGCCTCCCATCATCGTCAAGCTGATACTTGCAGAAAAAAACGGATCCGAATTAGATTTTTCACTGAAATAGTCATACAACTGCCTTGCATCTCCATCCTCAACCTTCGTTTGCAATCGCGCACGATCCATGTGATTATATGCATCTCTCTTTGTGTCACAGCCCCAAATCCCGAGGGACGGCAAAGTCGGGGTGCGATTAGGGGTTGGATTAAAGAAGCGGGGAAGAAGGGGGATAAATAAATAAACAGACATTTTAGAACAGAATAATTACTATGAACCTTACTTCATTATATAAAATGAGTCGACCCTGAAGGATCGCTCGACAAGTTGTTCTCAAAAAGTTAACTAAGTTCATTGTAAGGGACTTAGATCAAAAAGATATACAATAACTCGAAATAGATTGGCAGCGGAAAGCGTAAAGCTTGACACAAGTTCTTCATTCTATTTACAACTCTTTACTCAACTCTTACTCAACCTCCGCCGCTCCCATCACTCAACCTGCACATTTATAAAACATATGCAGGGCTAAGTATAAACATACTTAGTGGGCACATTGCTGAAAATATATCATAAGTATAGATTTAATCAGGCATCGGGGTTTTTCATCAAATACCCGAGCCTACTAAACATTTTCTTTCACTTTTCACAATATAGCTTGGCCAAGCCTTTACTTGATGTTACGTTCAACTTGCTCAACTTCTGTTTCAACGCCGGGGGAGAGTATACTTCTCCCGCGCACATTCTATTCACCGTGGCTGGCTACCCCTCAACAGGGTACCACACACACCGGCTACCGTGTACACTAAACCCAGGAAAACCCTTACGGTTAACTCAGTGGTCCGATCGATTAGTTAACCCCCTTTGGCTAACTCAGAAAGGCACAAAAGAACTCACACAAAACAAATATTTTCATGCCTTGATAATCACTTTAAAACACAGTTATAAAGCGATAAGTAAACATTTTCGAGCATCGCTCATTTGATTTGATATATAGAAAAGCCCACCTTAGGCGATTACAGAACAACTAAAAGCTTCTGTCTTCTGTCTTCCGTCCTGTCTTCTAAACTCGACTTCCTCCTTTGAACGTAAATAATCAAACTTTAGTAATCGGTTGAGACGATAAAAGAAAAGGAAATCGAATTCGTTTTATGACTTTTAGGCCTTTGCACTTTAACTACATTCTTTTGATTAACGAATAAACGGGACTTGAACACTTCTCGTTTAGAAACTAACTCGGTTCCTTACTCGACACTTAGTTCAGTTAATATCGGAAGTCGATAATTTATAATGACTTAGAAGTTCACAAGGAACGAAGTTAAAAAGAATTCAACTTGAGAAAATAGGTTTCGGAAAATTTCTGCACAAGGCAGTAACTCTGGAGCTCATACAGAACAGATTTCTGTGAAACAGGGGATGAAACTGGTACCAAACGAAAGCTACGGATGTCTAGTTTATTGTCCAATTTACGGATCTCGATTTTGTTAAGCGAGCTAAAAGTTATGACAGTTTTCGTAGCGTATCGCAAAACAGTCCGCGTGAAACCCTAGGTGCTCGATAAAACTCGACGCACAATTCCCTAGGTTCGATCAATGCTATACAACCTTTAAACTCACGAAATTATTAACAAATTACAGTTAAGCCATATGTTCCTTTTTCGGGAACACTTCACGTCTCTTGATTAAACAAACGACGAGCATTTCCTCGTCTTATTTTTTTTACTAATCAATTACTAAACCAAATTTCATTTCAATTCCAACTTTTAATCTTCTAACTTCTATATTCATATCTCGAATGGAAATATCATCAACTACAATCTCGTTTATTAATCGACAACAAACACTAATATCAAATTAGTTTCCTTATTCGACTTTCCTATCGACAATTAGACTCGATTTCTCGTCTCTTATCAAAATTTCAACTTTCTTAGAATTCGTTCAAATTTTTCGATAACGTTCCTTGATTACTAAGATTAACGAATATTCAAACCATATACTCAAATTATTATCGAATCTTAACTTATCGTCGGTTTTTCGTCTCTTACGATTTCTATTTTATTTTTAAAAAAAATCCAATTAAATTATATAATCATCTATACACTTACTACATCTCATTTATATCATAACATCATACAAATCATAACAATTTCTCATTCAAAATCCTATTTCTTTCTCTCTTACATTTTGGTTTCTATTTTTAGAAAAAATACCAATTAATTCATACATCAATCTATCAACATATAGAACACAAATCCACCAATCAATCATCTAAAAAATCAAACTAAACATTAAACCCCTAATTCCTTTAAATTTTCGGTAATATGCAATTAATTAGGAGGATGATTTTCACATGATTTCTATCCATGAAATCCATTCCTAAGCATGATATAATATGTATTCATCTTAGAACATCATCCTACTTCATCCTCAAATTTTCGAAAATAACAATATTGAGGGAAAGAAGTTTTGTTCGGTTCAATCCATAGAGAAAGCTCTTACCTTGACGTCTATGGACTCGGAAATAAGATCGATCGGTAGATGAACTAGTTGTGGAGCTTGAGAACTTGAAGGATGAACAACAATGGTGGATGAAGAACAAAAGAGAGAGAGAGAAGAGAGAGGGAGAGGTGGCAGATGAGGGAGGGAAAGGAGAGAGGAAAATGGTGATGAGGTGTTATGTTATAAAGTAGAAAAATATCTAAATATGATGACTTACAAAGGGGAGGCGGTTTGGGGGGGATTTTTGAGCAAAAATATCTCGTTTTTCGGGTCTAATACGACGTAATAAAATCAAGAAATTAAAACTCTAGACGGTTACGTTTTTGACGAAATCTAATTCGACCACTAGATTAGAAATAAATCACTTACTCGGAAATCATATTTCGATTTCCAAAATCCGATGAAAAGTCGAGACATGACAGTCCAAGATTCGCCCGAAAAAATAATAAATACTAACTTTCTCTGGTGGACTCGTATCGCAGAAAAAGTGAATGTAAAGTCTGACAGTTTTTCGATCTGAGTTTTCGAACGAAAATTCTATCGGACGCGAAAACCCTAATACAGTAGTCGTTCAACCGACTTCTGGAATTTATTTTCAGAAACGGATTTCACCGTTAGTCTTAGAATCGAAAATCCTTAACTTAGGCGTGCAAAGCCTTAATTAATAATTAAATTTTTATTTTAACGACGGAAGAAATATCTGGGGTATTACACTTTGTGAATCCAACATTCTACACGCCTCCACATTCTTTCGCCATGAAATTTAACGCAGCGGTAACCCCAATACAAGCCGAGTTCAGAGCTTCCATTACGGATTTCTTCGCATAGCTCATGTGACAACTAGAACGCAACATAAATGTCTGATCTAAGTCTACGAGCTCGTGATTGTGCTCCTTCTCAAATTGAGCAACAATAAATTCACCCAAATCATCCCTTGAAACACCTATCCTCGCTTTGCAGTTCGTGCGGACCACAAGCTTCTTGTACACACCTAGCTTGTGCTTCATACTTTGATAATTAGGAAAGCCAGTGCATGAATAGATAAAGTCCTTAGATCTAATATTGGCGCTCGTGCTGAAATACAGTTGTTCTCCTTTCTGAACACTAGAACCTTTCGAACGAGCGTATTTACAGTACAACAAATACACCTTCTCCAAATCTGGAAAAGAAGTGCCGATCTTTAATTTCTCCTCAAGATCAAAACAAATTCTTGCAGCAACCATTCGAGCATTACTTCCACCAAAGATTCAATCACGCTCTATTTCTTCTACTTTTACACCAGGTCCTCTTTTTTTGGGTGCTTTTCTGGAACTTCCCTCTCCCTCTAATTATTGTCAACATCACATTCTTTTGTTTTCAAATCCTTTAGTTCCCTCTCCCTCTGATTGTTGTCAAGATCACATTCTTCTTTTTTTGGCACCTTCAACTCCTTCATTGAACAGGCCTCCTTAGCATTATCAACAACTACTTCTTCTTTTCTTTTTGACTCCTTCGATGGAATAACATTCTCACCAACATCTCCTTCTTCCGTTTTTGGCACCTTCAACGGATTCTCACTTAGATAAACATCGCGACCTTCTTCTGCAGCATTCTTGAATGGAGCAAAATGCAAAATAGTCTTCTCATTAAAAATCTTACTCGATGTGGCACCCACAATAGCACATTCTGACTCTTCCTCGCCATGCGATTGAACATTAAAAACAGACTTGGGCCAATTACCAACAAACTTAGGACTCACCACTCTATCTGATTCCTCATCATCATCAAATTTCGACTTGAAAATCGCAAAGTTAAAACTGGGAGGGGGGTCTATTAAACCCAACGCCACATTCAAATCAACATCCCCATTGTCCATAACCAATCCCCCACAATTAATGAACACAAAAATGTCACCACTTGCAAATGAATAAACATAACGAGATAAATACATAAACTAAGATGATGCCTCTGTCTATATCAAGCATAAGATACAGTTGAACATTATGTGTTTCTGCAAAAACTAAATTCTCCAACAACATATCAATTACAGATAACAGAAACACAATTAAACTACCCAATTACACCTACAACATCCGTAAATAAAGATGCCAAGCGCAAAAAATTGGAAAAAAACTACAAACAAGCCGTCATTAGCATACTTACTTGGCTTGGGTCGTCGACAATTTCCACGCCAAAAGATCAGCTAAGTCGTCGACACATCCACCCACGGTAGAGAGATAGACACTCCAATTCAAACCGAGCCTCAAAAGTCGTGGCCGCCGGAAGTAAATGCTTCTTAGACGGTCGCACCCACCGTATAGGAAGTAGAGAGCTAGCCTCAAACGCCGTCGGAATTGAAAGTAAATGCTCGAAATCGCCGGTGAAACCCAAGAGCTAGCCTCAAACGTCGTCGGCGCCGGAAGTAAATAGTCGAAAACGCCGGTCAAAACCACCGTATACTCGATACAGCGTGAGCCTCTCACTTCGTTGGCCCCAAAAATAACAGCTCCTAATCGCCGGTCGTCGTTGCTCAGAGAAAAAAATTAGAATGAAGGAATTCAATCGATGGAGACAATGAAGGTGGAAAGAGGATATTCAAAATTATTTCAACAAGGACAACAAATATGTATTTCATCTTGCTTCGATCCATACGTAAATTGGAAAATTTTATTTTGGCCATCGACAAAAATACATAATTACACCCTACATACTACCGATCCACTAATCGCCATAAAAAAATTTCATCGTTCGAACAGGTTCCGGGCAAACTCCTCGTCGATGGCCATGGAGTTTAAAATTCGGCCATGAAGACAGAGGTGGGGACCACTAAATGTTTGACTAATAAATTAAGTTTGACTCAAACTAAACTCAAGTTGGTAAATAAACTCATGGTTAAAATATTATATTAATTTATAATAGGAATAAAACTTTATTTTACAAAAGGAAAATTAAAAGCTAGAGATGACGTGTAGCAATCTTATCGACCAATGCATTGTGCATGTCACACCATATAGGCTTCCGGCGGCCACCTACTACATAAAGCCTTAAATACACATCATTCAATACAATATTCATTACACCAAATCTACAAATAGAAGCAGAAATGAAGAAAGGAGAATCTGGCAAAAATCTGACAGATGAAACACGAAATCTGCTTGCACAGTGGCTTCCCCAAAACAGCCACGACAACTCTCTTCGATATGGCGCCAAAAAAGAAGCTGCTCTTCTGTTCCAGGTTGATGTGAGAACTTTTTTCGAACGTGGAAGGCTGCATCTCTCCAAAATAGCTTGGGAAAACCTGTCAATGTAGTTTCATAGAAGAAAGGATGCAAACATCAAGATAGAAAAGTGTTGGATGCAGAAAAAATGAAATCACTTTCAGTCCTTCAGATAAGTAGCATAAGAAAGTTGTCCACAAAACTTGGAGTTAGTACGGGTTTGGTTCACAAATGGATTAAAAGCAAAGAAGTTAGAGCACATACAAATGCTATCAAATCTTTTCTAAGAGAGGCAAATAAGCTTGTTAGGTTGAAATGGAGTATCAGTATGCTGACAAGCATTAGTGCAAATGGGAAAATTGCCTTTCAATCCATGTATAACATTATACATGTGAATGAGAAGTGGTTTAATCTCACTAGAACATCACAAAGGTATTACCTGACACCAGATGAGATAGAGCCTCATAGAACTTGCAAATCAAAGAAGTTCATAGAGAAAATTATGTTCATTTCTGTACTTGGCAGACTACAAAAAGATAGCAATGGAAATGTAATTTTTGATGGAAAATTTGGGATTTTTCCTTTCATTTTCAAGGAACCAGCAGCCAGAAATTCAAAGAATAGAGAGAAGGGAAAAATCATCACAAAGCCTATTCAAGCAATTACCAAAGAAGTCATGAAGGACAGCTTCATTCAACAGGTAACAGTTTTTATATTTTATCCTATCAGAATGTATTCACATTCATCACTTAGGATGTCTGATGGGGCTTTTAACTTACAAATTATATAAATAATAAAAGCAAAGTGGCCACAAAGTGTAAGCAGAAACATTATAATTCAACAAGACAATGCAAAGCCACATATCAGCAACACAGATCCAGATTTTCAAGCAGTAGCACAAAGTGATGGATTTAATATTAAACTGGTTTGTCAACCAGCTAACTCCCCTGACATAAATGTGAATGATTTAGGCTTTTTCAGATCTATTCAATCAATAAAGGATGAGAAAGAAGCAACAACAGTGAAGCAGTTGATCAAGAATGTTACAGATGCATTTGAGGAGTATCCATCAAACAAACTTGATGATGTATTCTTAACTTTGCAAGGATGCTATGCAGAAATTATCAAAGTGAAAGGCAGCAATAATTACAAGATCCCTCACATTGAAAAAGACAAACTTAGAAGGTTGGGATTACTTCCAGAATGCATTGAGGTGGAAGAGCAACTAGTACAAGCTGGTTTGGAACATCTAAATATACAAGGGATTGAAGGAAGTGCACCATGCAGCCTGGAATCACTAGTAAATGGAATACAACAGCTGCACATCACAGATTAGGCTGAAGAAGCAACTGATTTTTTGTAGTAGGTTTACAGGGACAAACATCAAAACTTAGTTTTTGTTGTTTGGAGTGTAAATTCAGAATGTAGACTGTTTTTGAAACATGTGTAGTCTCAAATTTTGGAACTAATGGAAATATTTGCATCATCGACTCATTATTTATATCTCAACCTCCAAACTTAGTTTTATGCAACTAGTGGTGGCATCAATATGATAAAATTAAAGGCAGCCAATTCAGAACCCACAAACCAACATAAACCAGCCAAGATGTAGCATCATGTTCTTTCATGCATCAATAACATGCATCATAAGCAACAACTCATAGGCATCACTATATTCAGGCATCAAAGGCAACAACTCACATCAAGAAAATAGAAATCCCAGCAAGATGGCATCACCAGCCTCAGTAACATGCATCATAGGCAACAAATCACATCAAGAAAATAGAAATCCCAGCAAGATGGCATCACCAGCCTCAATAACACGCATCATAGGCAACAAGTCACATCAAGAAAATAGAAATTTCAGCAAGATGGCATCACCAGCCTCAATAACATGCATCATAGGCAACAAGTCACAACAACAAACCAGAAATTTCAACAAGATGGCATCACTGAATCCAATAGCATGCATCATAGGCAACAAGTCACAACAACAAACCAGAAATTCAACAAGATGGCATAAACCTTAAAAATGAGTATATAAGAACGCAATAACCTGATCACAGGAGTCGCAATACACTAGGGCAAAAAAGCCCTATTGTCTGCAGTATCCATTCATAGCTCTTGTGGTTGGGGGAGTTCCTCATCGGCGTTGGAGCGACGGTCAGCAGTCCATGCTTCGATGGCTGCAACCTTGGCCCGATATTTTGCACATTCAGAAATCAAGAAGAAATAAGGATCCTCAGGCAGCACAATCTCAGATCCAAAGAGTGGCAGAACTGAATCCACCGCTGTCAATGGAGATTCCGAGACCAAGTTCCTGATGTCAAATCTCGTCGGTGAAACAGAGGGTGAATCGATGAGAGCAGAGGGTGGCAGCGATTCGGAAATCTCGCCGCCATCAATGGAGGACTCCACAACTTTGCTTTGCCACGATTCATAGGGTGGTAGCGATTGTGCGGGCTCCATCAAAGTTTCAAGGACCACTTCGCTTGACTCCAATTCCCATGATTGAGTAGGAATCGGAGAAAGATGAGTTGCAATTGGGATAGACAAATCATCCAAATTTAACGAAGAATCGGGAAGCCATTAAGGAATTTCAGAAGTGGGAAGAAGATGTTGTTTGGAGTTTCGTCATCGTCGAAGAGGAGGGTTCGAGAGAAATGGAGAGATACAGAGATTTGGAGGAGAAATCGATAGATCTAGGGTTTCTAGAAATGGATTTGGGTTGGGGGGTTTCGAGTGTTTTGATCCAGAATTTGATTTGGGCTAGGGTGTTTAGATATGTATATTTAGGGATTAATTAACAAAATAATTAGTGGTTAAGTTTTTGGGTTAATTAAAAAGGTGGGTTCACCAGTGGCAAAGGGTAGTAATTTTAGGAAAGTAAAGAGGGTAGTATTGTACAAAAAGCAGAGTAGGACATTTTTTGGTGAACAAAAATAATGTGGTAAGTAGGACACTTTTTCGCGAACGGAGAGAGTATTTTATACAATAATTAGTAATATTTGGATTAACTATCTAGTTATCTTTATTTATTTACAAGAATATAGTAAATATATATTATTGTGAATAAAATAACTTTTATTTTTAGTAAAAGTAACTAATATTTTAAATGGAAGTCTAAATTTTAAAAGTTCGTTAGGCTCGACTCAATAAAAGCTCGTTCGATAATTAAATAGAAATTTGTTTAGCCAAACAAATCAATCCTTGAGCAAGGCTCAACTCGGCTTGATTACCCTCCTAGGAATACCTTTTGAATTATTTAAACTGATAAATATGAGATGAAACACAATTTATGATTTAGACTCCAAACCACTCTCTTCATATTTGTATTCTTCTTTAGGGATGTTATATTCCGTTATTTCGATTAGTTTTGGCCTGAAATATCGAACTAAATACTAAATTCTAGGGCTGGAGAAATAACCGTGATAAATTGGTTAAACTGATGGTTAATCATTAACCGTCGTAAATGATTAACCATTAACCGTATAAAATAGTTAATACATGATAAATGGTTAGTGACTCTTAAAAATTGACGGTTATTGGTTAATCGAATAACCGTGTCGATTAACCAAAATAACCGAATAAATTTAAAACATAATATAAAATTTATATTAAATAAATATAATATAGAAAGAATTAAAGAAAATACAAAATGTCAAAATAAGTTAAAGTTAAGCCGCCACCTCTCATTCTCGTAGCCCTAATTAAAGTTACTTGATATGATATGTGTCTTTGTTTGAATATTATTGAACTTGACATGTATTAGAATCTTTGTTGTTGATTTTAGTTTTCTCTTTGCATTAGACTGTTCGATAACTCTAGTTTTTGGTTTAAGACTTGATCTTGGACTTGTGATGATTTTATACATATATGTTGAATTTTTGTTATTTTGTTGGTTATTGGTTAACCGAAAAATAACCGACATGATTATTGGTTAACCGAAAATTGACCATAGTTAGATCATAGTTAATAATTTTCGTGTTTTTTAGGTTAGGTTAACCGAAATTTAGGTTAAAGTTAACCGTGGTTAACCGAATTCCTAACCCTACTAAATTCTATGCTACATCCCTAGTTATATGATAATATTTTATTAGTACAAAATATATTATTAAAATATTATAGATAGGTATAGTACATGTAGGAGATGATGTAGCATAGAATTTCCCGTCCATTTCGATACAATTGTTACAAAATGCCTTGTCTGTTGGTATCAAATTTTTTATACACCCTCACACTATGAAAAACCTCATGTAATCTCATTAAACAAATTATCATAGTATATATAAACCAATATTTTCTAGAATATTAGTATTAACTACCTAATGGTGCTAAAGGGGCCAGCCAAGCAAATGCCAACCACACAAAAGAGCCAATATATAGTAACTAACTCCATCACTATACATATAGCAAGAATCTTGAATTTCTTGAGCAAAATACTTAGCAAGAATCATGATCCCCTTGAATCTTGTTGCTCGATGGCTTCCCGACCTGCAAACACTCGACCGGAGGGATCATCGGGGAGAAGAGCTGCCCAAAGGTCTGCCAGCAGAAGGGGTCGTACATGTGGTAGCGCTCTTTCTGTGGCTGTAGCTGTATGTTTGTGAGAGTAACATCTGTGCAGGGCATGTGGTCACTGCAGGCAAAGTGCACAGGCTTAACGGTGTAGGTCCCACGTATGTTCTCATAGTTGATCCCGGATAGAGCCACTGCAGCTGACTGGTTCTTGCATGAGCGTTTGTCACAGTAGAATTGATCGATGACTATGGGCAGTTGCACCTCAGAAACTTGAATATTCGAGAACTGCACGTTCTGGACTGATCCTGAACCGCCCTAGGGAAGTAGGATTTTGGTTTAGGACAAAAATCGTGGCGATCAAGAATAGGATTAAATCATTAAACCGCAAAATGTTGCCTAGAACAGAGCTGTTACAAAGTTTTTTTAATTTTACCTGCCATGTCTTGATCCGAACTCCATTCATCGTGTTGTGCATGACAACGTCTCTGACAGTGATGTTCGATACACAAGCTTTCGTGTTATCCTTTCCTAGCCCTCCGATGCTGATCCCGTGTCCCGGCCCACAATTAACATTGTGTATGTACACATTCGTACATCCAGTTTGTATAGATACACAGTCATCCCCTGCAACCAAAAATCACTTATTATAACCAATACTAAAGAATCTTCATTTTTAATAACTACTAGTTCATTAGTTTTGGTATGCCATTAAGATTATTGCTAAATCCTGCAACAAAAGAAATTCTACGAAAGAATCTTGATTTTTGATAAGTTGTTCGCTAGTTTTATAGTACGACACTAATTAAGCAGTTTAGCCAAATCATGCGAAAACAATAAATATCTCTCATTAGAAGAAATACTATGAAAGAATCTTCATTTTTGTTCATCAGTTTAGTATGACACCACATGACTCTGTCTCATTTTGTAGTAATATGATAACTGCATAAAATTTCATCTTCGTCTCCACAAACAATACAACGACAATCCTAAAGCAAACAAAGCCTATAATATTATAAAGAATACGTGTCTTCGACAAATGAAAGATCGAAAGGGCCACCAGTAGATAGCTATAGATTTCAAGGATGTGTGGTTACTATAGGTCCCCTCACTAAGGATAAGATGTCAGCAAAACGGATCACGAATTTGTCCGAAACCTAAAATCCCAAGTATAGTAATGTAGACAACATATTCTGTAATAAGTAATAACAACAATGGTACAAAGAATCATTCTTGTTGAGATAGGTCATATGTACCACAAGCAAGATTTGAACTGCGGATTAGCACATCCTTAGAGTTCTGCAGATGAATGCCATCGGTGTTGGGGCTGTCCCAAGGCGACGAGACACTGAAGTTGTACACCGAGACTCCGATGCAGTTGTCGAATTTCAAATGGCACTGAGGGCTGTTCTGGATTGTTATTCCAGTTACCGTCACGTTGAAACTTCCATAGAATCTAAGTGCCTGCAAAATTTTCAAGAATTCACTTGTTACTCCAAACCAAAAGTTAAAGTTTCAAAGATTTCTTTTTTCTAATTTTCAAGTGGTTCTTACAGTTGGTTTAATGCTTGGCATTTTCCCACCAAGTGAGCTTCTTACCTGCCACAATCAAACTACAGTTAAAACAAACATACAAACAAGATAGAATGTTGGAGAAAACTAAAATTTTGGACCATATCAAAAATAAAATTAAAAATGGGATCAAATTTATTACAGGAACTGGAGGCTTTCGTCCAAATGTGCCATTGGTTGGGAAGATGAGTTTGGCTTGATCATCAAAAGGATCATTAGATGGAACACTCTGCCACCAAACGGCGCCGTTTCCATCGATGGTGCCGCTTCCCTTGATGGTGAGTCCGACCAGCTTTGTGAATTCAAGCCATTGGAGAAGGCCTGAGCCCCAATGACTTGATCCTGTAGGGGCAACAATCGTGCCATCTAACTGCGGCATTTAACAAACACATGGTGGTCAATGAATGAATTATCTTCCATTTTTCATTTCTTCAAACTGATTCATTTCATCCAAGAAAACTTTTACCTGAAAAACGATGTCGTGCTGACAGTATGGACCAGAAAACGAGATGGGCCCCACCAAGAACACATATTTTTCTGGGACATTAATGATTGAAGCTTCAACCTTACAAGCTGCAGCCCAGGCAGCCTGAAATGCCTGAATTTCACCACAAAAATCAATTTGGTTTTCCTGGTTTCTATTAATAAGATATAAAATTGAGATTACAAATTCTGGGACCAATTTCCTGAGTAGTCAAACAAGGGCATCAATTCCGATGTTGCTTGTGAATTTTGGAGTATTACAGTTTAACTTTGGAATAAAATATTATTGTATCACAGTTGGGAACTTGAGCGGACCACCTTATTCTCTTGTCTTGTCCATCTCTGTGGCAAATATTTTTATCCCTATTATTATTTGATCTCCTTTTTTTTTTTTTTTTACTGCATTCTTTTTTCTAATATTTTGCCAAATTTTAATTAATTAATTAATATACCTACAGCTGTCACAACTACCTAACTGTTTTCGTGCTCGCAACTAGTTGGTGGATTAATTTTCTCGTAACCTTAGAGATTTTAGGTCGGAATCTCACCAATAATTCTAGACTGAGAAAACATACCTTGATATCACATATCATTGGACAAATAAACATAGCTCCTAGAATAAATATTACTATTACTATACAGGTGGCGTGCATTGATTAGCAATCGCGGGTAATTATGAGCAAGAAACTAAACTTCTTGCAATCATGTTTGTACTATTACTAAAGAACTTAATTTCAATCACAAATTGTATCTTTGACCATGCAGAAATGCTAGTGTGAGAATGTAACAAGAGTTAGACATGCAAGAAAAAAATATGTTTCTGTTTTTATCTTTTATTTTTACCTTAGTGTCATCTGATTTTCCATCACCTTTGGCTCCAAAATTCAGCACATTGAACACTGCTGAACCGGCATTTCCGCCACCTTTCTTCGGAGGG
The DNA here is from genome assembly GCA_029490685.1 of Schizonepeta tenuifolia. Lineage (NCBI taxonomy): Eukaryota > Viridiplantae > Streptophyta > Magnoliopsida > Lamiales > Lamiaceae > Schizonepeta > Schizonepeta tenuifolia. Next base: position 82,765,928 of record CM055958.1, read on the forward strand.
GGAATAGTGGGCGGCCGCCCTTCCGGCGACGGCAGCGGCGGCGCCGGAGGCGGAGTCTTCTGTTTTGACTTACCGGCATTGCCGCTGTGGTGGCCGGAGCTGTGGCTTTTGCCTTTCTTCTTGGACAGCGAGGTGGCGGCGTTGTTTCGACTCCGCCGCCAATGCTTGCCTACTCTTCTTGCATTGCATATTTCAACGCCGGAGCACCACACTAGAATCACTATGATGATTGTGAATGTGATGTACTTGAGGGAAAAAGCACCCATTTTTTTATCTGTCGCCGGAGATGGCGGCGGTGGTGGTGGAGGGTGGTGGAAGGTGATGGTGGAGGGCAAGATGGAGGTGAACTTTAAGGTTTTTATATAGGTAGTGTGACCAACTGTTTGAGGCCATGAACAAATATTTGTTTGATAGTGGCTACAAAGAAAGAATTATGTCTTATTCCATTTTGTGCCTTTTTTTTAATTTGTCACACTTTTTTCTGAGAAAAAATTGGTTAGGAATTTTGATTTACTAGCTGGTCCAGTTTTCGCATAATATGAAGTTTTTGTTATGTAGTAAGTGGCTCATTCATTTGTCCATGCAAATAATATAAAATTTGATTTTTTAAACAAAATTAAATTTGAATTGGTTAGTGGGAATCTGATTTGCAGCAATTAAATAGCCAATTGGAATCGAGAAAAACAAAATTATTCGGTTTTGGCAAAATCCAATTACAAATTTTGGATGGGAGTTACGTAGACAACAATTTGAGTAATTATTACAAATTGTTTCGTTAACTTAGTACTAATATATACACGTAAGGACGATATTATCATTCCTATACAAATTATAAACTTCAAGTTAAAATGAATTAAATTAAATGACAGTACTAATTTATGAGCTTTGAAACTTTAGTTTACTCTGATCTTCAATTAATACAGTATTCATAAATTACTTTGGTGACAATTTTAGTTTAGGGTGCGTTTACTTTGATGGAAATATTCCATCGAAAAATGATGGGTAAGAAAAAGTGAGAAATTATTAACATTTCCATAATTTTCTTATCTCATGTTTACTAGGTTGGAAAAGAAAATTATCAAATGGTCCCCCCACTCCTCCCCATTTTTATGCCTTTTATTCAATATTGAAAAATATTTTCACACCACTAACCAAAAAAAATATTATCCAACATTGGAGATAAAAGGATGGAAAAGAAGCTGCCCGGGAAAGTTATCCACTCTGCTCGAAGAAAATTTTATAATCAAAATAAACATATGAAAAAAATAAAAAATGAGAAAAAATATTCTTTTTTCACCTTTTTCCATCAAAATAAACTCAGTTTCAACGTTGGAAAATTCAGTTAGGAACCGGAGATGGCTGGCGGCTGCCAACATGGACGAAGCGATGCCGTTTCATGTTCAGATTGAATTTAAATTAAAGTTTGTTCTCACCCCTTCCACATATAGTATAGTAGTATAATACTGTATATTAGTGTGTGTGATTAAAGGCAAGAAGACACGTGAGTGGGTCTATATATTGTCAAAGGGCAGTGATAATAACAGCTCTCTTTACCATCACATGCAATTCTTCACGGGCTGCGCTTTTCCACCACCAAGAATTATCTGAAAACATGTCAAATATAATCTCAACATCTTCTTCTTTTTCTTTCTTTTCTTTTTTTTTTCATTTTATCCTCATGCATGCATAATGGTGCACAGTCACATATATTATTTTTAATTTTCTTCGAGGGGTCCTGACTCGTGAGTCCTGATGCGACGACAATATTGCCAATATCTTGAAAACTTATGTCTAGCTACAAAAGTTGTTCAAGTCATTTTGAGATTTTAAATGAAGATTTCACCACAAGTTATTTCACCAATGAATTTGTAAATTCACAAATTTAAAAATTATAATTCGTGAATTCACGAATATCTTAAAGGTTAAATTCATGAATTACCGTGTTATGAAATATTATTCACGAATTAAATTCAAAGAAGAAATGTTAAAAATCACGAATGCGGATTAATATGTCATGATTTGCCACATTTTGGAAATCATGAGTTCACAAAAATTCAGGTGAAGATTCGTGAATTAACAACCGAAATTTAACAAATTCACGAAATTTCAGTTTTAAGTCATGAAGTTCATTATGGGCAAATTAGTACCATAGCATAAAACATGGCGATTTACATATATGCTACCTACCAACCTTAACTGATGTCTTCCTAATCTAAGTATCTAACTACTTATATTCATTTCCTACCACAGTGCTTAATGAATGTGCCGAAATTCAAACTCATAATTTCGTGTTGATTCACTCAATCAACTAAATTACTCAGGAAATTAAAATGGCTTAATTTGTTGTGTACTATATATCTTGATCACTGAAAAATTAAATTATACTGTATTCTTTTTGGGGGTGGGGGGGTTAATTAGAGTGCCACCCGTATCAAGGAGAGACATGTGATCGCTTTTTTTTTTTTTTTTTTTTAATGTGGAAGGAAATGCTTGTAGCAAGAGGTGAGGAAAAAAATATACTAGTAATTAAGCAAGGAAAAGAAGGGGAGAAAACAAGAAAAGGACGCCCACGGTATTACGAGTTTTATTGCATAATAGTAGTAGAAGTTTTGCAGACAAAGGTACTAGGAAAAAATTAAAAAATTTACACGTGTCTATGTAACAATAATTTACCACACACACAAATCAAACAGTCAGAAAGTTCACGAGTGTGTATCATGTGCACCTTTTAAATAAAATAGGGATGATTTCTTTATTAAGAGCGAGATGTAAAATGCAAAAGTAGTATAGTATGATCGTCGTGAAATAAAGTTAATATAATCAAATTACTAGTGTGACGTAATAACTAAAGTTCGATGATGGTCCGATGGAAAGTTTGTTACGAGCTCGTTTAATGTAGTTTGTTACGTGAACGAGTGAAGAAGCTTGAGTTTGATATATAGTATTCAAATTGTTACTAGTTCGTAAACAAATTCGTTTAATAATTAAATTGAAAATATATTAACTATATATAAATTTTGTACTTAAACTAGGACAATTTTAATCATTGTATGAAGTTACTAAAAGACTTTATTTATTATAAGAAAATAATGAATTTTAGTAAATATATACTTATATAAGAGAATAATTAATAGCTTAAATGTAAATCTGAATTTTAAAAGTTAAATTAAGTTCGCGAGTTCTGCAATAGTCAATAAAATAAAAGCATGCTCGGGCATGATTCGAATAAACGAATTCAAATAAATTTGAGTGATAGTATTAGGATTGGCGAATTAAGCTCGAAATAAATTCAGTGGGTGATTGATCTCTCACGGAGTCACGGTACTCTCTCTCTCTCTCTCTCTCTCTCTCTCTCTCTCTCTCTCATATTTTCTTTTACTATATATTCTTATTTTGTGATTTTATCGAGTCTCGCCATCACATTATCGCATAAATTGGGCAAGCCACATTTTCATCAGCCACTAATATATTGTTCATGGGTTTGACTTCTGCTGACAAATCGTGACACGTGTCAGATTTCCTCTCTCTCTCTCTCTCAATTTATCGCAGGATTTTTCTATTGCCGAATTTAGATATCAGTAAGTGTTTTTATTTTGTAATAAAATGTTCTAAAAAAATAAATATCATTATCGAAATAATATCAAATCATTTATTTTGTTTATGCCCTTAACGTAAATTCTTTGGCTGTTCAATTTTTTATACATTAATTAAAAATAAAATGAATAATATATCTATCTTAATATGTCAATTTTGACGGCAATGGATATTAATTTATTTGAGAACGAGGAGTAAGCTGTAGCCGTCGTTTCTCTTTGTGAATAATAATACACTCGTGAGCTTTTTATTTGTCTCGTGAACTTAGGATTAGTAGGCTCTATTTCAAAAGTTTTGGCATCACACAGTTTTTGAGGCAAACATTGGGCATTATCTTGACGCCAAATAAAGGGCTATTATTTGAATGAATAATTATCATAGGAAATTACACGTGACAGAAGGAACGTCAGCATTAAATTTGCTCTACATTACTGAAGAGTGACATAAAATTCGACTAGATACAACACACATTACTGAAGTGTGGCATAATTTGATTTAAGAGTATAAAAAATTAGATTCAAATATCTAACCTTGTAGTTAAGTGGCGAGATTAGACATCGATCGATATATTTTCAATCTGATCGATATATTTTCAATCTGTTCTTTCAATTAATACTAGAACAAGTATACAGTATATGTACAACACAAATGCAACAAATGATATATGTCAAAAATCGTCACTAAGTCAAGACTTAGATTCAAATATTATCGAACACTTTCTGAATTGCAAATATATATTCTAGGATATTGGATTTCTCCATAGACCATCTAACACTTTTTTTTTTCTTTTTTCTTTTTTTGTTTGCAATGCAACAACACTTCCGTATTAGCTAATTAAATTTGAGACCGACTCTAATTATAAGTCAAAAGAAGTTTACACTTGATATTATTTCAATTCTATAATAGGGAAAGCAAATATCAATTTTTAACATTAATATAAGTTTTTATGGGGACATTCAAGCAGTAGTGTATGTGTAAGCAATGAGGTATGGAGTTTCAAACCCCACGGCTCCCCCTTCCCTCTATCAAAAGGAAAAAAAATATATGTTAATATAATATATGTTAAATATTACCGATGATTATATTTAATGTGAATTTGATTTCTTGAACATGCTAATAAGTGTACTAAGACAAGCAATAACAGTTGTCCTTCCTCATTCCGCGGAAATACAAACCCATAAATAATTATCAATTTTTATCGTATTCAATTTTTTATTGTCATTCTAAATAGATTGGGCTACTTTTTTCTTGCAAAATTTGATATAAGATCTACTTTGTGTTTTTGTTGCTGTCGTTTTTAGAGATCTGATTTTTAGGTACCTTTAAGTACAGGATTCCAAGCATAGTCATCAATCATATGGTTTATTTTTTTTATTAAAAAAAAAAGAGTTTTCCATGTCAAATGCTCCCTCCTCCCGTCCAACTCATGGAATAAAAAAATAATATTTGGCCTATCATTAATTATAAATTTTGGACAACATTTGTAATTTAGGCTTGATTTACCTTTAATGAGGTACATAGATTGTGGGTCAAAATGCGGGCTGGTTCGGATCAGTATGATACATTTGATTAGGGGTGGACTAAAATACCGAAATTTCGGTATACCGATCGAACCAAACTAAAAAATACCGTATTTTACCGAATTTATGGTATACCGTATTTTTGGTATGATATGATACCGTACCGAAAGATTTTGGTATGGTAACCGTATATGAATTTCAAATACAGCGATATACCGTATCGAACCGAAAGTTTGGTATACCAAAATTTTCAATAAATACCGATATTTGGTACATACCGAAATCGCAGTATATGCCGAAGATTTGGTATATGCTGAAAATTCTAAACAATTATATATAAATTGATATATTTATATAACTATATATGTATATATATTAAATTATTAATGATTATTCATTATATTTAATTAATAATATCAACTTAACCCATATTTAAATGTTGAGAATTGAGATGTTAAATTATTAATTGTTGTTGTGATGTTAAACTGTACGTTGGATTTTCTTTTAACTTTTTTGGACTTAATTGCTTGTTGGAGATAATTATTATTAGTATTAAGTGTTTTCTATGTTTTTCGGAATTTAAATATTTGATATTCATATTTTCGGTATACCGTATGTTTACGGTATACCGAACATAAGGTACGATAACGGTATGCCTTTTGAACTATACCGAAATTTCGGTATACCGAACTTCGGTATACCAAAAAGTTTGATATGGTATCAATATCAAATTATGCATACCGAACGTTTTGGTATGATATGCGGTATGACCAAAAAACCACGGTATGGTATACCGAACCAGCCCTACATTTGACACATTTGGCATAAAAGTGTTAAGCGTTATTCATGCCAACTGTTATAATTTAAAAAATAAATTAAAACATCACAAAAATCTAACCCTACATTGCATCGGCCGCCACCCCCAATTCATTCCATCCTGCCACATAGAGCTGGCCAAAATAATCGGAATCGAACCGCCGGTTCCTTTTTGGAACCGAGAATCGCCATCGAAGCGGTTCTATTCCATTTCTAAGAATGTGGAACCGAGAACTGCCTGTTTCGATTCGGTTCTTGTTCCGAACCGACGATTCCTCCTATTTTTTTATTTTTTGTTTTGTTTTTATTTATATTTATATCATAATTCTTATTATATCACATAAATACTAATATTAGAATGCATCAATATACATTTATAAAAGAAAAGGTAGCAAAATATGAAAAAATAAAAAATAAATAAAACTTCGGTTCCAATTTGAAATCGGGAACCGAAGAACTGAAACCGAAGAGGTAGGCGGTTTTGTTCTGTTTCCTATGAAGTAGAACCAAGAACCATGCCAAATGTGTTAAATCCGCTCGCGAACTGCCTCGACTCGCGCACTCCTCATTAAGGGTATTTTTGTCCGAAATAGTAAATAATGACCAGAATTTATAATTATGATGGCGGTGAGCCAAATATTGTCTTTTAATGCCCATATTAACAATTCAAAATTTATCTCATAAATATATATATGGCTTATTGAAATTAAGTTATCCAAAAGGTTCAAAAGTAAATTCCGTAAAAAAGTTGTATAGTTTGCGGTTTAAGTTATGCGCTACACTTTCGTGCAACGTGCCGCACATTGTGCGACGCCCGTGTGGTGCGCATCCTTTTCTTCAATATTTTTTATAAAGTGCGATGCATCTGTATAAATTATGTAGTGCATTTCATTACACAATGTGGAGTATCTACCTCATTGTGGTGCATCTCAGTGCACATGGAGGTGCATCTCATTATACATGATGGTGTGTGCATCTCAAAATGTATGATGGTACCTCTTATACATTTAAAAAAAAAAATTAAAATATAATTTATTTTAAATTGAATTTAAGATACACCCTAATTGAGAATTAATAAATCATAATTGAAATTAATAAATCCTAATTGGGAATTAATAAACTCTAAATAAAAATTAATAAAAAACATATGTATCTCAGCACACATGGTGGTACATCTCATTATACATGGTGGTGCATCTGTATATATTATGTGGTGCATCTCAAAAAAATAGTGTAAGAGAATATTAATAAAATTAAAAATGGTGCATCTCAATACACTTAATGATGCATCTTATTATACGATGTGATGCATCTCACTACACGTTGTGGTGCATATCACCTAACCGTAAATATTAAAAAAATTCCCCCAAAAAAAAAAATCAAAGTCAACTGTTTGACCGGGTCAACCCAGGTCCGATCTGATAACGAATCGGGTCGACCCGGTCTGACTATGAAAAGATAAAATAATCTCGAGCCAAAATCTATAAATAAATTTCTTTAAAGTTGTGTAATTCAAATCTCATATTAGTGAGACATCATTATATTACTAAAAGGCAAATGATTCTTGATTTGAAAAAATCCTACGTGGCACCCTTATATTCCTTCATTTATATTTATCTACATTCTCAAACTTTTGAATTTTTAAATGTAAAATAATTAATTTTAAATATCTATACTAAAATATTGTGTCCTACATCGGTTTCTCGACACCGCGATCTACGCCGCTGTGGGTGCTCTAATTTCTCTTCCTTTTCACTAGAGTTCGTTAAAAATAATGTGCGACAAACACAGTCCCTAGTCCCTACAATATCACTTTAGACTGTCTGCAACGCTCATCGAGCGGGGGTGCTCGAGTCCACATGGAGCAGGGGTGGCTCGAGCACCCCGCGTGGCAGACGGCCTTGGCTCAAGCCGTGCTTGAGCGCTCGAGCACGGTGCGTGGCTTCACGCGCTACACGAGGAAAATAAAAAAAATAAAAAATTAATGGCGTGCATTGCACGCGCCTAACGTAAATTTTTTTGAAAATTCGACCGTTTTCGGCAACGGCTAAAACAGCCGATTTTAATTTTTTTTTATTTTTTTTATTTTTCTCTACTATAAATACCACCTCAATCCTCATTCTTCTCACAATATTTTATCATCCTCATTTTTCTCACAACATTTTCTCATCCTCTTTCTCTCTCAAATTCATCTACAAAAAAAATGTCTTCATCTTCGTTGACTTTTTCCGATTCATAGGTGAAATATGTCGAGGGCGGCACCGACGACGAGGTAATGAAGATGCTGGCGGACGCGGATCGCTACATACGTGCACATATAGCCAAGCAGAAAAAGAAAAAGAAGAGGTCGCGGGGGTTCGTTGACCGCGATCGAGAAGCGGCGTGTGCGATCCTACACGCCGACTACTTCGCCGACAACCCCACCTACGGCGAGCACTTTTTCCGGCGTCGTTTCCGGATGCATAAGCATCTGTTCTTGCGCATCTGCAGCACGTTGGAGGAAAACGTCCACTTCTTCACGCATCGACAAGATGCACTCGGGCGTTGGGGGCTGACGGCGGTGAAAAAATGCACGATGGCGGTGCGTCAACTGGCCACCGGCGGTGCTGCGGACGCCTTCGACGAGTACCTGAAGATTGGCGATAGCATGGGGCGACTTTGCCTCAAAAATTTTTGCCGGGCAATGATCGACCTCTTCGGCGAGCGATACCTGCGGAAGCCCAACGCTGCCGACACTGCACGTCTGCTCCAAATGCACGAGGAGCGGCATGGGTTTCCGGGGATGCTAGGGAGCCTGGATTGCATGTACTGGGCTTGGAGGAACTGCCCAAAAGGGTGGGCGAGTGTCCACACTCGCGGCGATCAAGGCGTGCCTACCTTGATCTTGGAGGCGGTGGCGTCGCAGGATTTGTGGATCTGGCATGCCTTTTTTGGGTGTGCTGGCTCCAACAACGACATCAACGTCCTCAATCAGTCGCCCCTGTTCACCGACGTGCTTGAGGATAGAGCTCCGCCGTGCAAGTTCACCGTCAACGGAAACCGCTACGACAAGGGGTACTACTTGACGAACGTGATCTACCCTTCTTGGGCAACAGTGATCAAAGCGCCGAGGGTTGAATCTGACGTAAAGACGGCGAGGTTCAAGAGGATGCAGGAGGCGGCGAGAAAGGACATAGAGCGGGCCTTTGGAGTGCTCCAAGCCCAATGGGGAATAATACGCGCTCCGGGTCGGTGCTGGTACACGAAGCATCTCCGAGACATTATGTTCGCGTGCATATTTTGCACAACATAATCATCGAAGACGAGCGGGAAGATGTGGAGAATTGGAGAGACGACTCCGATTCTACGTCCACTAGCGGAATATTCCGGAGGCACTGTCCGATCGCCTTTAGGACCTATCTCGCTCGGGAAGTCGACTTGAGAGATCAACGGAAGCACACCCGACTTACCAATGATCTCATCGAGCACGTTTACCAGAAATTTGGACCTCTACGGGAGTAGTCGACCATTTTTAATTAATGTAATTTTTTTAAGTAATGTAATGTTTTTTATTTTAATTAATGTAAAATTTTATTTTATTTGAATTAATGTAATGTTTAATGTTTATTTTCTAATAAATGGAATTTTATGAATTAATTAAATAAATGAAAATGGGGAATTGTTTAATATTAAAGATAAAACACTTTTAGAGCACCCTTGGGATGCAGGGATAGAGGTCTCTAAGAGTGCTCTAGTGCTAGAGCACCCCTTAGAACACCCTGAGGGTGCTCTAAGGGTTGCAGATAGCCTTATTGAAGATTTTTGTAAATTTTGCATGCGACTTTGCATTATAGTATCATCGGAATAAGAGATGAAAAACGATTTTTACGGGTGGGGGAGGGGAGAGAGCAGTCCAGTCCGTGAGCTACAGCTTTTCTTGTGCGGTTTAAAGTTATTTGACATTTGGGTAATGTAGGTTAGGCGATGACATATGCCGCCACAAATTAAGGCTACTATTCTGTATACTTTGTACCCTCATGTGTTTTCTTCTTCCAACTTAGAATCATAGGGGTCCAACCTTACTTCTCTCTCTCTCTCTCTACATATCTAATTCTATATATGTTTATATGAAAATTTACAGTGTATACTTACATTATTGACTCTTTCGTAATTACAAAATAATAATTATACTTGCTGAACTACTGATTTTTTCACAAGTGTATCATGGACTGCAATTTCCGGCTACAGAAACCTCATGTGGCACGGCAGAAGATGAGCTGGATTTTAACAAAACGATGTCATTTGAATGCGGTGACAACGCTTTCATTTTGAGGTTATGTGGATTTTATCTTCTTCCTTTTTCGGCATCAAAGGAACGTTGCGAACATAATATAAAGACAGAGTTCTACCAAGAGAATTAGAAAATAAACACAAAGAATAATATCAAAACAATGATGCCCACTTTCATCTCTAAGATAAAAGGAAATGGCTCATTCTTCATATTTATTTAGCTATAATATTCTGTTCTCCACATAAACTTCCTAGGATTGGCTTACAGACAATAAAATTAAGGTAATAACTCTAACAACAAAAGAGGCACATTTAAGATGTTGAATTCACAGCAGATATCTGGGAAGCTGCAGATCAATTATTCTGTCTTTCTCTCTCACTCCATTCTAATCCATCTAAACGAGCACTGATTTGAGATTCGTCTCTGACCTCGTTGTCCTGTTCCTATTTATAATAACATGCATGAAATACCATCTACATTTACCGGTGGAAAGTCTAAGATGAAGTACAAAACAACAACCTATATTCAACCAATAATCTACATTCATTTCTTAAGTTCTCACTTAGAATTAGAACAGTCACATTTGCATCCTTATAGTGAATGCATGATTAACTGCAGATATATGGTGAGTATTCACTATTGATCTAAATCGGGACAGAAAATTGACATTTCCACAGCAACAACAACAATACAAGAACTAATGCAGACCGATGAAGAATTTTTTAAAGGAACGTTATAAGTAGTAGCTCATCATCTCTAGCATAACTTTATCACGTCACGTTAGGGACACGGATTAGAACTTAACCTGTGTCGTGGATTAGTTTGCTCGTGCAGTTGCAATGGAGCTAGCCATTTTGAAGTTTCCTTCTGCATATGCTATTCAGAAAATACACTATATCCACAAGATTAGCACTCATCAGGGTTAAAAACAGTGAAAGGTGAAGTTAACCATTTCTGTATCATATAGGAAGAAGTTGCACCAGAGCTGTTGGTAATAAAATTTAGAATAATTCTAATATGTTGTAAGCAAATGTTAGAATGGAAGGATAAAATTTAACCTCCTCAGCTTTTTGAGTGTATATTTATCCAATGCTATCTGGTTGCTGTAATTCCACTGCTATATAAAAGGTTGAGGAATCCATATCCGTTTTCAACAGTGATCACGCACCTCAATCATACTCCGACCTATTTCCCTTCTCACCTTTCTCGCCACTGCAATCTCCCGGTATTGTTTCATGGTCTCAAAATCTCCAATATCCGAATAGAAGTAAGACGCTTGTAGCCAACTAGAAGGGTTCTCCGGTTCAAGCTCGATTAACATCTTGGCAGCTAAGTTTCCAATTCGTTTATTTTGATGAACTCTGCAACTCCTCAACACTGAGGTCCAAATCACAAAATCGCCTTCCCATGGAGTGCCTTTCACGGTCTGTATCGCATCCTCTAGTAATCCTGCACGACCGAGAAGATCAACCATACACGAATAATGCTGCCTCTCTGGATCTAGGCCGTGATGAGTTTGCATCGAGCATAAGACTGATCTTCCCTCTTCAACCAGCCCTGAATGGCTGCAACCCGTCAACACACTCAAGAATGTCACCTTATCGGGCTTTAGACCGTTTTGGATCATTAGATCGAGCATTTCGAGGCATTGCTTTCCCATCCCATTTCGTGCTAGTGCACTGATTACTGAAGTGAAACATATCACATTCGGGGAGGGAAGTTGTCTGAAAAGCTGGTACGACAGTCCGACTTCACCGGATCTTGAGTATGCATCAATCAAAGCACAAGCAACGGCAACATCAGATTCAAAACTTGATTTTATAGCGCAGCAGTGCAGCAATGAGCAACGAGCTGAGCCAGCAGGAAGAGAGACGGATAGTGCTTTCAAAGTCGAAGAAAGACTAACTCCATCATATCCAATCCCCTCATCAACCATCAAACCAAACAGATCAATCACATCCTCTATGAGATCAGATCTCAGTAAAGATGTCATAAGAGAATTACAACACTCGAGAGTTCTCTCAGAAACGCTGTCGAATATACAGACCGCATTCTCAATATCTCCACATTTTCCATACATGTCAATCAAAGCAGATTGCACAAACACAGCATCGAACCCTGCCTTCACAATGCAACAATGAGTTTGCTGTCCAAATACTAAATTCCTTGTCGTGCTTGATAGTTTCAAGAATGCCAAGAATGAACAAGATGACGGTTTCTTATCCCACAAATGCATTGTCCGAAAAACTGCAAGACCATCATAGGCATAGCCATTGGCTACACAGACAGACACCATAGAGTTCCAAGAAATCACATCTGCAGGCGGCATAACCTCGAACGATTTCCTAGCTTCTCTCAAACTCCCACAAGCAGAGTAGAAATCCACCAAAGCATTAGCCACAAACAGATTTGAATCCACAAATCCTCTCTTGATCACACAACAATGCAGCTGCATTCCTTCTTCAAGACACCTCTCGTAACCGCAACCTTGAACCAAATAGCAAAATGTGAGACCATTAGGCTCCAATTCTTCCAACTTCATCTCATTAAACATTCTCAACAACTCTTTTGATCGTCCCATTTCGCATAGCCCGCGCAGAACAACGTTCCACGTAGCCAAATTTCGTTCTGGCATGGTACTAAACAATCTTAGAGCAATGATGATGCAGCCCATTCGCAGATAGAGATCGACGAGAGCGGAACCAATAAACACATTCGTACTAAACCCAAGAACAACAGCTCTGCAATGAACCTCACGTCCTTCTCTAAACAACCCTGCAGAGGCGCAGATACTCAAAACAGTTGAAAACGTCGATGAATTCTCGACAAAACATTGAAAAATCATCTGGTTGTACAAAGTTAGAGATTCTCTCAGAAACCCTTGATGATAGTGGCCTGAAATCATAGTGTTCCAAGTAACAACATCTCGCTCGGTCATTTCATCAAACAGCTTGACGGCGGAATCTAGAGACCCAGATTTCAGAAAGTCGTTGATGATTCTGTTGTAGGAGTAAATATCCGTGGTGGCAAAGCTGTTAACGTGGCTGCATCCACGGACTGGGAGAGAAAAACTGCGCACAAATGCGGCTTTTTGTTTCCAAGAAAACGCTGCTGCTCTTGTGCAGAATGAGAGGAAGTTAAGGTTTTTCATCAAGCAACAGCAACAGAACAGAATGATAGCTTTTTCTGTAGTCAGATTTTTTTTTGGGGGAGCTAAAATTAAACACAAATTTTTTTGGTCGATAATTTTTGACACAACACCATTAAACACAAAATTAAAATTAGTGAGTGTGTCCATATAATGAAAATACCATGATAATTTTTTATACTGCAACATACATACACACGAAATTACAAAATTAGTGTCCGGATATACTGATAGCCCAAACAATGATATTGGGCTTAATTTGAACACACGCAGGCCCATGAAACTTAAAAGCCTGAAGCCCACATAATCATTCTTCAATTCGATTGATTTTCAAAGTTCTCAAAGTGAACATTTGTCAAGGTTTTCATGATTTTTCTTCCCAAATTCGCAATTTATTCGATCAGCAAGCTATGACTAAATACAAAAACGAGCCTCCTGCAGTTCGCGTTTATACAGTTTGCGATGAATCAAAGTTCGTCCAATTTTTTTCCTCTGATATTCGGAGAAAGGGGGAATTTGAGAAATTTTTAATAAAGTTGAGTTATTTACCCAAGTGTTTCTTTTCCTTATTGTTTTCGGCTTTGGATGCAGATACCTGATTGTGAGGAATGTTCCTTCTTTGGGTTGTGGCGATGAGCTTATGAAATTGTTCTCTACTTATGGCGCAGTTGCAGAGTAAGTGATTTGTTAAACTCCCAGATATTTTAAGAAGAATTTTTTTTGAATGTTGAACAATTTTTATGATTGGATTATGGGTTTTGTTGATGTAGCTATTTCTGGGTATCTGTTTCTGGGAATTTGATTGAAAGTTCAAAATTGTAATGGTGTTATTAATTTATGTTTAGATGTAAGCCGATGGATGCCGAAGATTGTGAGGCGTATACCGATGTTTATTGGATCAAATTTCATCAAGTCCATAATGCTAGGTGATTATACCGATTTGCTGCTTTTATTTCTTGGATATTTTGTGGGTGCTAATTAAGTAATTATGTGGCTCAATGAGTCATGAAGGTTAAAGTCACCCATAACACGGCTCTCCCATTTGAGTTAGTCTTTCACTTTAAGTAAAGCCCGCCGGTAAGATTTCACAAGGTTCCGAGACGGAGCTTAACCTGAGTCTTGCTCATATACCTGCACTTTATGCACTTTTGATGATTATGTGGAAAAGGGCTTTTTATGATCTGTTTTCTTCGGTAAATAGGTATGTACAACAGTACAAGTTTGTTTGCACATTCAGTTGTCATTGAACGCTTGATTATGTGTGTTTTATGAGTTTGGTGCATGTATTGGCATACACATAGTTTTCCACTTAATGAACTCGTGGTGATGCATGTGGAAAAGGGAATTTTGCAATTTGTTTCTTTAGCAAAATATGTTCGTTTGCACTTTCAGTTTTCATTGCACGTAGCATATTATGTGTCTGTTGTGATTATGTATGTGTTGTGAAGTAGGTGCAATTATAGGCATAAATGTGATTTTCCTCTTAATGCACTTGATGAAGAAGATGTGTATTTTATAAATGAGATGCACGTATAGGCATATCTCTTGATCGGATCCTTAAGGCGTGCACTTGACTTTGATGATAGGTTTGCCAAAAGAAAGCTAGACGACTCTGTTTTTCTGGGAAACCAAATACAAGTAACATATGCGCCCGAGTATGAGAGCCTCTCCGACACAAAAGAGAAGTTAGAAGGAAGGAGGAAGGAAGTTCTAGCACGATTAAACCGTAAGTCCAAAGTGACGTAAGTTTAAAAATTCAAGACTTCTTGTTGTAGAGTTCCTTGACCAGTTTATGCATTTCGCAATACTTGTAAAACGTTCACTTTTGATTTCAGCTAAAAGATCTAAAGGCCCTTTGGATTCTAGTAGAGAACCTTTCTCAGCTTCTATTCCTTCGTTCAAGGATGCATGTCCCCCTACATCTTCTTTATCTCAAAGGTACTTGTAATTTTGCCTATTTTCAATTTTGTTTGTGAATTTCATGTTTCTTAATGTTAGGATACGCCTTATCCATTTTGTAGGCAGTCGAGCGAGTCACAGACCGCTGTTATTGGACATGCATCTTCCATGCCGTTAGTTCCTTCTGATAAGGTTTGTTTATAAATATTTTTTTGAGTTGTATTCAAGTAAAACGCAGATCAGGAACAGTGGTTCGTCTTCGTTATGGAACGTTTATCTTGGGTGGTAGCTTTAGATAAGATAAAAACAACACGGGCTAATCCTCTACATACTTTGATAGGGTGAATAGTTTTGAGCTTGTTTGACGTCCATTCCTTCAAAAACTCAATCATATATATTGTCGATGATCTATCGCTCAAAGTAAACGCCCTGTAAATTGATAAATTCTTCTCTCTTGAATATTGTCAGGGATATTTTCCTTCCGAATCTATGAATCAAACAGTTAAGTTGGTGAGGGAGAAATTGAACAAGGTAAGTGCTCAAATTTCATAGTATTCCCTTCTTTTGATCAGTTTTTAGCTGTTGTTATGATCTTTTTCTTTATTTATACAGATACAATCAAGTTCTGAAAACACAGCATCTGGCTCTTCCAAGAAGGCGCGGGTCGACAATAGAAGGAGAATCTAGTACGTGCTAGAAACTGAAATACTCGATATTTTTGGATAATTTAGACACCATTTTTGTAATGTGCCTCTGGCGTGATGGAAATGGTGCTCGAACGAGCTTTGTTGCATAAAATGACAAGTAAATAAATGGTTCAAGTTTGATTTAACTCGATGTAGCATGGCATCTACAAAATCCCTGACGTGGTTTGCATGCGTCGTGCATGTTGATGAGGCCCTCATTGTTCGATTGTCGTTTGTCGATCTCTTAAATTCTTTCAATTCGGTTATATTAGAAAGCGAATCGAAAACTTTTTCCTTCTTTTTTATTTTTATTTTTTTTTATTTTTATTTTTAATGTTGTAGCTTTTCCATTTTATGTCCTATTGCCTATAGCTCAATTTCTAGAGCTTAATATTATTTTAAATTAATGTTAATTATTTTTTTAGTAATTAGAGCTTAATAAATCCTAATTGAAATTATAAATTCTAAGTATTCCCTAATTATCATTAATAATCTCCTAGTTATGGGTAATGGGTCGCGGATCGGAAGTATCCAACATGAACATATAGTCAGTGCCATTGTACGTAAGTTATTTGGAATTAAATATATCAACAAATCACATTCATTAAATTGGAGAGGGGCCAATGACAATGGTAGTAGCATTTGTACATTGTATACGACCTGCGTAAACATTCAAAACCTAACCTACCACACTTTGGTGATGCAATTGCAAATACTCTTATCTGATAGTGGAAATGAGATGAGGTGAATCTCTTTTTTTGGATTACTAGTGCTTTTTCGGCCTTTCGCTTAGATATTCTGGATAATATTTCTCTCCTTCAAACACTTCCAACTTGCCCTACTATACACCGCGCAACCCTTCCAAATCTCTCTCTCTCTCTCTCTCTCCATTTGTTTGCTTCCTTAAACTATATATAATTGTAGCTCTTGTACTCTTACAACAAGCTCTCGCTTGAAATATCTTCTCTCTCTCTCTCTCTCTCTCTCTCTCTCTCTCACCTTCATTTGTTTGATTCCTTTAAACAATAGTATATATAATTGTATGTCTTGGACTGTTGTTGTCCGAAGATGTGTGAAATGCATGAGCCGCTGCATCCTTCTCCCTGCTTGCATTGCCACCCTCCTACCTACATCAGAATGGTACTAATACTCTTCACCTACAATATTTATTAATTTCAAGAAATTATTTAATCTATATCTTTCATGCTAGCTATTTATCCTCTTACCATTTAATTAATTTGCACATCAATTATATTCTTCGGTCATAAATTAACTGCAGGTCCATAACCTTATAGAGAGATGCTTGCTGCTTCGTATGGACCAAGAACAGTGCGTCAAGGCCTTAGCCGACCGTGCTAGAATTCAGCCCCTCGTTACGCTCACTGGTTCGATCCCTACATCTCTCTCTCTCTCTCTCTCTCTCTAATGAAGCACAATACATATTTATGAATGAGGAATAAAATTGCAGTGTGGAAAGAGTTGCAAAAGGAGAATAAGGACTTCTTCCATTCATATTTCCAGTCCATATCTCCAACTCCAAGCCCATACACCCGCAGTAAGTTACCATAATCAACATTACTATCGAATTTAATTTTAATTTGCTCTTCAAAATAAATAACATAATACAGTTATAATGTCACCATTATTTGAACGTTATGTAAAATTGAAAAAGTTCCCCTAGTAAATTAAATAAAAATAATGGGACATACAACTATTTTTAATTAATTTTCTCGTTCCGTCATTATATATTATGAATATAATCTATTTGTGTCTTTGATAGATAGACATTTTCGAAGAGCACCAAGATTTGCAAGAAGAACCCCTCAACGCTACTGGAGGAGATGAAGAACTTAAAGCAGGAGGATTAAGAATTAGAAGTCCCATTTGCTAGAAATAAGAATTAGAGGTCCCCTATTGTGATAATCAATTTTCAGAAGTCTTTTAACAATTAGTTTTCATGAATGGACGATGATCAATAAATTATTTCATGATAGCGAAGCACAACTCAGTGGTAAAAATGATTTTCCTCCGACAAAGAGGTTGGGGATTCAAATCATATGTATGTGTAAACTAAAACAAAAAAAAAAACTTATATCATTATATTGATGAATTAAATCGCAAACCTTTCAATTTTTGCAATTGCGGCTTCCACAATATTTCCGGTGCCCAGAAATCTGACATGGATTTCACTGAAGACCACCGATACTGAATGGATAGTGGCAGGTAACAAAATGCAAACAATTAAAACGCGCCCAAAGAAGGTTGAACACACACGACATATTAAATCGCGAACTTTTCAATTTTCATAATTACAAAACTTCCACAATATTTTCGGTGCCCAAGAAATCTGACATAGATTCCACTTGACACTGCAGATACTGATTGGGTCGCCACGTGGCAGACAACAAAATGCAAAAAAATAAAATGCTTCCGGATGCTGATTGGGCCGCCACGTGGCAGACTACAAAATGCAAAAATTAAAATGAGAAACTCCTACATGGGTACATAGATGTACTAAACCCACTACTCATAATGTAATATTTTAATAATATAAAAAATAATTATAAAATAATATCATATGAAGGGTGAGTGTAGTACTCCTACACCCATCTAAAAATATCTCTGCGTCTAGAAAAGACTGAACACACGACCTATTGGTTAAAGGGTAAATTGGATAAAAATACCCGACTTTATACCAAAATTTAGTTTTTTGACAAACCTTTTAATTGTAGCAAAAAATATAGCTACCTTTCAATTTGTTGCAATATCCGTTCAAATTCAATTTGGAGAAAAAATTGACGATGACGTGTCCAATTGAGATTGACGTGGCATTCAAAACAACGTCATTTTAACTAAAACGACGTCGTTTTGATTAAGAGTTAAAAAAAAATTACACATCATTTCCACTTCATCTTCTTTCCCTTCCCCCCCCCCCCTCTCTCTCTCTCTCTCGCCCAACCCTCCTCTGCCTCTTCCCACTCTCTCTCTCTCCCTATCTCTCTCTCTCTCGATCTCTATCTTTATCTCTGCCCCTTTCGAGCTTCATCTCGTGTTGTCGCTCGTCACCCTCAAACTCAACAATAATCAACTCTTCGACAGTAGGCGATGGCCTCCGCGATTCGGCTGGCCGATCGGAAGGCGGAGGTGCGGTGGACGACGCTACCCAGGAGGACGATCGGGAGTTTTGAATCGGCGAGTTTGGGGAGTAGCTGCAAGTTCGCCGATCTATGGCGCGCCGTCGGCGCCGTTTCCACTTCCCTCTCCGCCGAATTCGGCATCCGCAAGGGCCACGTCATCGTCCTTCTCCTCTCCCCGAACTCTATCTACTTTCCCATCGTCTGCCTCGCCGTCATATCCCTCGGCGCCGTCAGCACCACCACCAACCCGCTTAACACCTCCGGCGAGATCTCCAAACAGATCTCCGATTCCAAGCCGGTGCTCGCCTTCACCATCCTGCAACTCCTCCCCAAACTCGCCGATTCAAAACTCCCGATCGTCCTCCTGGGTAGCGCCGTCCACCGCGCCTTCGCCTTCTGATCGGCCAGCCGAATCGTGGAGGCCATCGCCGACTGCCGGAGAGTAGATTATTGCCGAGTTTGAGGGTGACGAACGACAGCACGAGATGAAGCTCGAAAGGGGTAGAGATAAAGATAGAGATCGAGATCGAGAGAGAGAGAGAGAGAGAGAGTGGGAAGAGGCAGAGGAGGGTTGGGCGAGAGAGGAGAGAGAGAAAGGGGAAGAGAAAGAAGATGAGGTGGAAATGACGTGTAATATATATTTTTTTTATTTTTAAATTCTTAATCAAAACGACGTCGTTTTGATGCCTCGTCAGTCTGAATTGGACACGTCATCGTCAATTTTTTCTCAAAATTGAATTTGGACAGACATTGCAACAAATTGAAAGGTAGCTATATTTTTTACTATGATTAAAGGGTTTGTCAAAAAATCAAATTTTGATAGTATTTTTATCCAATTTACCCTTGGTTAAAAACATAAGCTCCCACCAACTGCTAATTATGTATACTGTTTCAGAATTAGTGTTTAATGTATTTAATTTCAAAATATTAGTGCCTGGATAAACCATGCTTCTATCATGTGTATTTATATTGAGAATTTATATTTATTCAGAATATATATGTGCAAAATAAAGTAATATTATTTATATTTATTCTGAATATTTATTTACTCTGGATATATGTATTTATATATTCTACAACTTTTTTTAATCACAAACAACAAAAACCTCTCCTTATATTTGCCAAAGAATTAATCTCGAACATGTATTCAATGTACTTTAAACAGAGGAGGCTACGAGACCAAAGAAGAGAGGCACTGAGTTTTAGGATAAACTAGTAGGTATCCCGTTGAGATTCGACGGAAAATAATTTATTTTCATCTATATGAATATATTTTAAAAATAGTTTTTTGGCAAGTAATATTTTTATTCAACAAAGTGAGCAAAGAAAGAAATACAAACATCTTCCAAATGTTAAAAAAATCAAACAACAAATCATATCATTATAACTTTGAAAAAATTTGTCTTTCTCTCTCAACGCTTCCCTCTCTCTAGAATTTATCTCCAAAGACCGACTTATATTTCAAAATAGTTGTATCTTATTTAAAAGTTTTTATGTTGTTTGCGTCATTTGTAAATCAAACTTAGTAAATAAATTATATTTCACGTATCTAAACTTATAATTATAAATAACAATAAACCACATACTCATTCATTATGTATTTTTCAAATCTAATTTTGTTTAGTTTTTTTATACATTTCGATTAAAATAGTGACTATATTGTATATGCTCGTCGCAAACTTGTTGAGTAATAGTATTCGATAAAAAGTTGAGCAGTACAACGTTAATATTAACTAAATTAGTAAAAAACATTATTTTTATGTATATTTGAATCGTCTCATTAGTTTAAATCGTCTCATTGGTTTATAGTAAATTGATACATCTAATCTTAGCCAAAGGACGAGAAAGATATATTTGCATTTTTTATGTCTATTTAAACCGTCTCGTTGGTTTATGATACATTTGTATCTCTAATCTTAGCCAAAGGCCGAGAAATATATATTTGCATTTTTATCATATATTTTTCAAATCTAAATTTATTTAAAATTTTCTACATTTCGATTAAAATTGAAACTTTATTGTATATATTTGTCGCAAAATTGTTGGGTAATAGTCTCGATAAAAATCTGAACATTACAAACTTTATATTAACTAAAATTAGTAAAAATTGTTCTTTTTATGTCTATTTGAATCGTCTCGTTGGTTTACAGTAAATTGATATCTCTAATCTTAGCCATAGGCGAGAAAGACATATTTACATTTTTAAGTTATTTTGTTTTTTTATTTTTTTAGCTATCTATTCATACATTAGATTCAATGTTATATGAGTAGTATGTTCTAGCAGGCACTGATTGAATGAAAGATAAAGATAATTCCATGTAGATATGTTGATTAAATATATTTATATTATTTTCGTAGGGATTCTCGATTGCAAAGTTTTTATTGATCTCTTAAATGCTAATTTTCTTTTTTTATTGCTTTAAATTTAATTATTGGCGTTACTTATAGATAACTTAAAAAATAATTTTACTTTTTATAATTATTAAATATATAATTAATTCTGAAAATGAATTATATAATTTGTATTTAGAAATTGAGAATATACATCAATTAAGAATTAGATATAGTATATAATATTAATATTATGGATTAATAGACTTGTCCAAAACGCTAGCCTGTACGGAAAAAGCTTTCAAAGTGCAAGATAACTGCAATTGGCTCACTTGCGCAATCCGGCGACGATGGCCTGTGGGCAGCCAAGGAGGGTCATAATCACCGACAAGGCACAGTGGACAACACCTACACCACCAACAGAGGAAAATCTAAGTGGATCGGAGAGAAATGCGACGGAGAATGTTTCAATTGGAAAAGGAAAATATATTTTCATGGAACAGTAGAAAATTCAGTGGAAACTATGAAGGAAGCCCGTAGCCTAGAATAGCGAGTCATCAGCTTAAATCGCAATCTCCATCTCGGAATGAAACTCGATCTGCCACTCCACCACGGAATTTCGAGAGACCTACCAAACCTGCTAATAGAGGTATGACACTGAACTATATTCCTCCTGTGTTGAAAGAAGAAATTCCTATTGCTGTTTTAGATGTAAATGATGTTGAAGCTGAAGCAGCTAAGTGGCAAAATGTTGTCATTTTATATGTGGTGGGAGAAAATCCATCTATCAAATACTTACTTACCTTCCTTGAGAAACAATTTGGGGTAAAGGAACCAAAGATTTTTTACCATAACGAGGAATACTTTGTGGTGAGATTTCAAACTAAAGAAGAGAGAGATTTGCTGCTGTTTGAGGGGCCTCATACGATAGCAAACAGACCGGTAATAGTAAAAGCCTGGGAAAGGTGGATTTAGTTTCAAGAAGGAAGTATTGAAGGTAGTCCCATTGTGGATCCAATTGCCTAATTTGCCATTGAACTGTTGGGGCATAAACTCACTAAGCCGTATAGAGAGCATTCTAGGCAAGCCACTTTACGCAGATGAGTGTACATCAAAGCAAAATCGAATTTCATATGCTCGAATGTTGGTAGAAATCGATGTCACTCAACCAATAAAGTATAAGATCAATATTGAGGGAGACGAGGGAAAGAGGGTGGAACAGCAGGTGTTGTATGATTGAGTCCCTCCTTTCTGCCCCAAATGTCAAACTGCTGGCCATACATGTGATCAAAAGAGGAACACTAAGATACAACTTCTTCCTAAATAGTTTTGGAAGCCAAAGGAGAAGTAAGTAACAAAAGAGCAGCAAGGGCAGATTCCAGAAATAAGCAAGGAGACAGAAATAGAGAAGGAGCAATGGACTAAGCCTAAGAAAACTTATAGTGATGTAGTGTTGAGCCAACCTCAACAAGCAGTGGAAACTGATAATTCCTACCGGATGTTGTATGACCATGGAGAGCCAAGTGGAGTGGAAAAAGAGGGCGGGGACCTTTTCCCCTTGGGTAGGGAATGAGAGTGATGTTTTGGAATGTGAGAGGTTGTAACAAAACCTTCAAGCAGAAAGAAATAAAAAACTTTCTGCTGAATAAAAGAGTTGATGTGTTTGCGTGTTTGGAGACTAGGGTGAAAGCTAAGAAGTTTGTTAAAATTTCTGGAAAAATGAATAAACATTGGGAATTCATTCATAACTACCCCTATGCAGTGAATGGAAGGGTATGGCATGGGTGCATTCCAAGAAAAGTAGCTATTCAATTGGTAGAAGCTCACCTTCAAGGATTGTGTAGTGAGGTTATTGATCTCAATACTGGAAAGAAATTCTATCTGATAGCAGTTTATGCTTATAATATTGCTCATCAGAGAGTGGAGTTGTGGAATTTTATTACTGGAATGGCACAAAGAGACCTGGGGGCTTTATTAATTGGAGGAGATTTTAATTTTGTCCTGAAAGCTACAGATAGGCTGCATGGAAATGTGATCACTGATGTAGAAACAAAAGACTTTAGAGAGTGTATTGAGAGTAATGAGCTTACTCCTCTTCCTATGGTTGGAAACTCCTATACCTGGTGCAACAACCAAGAAGGAACAAATAGAATATATTCACTTATAGATAGATGTCTTGCCAATGTTCCTTAGTTGTTAGAATTTCTACTATGGTGGTGGAAATCTTGGAGAAAAGTGTGTATGATCATTTCCCCTTATTACTCAACTTTGATAGTGAAAGGGTGAACCGCAATACTCCATTTCGATTTCTAAATGTGTTTACAGAACACTCTGATTTCAAAAGTATTGTGGAGACTAAATGGAGTGAGAGGAGAAGTGGAAATAAGATGTTACAAGTGTGGCATATGCTGAAAAGCTTAAAGCAGCTCTTCAAACATCTCAATGTGCATCACTATAAGAATACAACAGACAAAATGGCCAATGCAAGAGCTCAACTAGAAGAAATTCAAGGAAAACTGGCTCATGATATCCTCAATGATTAGCTAATATTGGCTGAAAAGCAAAAATTATGTGAATTAGAGAAGTGGAGCAACCTAGAAGAACAAATTTGGCACCAAAAGTCTAGAGTAGACTGGGTTAAAATGGGAGATGCAAATACCCGTTTTTTCCATGCTTATGCTCAGGCCAGAAGCACAGCATAAGCTATTAAATTACTTTTAAGAGCAGATGGCTCAAGATGCTCAACTTAGAAGGAAATCATGAAAGAGGTAAAGAGTTTTTACGAAGGGCTGATGGGTAGCTCAGCTTCAGTCCTTCCCATGATTGATCACTCTATAGTAGCTAGAGGGAAAGTGTTATCTCATGACCAGCAGGTGTGATTGTGCCAAGAGTTTACTGAACAAGAGATTAAGGAAGCTATGTTCAGTATGAACCCCCACAAGAGTCCAGAGATGGATGGATACAGTGCATATTTTTTTCCAGAAAACATGGGAAATTGTTGGAAGAGAAGTGGTGCAGGCTGTGAAGGAATTTCACTACACCAAATTTATGCCAAAGGTAATTAATAGCTCCCTCCTTATTCTGATTCTTAAGACTGACCAAACTACTACCATCAGAGATTATAGGCCAATTGCTTGTTGCAATGTGGTCTATAAAACCATTTCTAAAGTGCTCACTAATAAGATGCAGGGAGTTCTAAACAGTCTCATTAGCCCTCATCAATCTGCTTTTGTGAAGGGTATGATCATTTTTGATACTATACTTTTGAGCCATGAGATTGTGAAGGGGTACACTAGGAAACAAATCTCACCAAGATGCATGGTGAAGATTGATCTTCAAAAAGCTTATGACTCCTTGGAGTTACCATTCCTTGAACACCTAATGACTGCTCTTGGGTTCCCTCGTATGTTTGTAGATTGGATCCTTGCATGCCTTACCACAGTAAGCTACATTATCAATGTGAATGGAGAGCTCACAGCTTCTTTCCCAGCAAAGAAAGGGCTCAGACAAGGGGACCCGATATCCCCCTATCTCTTTGTTCTTTGTATGGAGTACCTTAATTGATGCTTTGAAGAGCTAAGAAAGGATAGGCTGTTTAGATTCCATCCCAGATGCAAGCGTTTTGGATTGGTGCATGTTTCTTTTGCAGATGACCTGCTTTTTTTTGCAAGGGGAAATGAAGTATCAGTGAGTCGATTAATGACCACTTTCCAGAAGTTCACAAGTGTGTCAGGATTACAAGCCAACCTAGCCAAGAGTTGCTTCTACTTTGGGGGTGTGAGAGCATAAATCCAACATACTATTATCCAACACTACGGAATGAGTAGAGGTGAGCTTCCTTTTCGTTATTTGGGAGTTCCCCTCTCAACAAAAAAACTATAAGTGCAGCAGTGTCAGCCCCTCATAAATAAAATTCTTGCTCGCATTGAAAATTGGACGTCTAAGTTGCTCTCTTATGCTGGAAGAATTCAGCTGATTCAGTCTGTTATGTTTAGTATACAAACATTTTGGTGCCAGATTTTCATTATTCCAAAAAAGGTATTATCTCTCATTCAGGCTGCATGTAGGACTTTCTTGTGGACAGGAAAGGCAGGCATTTCACGAAGAGTTCTTGCTGCATAGGAGTACTTATGTCAACCTAAGCAAGCCGGAGGGTGGAATATTCTGTGCGTAAAAGATTGGAATCGAGCAGCTATTTGTAAACTCTTCTGGAACGGGGCTCAAAAGAAAGACAAGCTTTGGATTCAATGGATTCATACCTATTATATTAAAAATCAGGATCTCTTTACTTGCCCAATCCCTCAGCAAGCTTCGTGGGTTGTAAAAAAAATATTGGAAGCTAGGGGATTGCTGGCTACTATCCAAAATGATGATAGGGTAGTACGTGGATCCTCGTTCTCAATCAAAAGACTCTATTGCAAGATGAGAGGAGAGGTGCAGAGAGAACCGTGGGGGAAACTCTTAACTCAGAATATTGCTCCACCGAAGTGTATTTTTATAGCTTGGCTAGCTGTTCTAGAGAGACTAACTACTTGTGATAATTTATTGAAGCTGGGAATGGAGGTAAACTCACAGTGTATTTTGTGCATGCAAGAGCAAGAATCACACCAACACCTTTTCTTTTAGTGCACCTACGCTGCTCAAGTATGGCTAGCTCTCACTGATTGGGGAGGAGTGAGACGACAGAATGCAGGTTGGACGCAAGAGAAGGAGTTCCTTATCACCCAATGCAATTCGAGCTCACTGAGGAAAAGACTATATAGAGTATTATTGGCAGTAGCAGTTTATTATGTTTGGCAAGAAATAAACAGGAGGAGATTTCAAAACAAGCAAACTCCAGTAGTCAAAGTGATCCAAGAATGCAAGATTCAAGTTGCAATTTGCTGTAGCAAGAATCCTAAGATAGCTCGTCTTCTGAAGAGCTAGAGTTAGCTTGGAGTTATTGTTTTGTTTGATAGTTTTCTTAGCTTCTGCACTTGTAAATCGCAACACTTTTGGTAATAAAAATCATTTTACCACACACACACACACACACACACACACACACATATATATATATATACTATGGATTAATAATACACAAAGTTTTAAAGAAGTGTGAAGAATAAAAATAAAGATAGTAATAATAAATATACATGTGAGACATGAGAAATTATTATATGAATATGATAAGTAATGTATGTGTATTATTATGAAGTAATAATGCCAAAAATACCAGAATACAGAAAAATCGGAACGGAGCACCGTGAAGGGAGCATCACTTATTTTCCTATTATTAATTGATATAAATAATATATAATATTTTGCATATTATATATTCTGAATAAATATATACTCCGTATACAATAACATTTTTATATATTTATTGTTCTTATATATATATATATATATATATATATTCTCAATTAACATACACATGACAGAAGTAGAGGTATAATTGAAGTAGAAGGACATTAAACACTGATCAGCAGTGGGAGTTTTGATTTTGAATAGGTTTGCATGTTCGATTTCTTTGGGCGCATTATAAATTTTCGCATCCCGTTATTAGTTACTCCCTCCGTCCATTAATTCTGTACCCACTTGTCCCATTTTATCTGTCCATTAATTCTGTACCCATTTGTATAAAAGTACCCATCTACCCTTACTAATTCATGTTATTTTCTACCCTTTGCCACTTGGACCCACACCTTTATTCCACTAACTACCACTTTATCACTACCTTTTTCACTATGGGCCCACCACTAACAACCTTTATTCCACTAACTACTATTTTATCACTACCCCTTAAAAACAACTTTATCCCACCAACTCCACTTTATCAGCTTTTCTTAAGTTACGTACCAGCACCAAATGGGTACACAATTAATGGACGGAGGGAGTATTAGTTTTTTTAGGTGGTAAATTAGTTGTATCTATATTTCTATTGAGTATAAAGTTGAAATAGTCATTTTTAAAAGTAAAAGATAAATTATGTCACTTTAAAAAAAAGAAAAATTATAATAGTTATTTTGTTATTTTTATATCTTTTATATCTTTATAGGTATACAAGAAGGCTAACTTTAATTTGAATCATACACGAAGACTAAACTTTATTTATGAATTTCCAGCGAAAATTTCGGCCAAAATTTGAATCATACACAAAGCCTAACTTCATGTGCTTCATGTATGCATCATATATGCATCATACACGAAGACTAACATTCATGTATGCATCATATACGAAAATTTCTGGCAAAAATTTCCGACGAAAATTTTCGGCAAAAATTTGAATCATACACGGAGCCTAACTTCATGTATGCATCATACACGATGACTAACATTCGTGGATGCATCATGCACGAAATTTTTTGCCGCCAAACATTTCGAATTTGTATCATATACGAAAATTAGTTTTCATGTATGATGCATACATGAAGTTAGACTTTGTGTATGATTCAAATTTTTGCCGGAACTTTTTTGCTGGCGATCGCACCACCGCTCCACTGAAGGCATCGAAAAATTTTACTGTCGGAAATTCATACATAAAATTAGTCTTCGTGTATGATTCAAATTAAAAACAGTCTTTTTGTATTCTCATTAAGGGTATAATAGATTTTTAACAAACTAAAGTGCTATTTGGACATTTTTATTTTGTAAGTGATTTTAGCATTTTTTATTAAAAAAAGGACATTTTGCAATATTACCTCATTAATATTTATGGCTTCAGAAATATTATTATTATTTTTGTTGTTGGAAACAAAATTCATTAATCAAACATAATTTTTTCTAAGCGTATTACAATGAGGTATGAATATTTAATTAAATAAAGTACTACATTACAATATAGGTAGGACATCTACGCCATACAAATGTAAGACCATACCACCACATAGAGTGGGACCACTACACCACCAAATAAGGTGAGAAATCTACATCGCGCTCAGATGGAATTGAATCCAAAACCTCTCGCTATAAAAAGACTTGTAATGCATCAGCTAGCCAATTAAATAGGGCTCATCGACATTAATCAAACATAATTTGAAGATACAATATTCATGAGTCATAAAGGCAATTGTCATGCTAAATGGTAGTCCAATCTAAAGTTTTAGGTACGACCAGTGTTTTTAAAATCGGACCAGACCGGACTGGCCGGTTCGACCGAAAAAATTGGGAACCGGTCAGTCAAACGGTCCGATTTTAGCATTTTTCAGATTAGGTTTTGGCCCAATGTGAACCGATCAAACCCGGTTAAAACTGGCGACCCGGTGAACTGGTTCAACTCTATAAAACATTCAAAATATATTAAGAATTGAACATTGTACCTCTTGGTTGTTAGACTTAAGCAATGCCCAACTCCACCAATGCAAGACTTGTGTTTACCTCTTTTGTTTAATTTATTTAACTGTTTGTAGAAAGATCACAGTAAAATTTAGTATAGTAGTAGAATTTTATAATTCTATTTTTTTAACTTATTTTTATGTAAATACTTTGATATATTTATTTATGGTGTTAAAGAAATATTAATAAACAATTCCATTTATTTTTTGTTGATACAATGTATAGGTTTTCAGAACTTTAATTATTTTTATTATCATGTTTAATGATTTATTCAAGTATTCAATATTTTAATATATATATATTATATAAAAAAATAAAATATTTAACGGGTCAATCGGATTTTTTATAACGGTTCGACCGGTCGAATCAGTGACCCAGTAACCCGATGACATGACCGGTTTGATGTCCGATCCGATTTTTAAAATTTTGGGTACGACAGCTAATGTATGTGTAGTCATGTTTGGTATCATATGAGAACTTACAGTAAATAATTAGTAATTTATTTAACCGCACAATCCAATATTATTAAAACACATTAAGAACTATAATCATATATAGATCATGCATTGAATTTTAGATATCAAAGTCATCCGTATAAATACATATTCCTATTTTGTACTTGAATGTGAGAATTGTCGTGACTCGTGAGTGCTTTTATATAGTGAGGCATAAGTCAAAATAGCCATTTTCAAAAACAAAAGATAAATAATGTCATTTTGAAAAAAAAAAAATTGTCCAAATAGTCTTTTCTTTTCTTTTATGACTTTTCTACCCTTATAGGTATACAAAAAAACTAACTTTAATTTGAATCATACACGAAGACTAAACTTCATGTATGAATTTCCGGCGAAAAAATTCTGGCAAAAATTTCCGGCGAAAAATTTAATCATACTTGAAGCCAAACTTCATGTATGCATGATACATGAAGACTAACATTCATGTATGCATCATACACGAAAATTTCCGGCGAAAATTTTCCGCGAAAATCTCCGGTGAAAATTTCCGGCGAAAATTTGAATCATACACGAAGCCTGACTTTCATGTATACATCATACACGAAAACTAAGTCATCCGTATAAATGCATATTCCTATTTTGTACTTGAATGTGAGAATTGTCGTGACTCGTGAGTGCTTTTATATATTGAGGCATAAGTCAAAATAGCCATTTTCAAAAACAAAAGATAAATAATGTCATTTTGAAAAAAAATTTTGTCCAAATAGCCTTTTCTTTTCTTTTATGACTTTTCTACCCTTATAAGTATACAAGAAAACTAACTTTAATTTGAATCATACACGAAGACTAAACTTCATGTATGAATTTCCGACGAAAAAATTCCGGCAAAAATTTCCGGCGAAAAATTTAATCATACTTGAAGCCAAACTTCATGTATGCATCATACATGAAGACTAACATTCATGTATGCATCATACACGAAAATTTTCGGCGAAAATTTGAATCATACACGAAGCCTAACTTTCATGTATACATTATACACGAACACTTACATTCATATATGCATCATACACGAAAATTATGCTGCCAAAAAATTCAAATTTGAATCATACACGAAAATTAATTTTCATGTATGATGCATACACGAAAATTTTCGCCGCTAAAAATTTTAAATTTGAATCATACACGAAGATTAGTTTCCATGTATGATGCATACACGAAAATTTTCGCCACCAAAAATTTTAAATTTGAATCATACATGAAGATTAGTTTTCATGTATGATGCATACATGAAGTTAGGCTTCGTGTATGATTTAAATTTTTGCCGGAATTTTTTGGTCGGAAATTT
The DNA here is from genome assembly GCA_029490685.1 of Schizonepeta tenuifolia. Classification (NCBI taxonomy): domain Eukaryota; kingdom Viridiplantae; phylum Streptophyta; class Magnoliopsida; order Lamiales; family Lamiaceae; genus Schizonepeta; species Schizonepeta tenuifolia. The sequence goes on from CM055958.1 coordinate 82,796,449, forward strand.
TTGGCCGGAAATTTTTGCCGAAAATTCATACATGAAGTTAGTGTTCGTGTATGATTCAAATTAAAGTTAGCCTTCTTGTATACTCATTAAGGGTATTGTGACAATCCATAAAAATACACCTTTTGACAATGTAAAAATGAAAAATACACCATACTCTTAAAAACAATGAGTTTTACACACTTTTAAATATTTCAAATATAAAATGCCATCTTGTCAAGCACTTTATATCACATCTCTTACGCATGTGTAAGAGATGTGATATAAAGTATATGACATTCCAATGATTTAGTGATAATTATGTGATTATTTGACAATCATTAGCCAATAATTATGTAATTTAATTATTTTATATATCACTACTCGGGATTAAGTAGGTACTAAATTAAGTCGAAAAATTATTAATAGGTATTAAACGAACATAAATGTAGATCTCGCTCGGACAGAATAAAATCCCGCTCGCCACGTGTCAAATCGAGCGGGATTTGACATGTGGCGAGCGGGATTTTATTCTGTCCGAGCGGAAAATTGCAGAAAAGGTGGTCAATGTACAGAATGATGGCTGATTGGTGCCTGGCATGAATATACTTGCTTGTGCAGATATGAGACAGTACATTTCCACGTGAAATGCGGAAAAAAAAACTGTATAGCATTCACAACTCTATATATTTTACCATTCACACGCCTCTTTTACACACCCACAATAACATCCTTTCAAATTCATCACATTCGAAAGTGGGCAGCAATATTTCAAATAACATCCTTTCAAATTCATCACATTCGAAAGTGGGCAACAATCTTTCAAATTCATCATTTGAGGTATTTTTCCGACCTTGTAATTTTTCTCTAGGATCCACTTAATTTTGATTGTACGTGATAAATTAGAAAATGAGACTCTTTAATATTCAAAACTCAGAAATTTATATGAATGCCATATAGATTACATAGCAAGTGGATTTTATCATTTTCCGCTCGAAATTTAAATTTCCCGCTCGTGAGTTTTAATTCCGCTCGAGCGAGATTTAGGTCTACCGAGAGGAATTTTGTATATTAGGACTCAAAAAAATTCTAGAATTTCGATTTTAGCGTATCTCGCTTGAAATATCAATATTCGGCTAGAGAAATGTAATCCCGCTCGAGCGGGAAATTGATGTGTTTGGCGAGCGAGATTTGATATTTTTGTGTTATTTTTATTAATTATTACGTGTTTGTACTTCTGTGTAGATGGATCACTATTTTATTATCAAATACGGAGGAACATGATCTGGTTGTACGTACTTGGGCGAATATGAATTCATAGATATCGAAAGAAATCTCGCCGGCCTAAGGTACCTCATCGATTGTCAATCGATGCAAACTCTTTCAGCACACAGTATGAGTTGCATTATCTGTTGAAGAATGAGAGGGGACGTACTGTAAAGTGCCCATTAAGCACCGATGCTGAATTTTATCATTTGTGCGCGACGCAACCAGAAGCAACTGTGTACGTGACTCACCAATACACGAACGTATACGTGCCTGAGTTTGATGCTGATTATTATGAAGAAATGGATTGCATCCAAACACAGATGCTTTCATCCACTTTTAGTGATGATGCATACCCTGCTGGGGGTAATTATGCATCGATATCCACACATTATTTCGGATTCACGTCGACTCAAGTTTCAGAGACAGCAGAGGGTTATGGCGATGATGAAGATGCAGATGGTGCTGACGATGCTGAAGAGGCAGATGGTGATGACGAAGATTAAGAGGCAGTTGGTCCTCAGGATGAAGAATATGAGCTGCAAATCGACAGTAATGCATCGGAAGAGATGACAGAGGACACCATGATAGAATCAGCTATGTTGGAGTGTGAAGCATGGATTCGCGGTGAAGAAGATGACGAAGCCGCTGATATAGACAGTTGGTTAGTTCCAGTGATTCCCGTGAATGCAACGAATTCAATCGTTGTATATGAAAAAGGCCCGCTATAAGATGATGATTAATTTGTTGGTTCTATTTTTGAAAGTAAAGCAGCTCTAAATGTATAGCAGCAGGCTTGTGGCACATGGAGATTAGAGCATAACACAAAGTTGATGGCTTTGATAGCCTACGTCTCAGATGGATATGCAGGCGTATGGAATCTTGTCCGTTCGAGCTGAAAGCAAGATTAAGTAAAATATTACAAGCTTGGAGAATTACCAAGTTTACGGGCGATCACGCATGCACACGCTAGCTAGGACGTATTGGTCGTAGAAAAGTTCACATGAATGTGATTGCAGCCTACGTTGCTCGGAAAATACGAAGGGAGTGTAAAATAATAGAGCCAAAGGCCATTATGGAATAGGTGCAAAGCGAATTTGGGTTCACCATTCATTATGATTTGGCCATGCGAGCACGTCCTGCAACGATAGAAAGCATTTAGGGGGGATATGTTAATTCCTTCCAGATGTTGCCAGGCTATCTTCACATGCTAAGGCAATGGAATCCATGTACAATTAATGATTTGCAAGTTGGTATTGATGGGAAGTTCGAACACTTGTTTGTAGCTTTCGGCGCATGTAGGCTTGCTTATCCACTGAATATGAGGCATGTGATTGCAATTGATGGCACTCATCTGAAGGGCAAGAATATATGTATCTTGTTTGTCGTTGTCACTAAGGATGCCAACGAGCATACCTTTCCTCTAGCGGTTGGCGTTGGCCCTATTGAGAATGATATCTTTTGGAAGTGGTTCCTCAGCTAATTTAGAATTGCGTGTTGAGAATTGAATGATACATTAATTGTATCTGATGCCCATCCCTCGATAGATAATGCTGTGAAGGAGGTTTTTTCGAATGCATTTCACGGTTTATGCTACTATCACTTGCTGCAAAAGATTAATCGTTACGAAATTGTTTAAAAAAACTGCATTTTCATATCTCCGAGCAATTTTTGATAAAGCAATGGACATCATCCATCGAGAGAGCGAAGCTGCTTATCAAAAATTGATAAGTGTCGGACCTGAGAAGTGGTCTCGAGTTCACTGTCCTTTGCCGCGTTACAGTCAGATGACATCAAATGCAGCTGAGAATTGAAATGGGCGGTTGGAGTGGGCACGACGGCTGGCAATATGTTCAATGCTTGATGCAATCAGATATGTCATCGAGGAGTGGTTCGAAGAGAGACGAAATGATGCTCATGGCGATGACGTTGTACTGACTGCTGAGGCGGCAACCAAACTGACTGCAGGAATGAATAAGGGTTTGAGGTATACTGCATGGAAGGCCATGGGGTCGATCTTCAATGTCCGTGATGCTAAAAGATCATTTCAAGTGGACCTTGACACGAAAACATGTACTTGCATTGAATTTCAAGCTGATGGACTCCCTTGTTCTCATGCCATTGCTACAATACTGTAAGTACACTTGACACTTTATTCATCTGTCCTTTATATGAAAATACAGATGTTTTCATACGATTATTTTTTGAATGTTAAATTGCAGGAAAAATGGTGATCAAATATACGATTACGTTTAGTATTACTACACACGAGAAGCTTGGAGCGAAGTTTATCAACATCCTATAAATCCTGTTCCTCACATGGAAGATTGGACTATTCCAATAGTAGTGGATAACATATTGGTCTTTCCTCCAAAAATTACGCCTCTACCAGGTCGTCCGAGACTGAGCTGGCGTCGAGCTCCCACAGAAAGCCAACCACGTAGGAGATGTAGTGTGTGTCATGAATATGGACATACTCGTGCTATGCATAATCGACATCTAGGATGAAAAACATTATTGTAATGAATGTATGTTTTTTATGTGCTTTAAGTAATATTAGAAACAAGCAGATATTATTCAATTAATATAAATTCCTACTCAAATTGTTTCAAATTATTACAATTAAATATTCAATATTCATACAACATAAAAGTACAAAGAATAGATCACCTAGGATTCGGTCTACGTCGCTCCTGTAAATCATATTTGTACCTATCCGCTCTATCCGGTGCACGACAAAGACTAAATATAGCGGCGGCGACCCTTCTCCGATATTTCTTTATGTGTGTGTTGCCCCATGGAATAGAGGGTGAACCACTAATTAAACTTTCAATCGTCATCATTGCAAATACACCACTACTAACATCATCGCGTTGCTTGAATTGATCTACAGGTGGAATGACTGTGAGCGTTAGGGGCCTCTCATCGAGGGTCGCTCCAACTGTGTTGTGCCTTCAGTAAAACGAGCATGTAAGAACTCGAGTCCAAAGCTTCAGTAGTGGCTCTAGGCTCGCGCGTCGGCGCCATTGTGCGCGTCTGTCAACATAATTATACATGGAGTCATAGAGCTCAGCCAACCACTTCTTGCAATCAATTCAGACTACCACATAATGCTTGTCAATATTGCACACAACAATCATCTGCATCAAACGAACAATTAATATCATTACTCGTAAAAGAATCATCAAGTAATTGTTGAAGTGCGTCCACTTACGTGGGTTGCACCAATGAAATCGGGTCGTCCGGTGTAAAGTCCCTCTCGACCGGCTGTCGTTGCTCCATGCACTCCATATAGTAGACTCACTGGAGGTACATAGTCAGCATAAGTGCCCTACGATCCCTTAAGCTCTCGCTCGATGTCTAGGCTCAAAATCTGCCTATGCCAATCATCTCTGAGCTGGAGCTGCAATAAACACAAGACACAGTTGTAAGTGCATCAAAAAGTGCATCATAAAATTGAACGCGGTTGTAAATAATTTCGGTTATTCATAAAATTGAATTTACGAAGACATCGGAATCCAATAAAACAGTGTTTGTGTGCGTCACATCGGGCAAGACATGCACTCGGTCAATTAGTCGTCTTCTCAAGTAAGAGATGAACAAATCTAGGACCTACAAGGCAAACATAAGTTTGTGAATTAAATAAAAATCTAACATAATCGATAAGATAATATTGTCTATACCTCATTTTCAATGTCTGCCTCTAGATGCTGAATTTGCCTCCACCAGTGCTTGCCTACAAATTCCCCGCTTTCAATGATAACCATGAATCCATCCTCATCACCTCTAAAAAAATAGTTCATACACTTGCATCGATTCGTGCGGAAGTGGATATGGTTCTCTTTGGGCAAGCACGGGCGTCTGTATTGTTGCAGAAGCTCTCCGAGTCCTTTACCCTCTTCGTTGCTGTTGCTGTTGCTGTTGGTCCTCATGAGTTGCTTCCTCTTCCCCCATCGGTCTCTGATTAAGTGGGACTGCTCGGACCAGCGACGCTACCTCGTATAGATGAGCCTCAAAACTCTGGACCGGCCCTACACAAACAAAATAAATATCAATATCAATAAATATCCAATATCTGTGAAATAATTTCCTACCGTGGTAAGAGACTCCCACAATGCATTGAAATTGCTATTTCCTTCTTGCATTGAATGCCGAGATGGATCGGATATAAAAGTATTGTACTGATCGAACATTGCACTCGACGATCCAGGCTCGTACATGGAATGATGAGCTGCAATGAACGGCGACAAAAACCGTTCTACTTGGGGAAGAACTTCATCCGTGTGATGTGCATGCTGATGCTGCACTGAGGGGCGGCACTGGTCTTCGTGGCCCTGGACCTGTGGAGGGTCTCGCACTGAGGGGCGGCGCTAGTTTTCGTGGCCCTGGACCTGTGGAGGGTCTTACACTGAGGGGCGGCGTGGTGTCGGTATAGGCATGGACTACGGGGTGGGCTGACGTCCAGAGGATCGGCGTGTAGATCCACATCGGGCTTTGTCAAACAAGCTCTCAATCTAAGATTTAAATTTGGGGAACAGTCTCCGCTCCACTTTCTCTACAATGCGATCCTCTGCAAGGGCAATCTCTGATCGAATCCAGCGTCGATCACTGGATCGTAGGACGTGATCGGCCCCACCACTGGAGGATGAAGATTGTGACTGACGAACACGCTTTTCATGATCTCGACGGCGGGGTGGCTCTCGGTACTCAGGATCGCGATCCTCTGCCTCTGCCTCTTCCTCTGCCTCTCCCTTTGCCTCGGCCTCTCGCTGCTCATTGGTAACAGGCTGCCTCTGTGGACCCCATTGTCTCTGTGCTCTCCTTGGAGGAGGTCTCTCTTCCTGGTCTTCATCATCAATTACTATGGCCTGGCGTGGCTGACGGGGGAACTGTTCCTCTATACGTAACGGATTGCGCGACACTACAATGTCCACTCCAAGTACATTTGGATACTGACTGGATCGGAAATAGAAAGTCTCCATTTCAGCATCATCCGATACAAAAGGGTTGAATCGACCAACCTGTAACGCAAATTTTTTTATCAAATACAAATACAATTATAAAAACAAATACAAGAAAATACATAGAATGAAAAAATTAAAATTTACATGCAAAGAAAATAATGGCTCAAGCTCTGTTCCACTTATCTTCTTGAACTTCCATCTAAGACATCTGGGTCGTGCATTCGGGTTATCAATGACCGCAACTACAACGGCTAAGTCTGGCAGCACCTCCAACGACCAAACGTGGAAAGCCCAGGTTGCACAGTAGAAGTGGTACTTTTTCGTCTGCTGCATATTGTCCACGTAGTGCTTGAGATGCAAATACGTGTATGCGCCCTAAGGAAACCGAGAAAATGCTTCCAGATTGTCCACCAGCTTCCACACCCAATCCGCAACATACTTCTTCTGCTTAAGACCAAACAGTAGCATATACAGAACCAACACGTGCACGACCTGCAGGTATAGCTGTCCACTCTGATCTGTCACATGCCTCAGACAAAACCGATCCAGGAGGTCCCCAACACTAATCAGCAAGCCGTTAGCAAACTGCCGATACACTTGCACATCCCGTAAGTCGTGGTTGTCTGAGGGTCGGAAATCAGACGAGCCGAATGACAATCCGATAATAAGGGCATACTCCGCAGAAGAAAAATGAAGGTTCACCCCGTTTATATGAAACCACATGTCGTGTGGCTCGCCCCATTGAATCGAAATCTGATGGGACAATACGTGATGCACGCCCATACGGCACTTCTGCCCCGGCTGCCAGTAAGTAAAGTGGCCAAAACAACCTTCAAGCCACCTCTCCAGGAGATCCTGTCCCCTAACCTGTATCAATGTAGACGCAACGTCTTCTAAAACGTTGTGCCTGTAGGACGTGCTAACCGTGGACTTCCAGTTAATAGTCTCGGGCCCTCTTCAAAATAATCTACACGAATAAAAATTTAAATTAAAAAACAAATATTAAAATTAAACTATACACATTATAAAACAGTACAGTTAAACAAATCTCGCTCGTAATATCTTTATCTCGCTCGAGCGGGATATCAAGCCACAAGTCACCAACTCGAGCGGGAAATATTTCACAAAACAGAAAAAATTCGAATTACATAGATAAACTAAATCCCGCTCTGTAGAGCTATATCCTGCTCGAGCGGGATTTAGTTGATGACTAGTTTACCGAGCGGGATATTTAATAATGAACATATATGAATTAATTAAAAAATTAGGACCACATTCCATATTCAAAAAATTCAACATAACAATATTTCAAGTTATTAGTATCCATTAATCACCAAACAATCCAAACATCACCAATTAAGCGAATTAGGAATCTAGGGCAGATTGTAAACTATTATCATTAATTTATAGGAACAAAAACTAATTTCCCGCTTGTGTACGGCATATCCCGCTCGAGCGGGATTTATAGGGCATTAGGGTTTTCCGAGAGGGATTTGCATAAATAACAATTAAATTAAATAAATAACTATGGAACGAAATCCTACATTACAAATCGAAGAAATATATATATATATATATATATATATATATATATATATATATATATTCAGCGTGTGTAATTCCTTCTGTTGGGAAATTTATTAAAGTTTTGATTGATTCCAAAACCAACTGACCCCAACCGAGTAGATGTTGCCAGTTCCTAATGTTAGTAGTTAGGCTCGTTGTTTGAGCAATGTTAAGATTTTATCTTTACAGGTCTCCTGCTGAAGAAGGCAACAAGGCTTCACTCGGATAGAACATCAGGTGTAAGAAAAACACCTGAGCGTTCAAGATTCAAAATCAACTAAGTATTCAAAGGGAGAAGTTGCAAGAGAACATCAGTTGTAAGGAAGACAACTGAGCGTTCGAAGCCAACTGATCAGAGTCAGATACAAGAAAGACAACTGAGCGTTCAAGATGGAACATCAGTTGCATGACTCAATCAGTTAGATCAACAGCATGAAGTTCAAAGTCAGCTGAGTGTTCAACTGTTCCTACTCAGACAGAAGCATTCAGATAGAACATCAGCTGAAGACCAATCAGATGAAGATCGAACGACTCAACCAACTATCAAATGTTGGAGGTCAAAGGTTATGATTTGAATTTCAAATAAGGAAGTCACGTGAAGGTTTGAATTTCTGTCATTACCTCATTTGGGCCAACACAAGGCTGTCTCAGATGGAAAGCAGAAGCACTCAGTTGCCAAATCCGGAAAGTCTGCAGAGATGAGAGACAAGCCATCACTTTCAAAGAACAGAGATCAATGGCTCATCCAACGGCTAGTTGATTCTCTCCGCCTATAAATAGAGGCCTTCATTCATTCACCAAGACTACGGGTGAGAACGAGACAGACAAGAGAAAAGAGATAGACGAGCGAACATCACCAGCTGAGAGTTCATATCGCATAAGAGCTAAATTGCATTCAAACTCTAAGAACATCATTAGTTGAGAGTTCTAGAGTGTTAGATTCTGTCTTTGTTTGTTTTCGATCCAACCTTGAGAACATCACTAGTTGAGAGTTCGTAGAGTGTTAGATCATAGCTCACTTCTTGTTCGAGCTATTAGTTGGAACCCCACCCTTTCACATATCCTCTCAAAAGGATTGTTAGGACCCTACTCTTCCCGGAATTGAGTAGATAGGTTGATTAGTACCCGTAAACTAATCTGTAAGGTTGATAAGTACCCGTAAACTTATCTCAACGGCTACAAAGCCCGCGTAAGTTTTGTGGTTTGTCCAGAAGAACTTGGACTGAGTTGTGTGGACTCACAACTCCTCGTGGACGTAGGAGTTATCTCCGAACCACGTAAATCCTTGTGTGTTTGTGTTTATTTTTCAGTTACTTATTGCTTATTCAACTGTCTAACTAACCAGCATACAAACTGCATCTTTCCATATCAACTGACTTGGTTATTGACCAACCTTGCATAAAACCGTGAGTTATTTTACGAGTTGTTATTTTCCACCATATTCCGCACAGCACCACTCTTCCAACTGAGCTCGCTTACTCAGTTGTGAATCCAGTTGAGTCCCAGTTTACTCGGTTGTGATTGGTTTTCAAGTGTTGTTTTTAAAAAGTTTTATCTGGTGTATTCCCCTCCTCCCCCATACACCAGAACTCGTTTCGGGACCATCAAGTGGTATCAGAGCAGTGGTTCAAAAGATTGTTGACTATGTTTCACGAGGTGTGAATTCGAGGTGTTTTCTTCAGTGGTCAACTGAACAGATCTCTTTATCACGTTAGTGTATATCTACTTGCATTTTTTCTTCTGTTGATTGTGTGCAGATGGATGTTAAAGACAAGATCGTGGTCATGTTCTCAGTTGTGAACTATACATTCTGGAGAACTCCGATGAAGAAGATCCTACTATCGAAGCATCATCGAATGCAACAAGTACTCACATCCGGACCGATCATCATAAGAGAGAGAGTCACTCGCACTCCTACAAATCCCAATGATGGGGATGCAACTGTGGAGTTAGTTGAGAAGAAGCCAGAAGACTTCACTCCAGAGGAAGCTAAAGTGAGCCAACTGGACATCTGGGCTCAGAGCACAATCATGTCCACAGTTGGACAAGACTATCTTCCTTGGATAGAAGAGTGCGAAACCGCTAAAGAGATGTGGGATATCTTGGCATCTCTGAGTGAAGGAAGCGACGAAACAAAGGAGAACAAGTTCTCACATGCCTGTCGAGATTTTGACAACTTCTGTCTGAGAACTGATGAAACCATTGATCAGTTAGAGCTCCGATTCATGGACATCATCAGAAGGATCCAGTCCATCCGAAGAAGAAAATATACTTTGAGAGAAATCAACCTCAAAGTATTACAAGCTCTACCAGCTGAGTGGGATACCTTCACCAATATCCATGAGAGCCGAGCTGACCTTGGTGAGATGGAAACTGAAAGATTGTTCTCAATTCTGAAGGGAAATGAGTACAAGGTGAACCGACGAAGGTCAACTCAGTCCTCAGTTCAGACGAGTCGACATGAGGATGTTGGTTCAGCCACAAAGTCAGTAGCGCTCCGAGCTGACTATTCAAAGCTGCGAACATCAAGGCCAACAAGATCTGCGGACACAGCTACGAAGGAGCCAAGCAGAGAAGAGCTGCAACAGAATATAGCCGCCATGTCAAAGAAGCTAGCTGACATGGATACTCGGTTCGGAAAATACAAGAGATTCTACAAATCCAACCGAACTCGAGACAACTCAAAGCCTGTGAACAACGGTTGCTTTGAATGCGGCAAAGAGGGACATTTCAAAGCAGATTGTCCAGACCTCTCGAAGAAAGAGAGAGAAGCGTTGAGGGCCAAGCAAACTGGAAAGAACAAGGCCATGGTTGCAGAAGAAGCAGCTAACGACATGGACATCTTCACCGACACTGAAGATGAGGATGAGCTGACTTCCACCAACAATGCTATTGGTCAGGATTAATGCCTCATGGCACTTGGAACCGACCAGGATGATACTGAGGTACACTCTTGTCCTTCTAATTTAAATTCTTCCAATATTTCTAACATGCAGGAAAAACTGGATGAAGAGTTGGAACGCTCCTGGAGTGATTTTCAAGAACTCAGTGAGGAATTACATCAGCAATCGGTTGAGTTTAAGAGTCTTCAAGAACAGTTCACCAAACTTGAAGAATCCTTAACCGAAAAGGACGATCTGATTAAGAGTCAAATGATGAGATTGATAATCTCAAAAATCAACTGAATGCGGCCTATTGAACTAATACTTCAACCGATGAGGAGTTGAAGAAGCAAATCCAGGAGCAGCATGATTAGTTGAAAAAGCAAGAGGCTCAGATCGACCAACTGATAAAGAAGTCAGACGCACAGACCGAGCATATAGCTGTTCTTCTCAAAGAGTTGCAAACTGAGAAGGACAATTTGATAAAGCTATATCAGTCATCCAAGATCATCGAGAATCTCATCAGTTACAGCCGACAGATGAATGACGTGTCAGGACTCGGTTATGATGTGATCAAGGATACTGGAATTCCTCCAGCAACCTTCATCAAAGCTGTGGAGGTCAAGGTTGTCGAACCTAACACGGTTGAGTCTGAATCTCCCCAAATTAATCCAATCTCCACCTCTCAGCAAGCTCAACCGACCAAGGGAACCACAACTGAGAAAGGAAAATGAGCAGTGGATGGAGGACAGAACATTTCATCGGTTGGGACATCAACCGAGGGGGAATGTTCCAAGTCTCAGAAGAGGAATTAGAGGCGTCGGAGATACAATCGAAACTGAACTCAGAACCGACCTCTAAACTGACCTCAGAGCCAACATCAGAAAGAATGGAACCAACCGCAGAATCGACAAGGATCCAACCATTTGAATCAACAGCGGTTCCATCATCAGTTCAACCAGAGGTTCCAACCGAGTCAACCGATGAGGAACAGTTCGAACAACTGGAGATATTCATGCCACAACATGAACCAACAACAGGGCATGAACAGCTATCGACAACGTTCAGGAAGATGGAATCAGAATCAGCCACAAAGATTCCAACATGGCGTCCGACCTCATTGACAAATCCAACTGGATAAGAATCGCCATCAAAACAGGGGGAAAGCCTCTCCTCCAAAAGCTCACAATGGGAGAAATCCATCTCCTCTCAAGAAACAGAACATCACTACTAACAACAAGCCTAAGGATAACCGAGGTGTTGTTATAGTTGATGATAAATGAAAAGTGATCTGGAATGATAAATCTATCCGAGTATACAGGGAAAAACGACCCGCAGTTCAAAGGGGAACCGGTTCTAACCCTCCAGGACCCAACTAAAATTGGGGACCTAAGCGAGTTTCTCTTTGCAGGTACAGGAGAAACAACTGAGGAAGAATAAGGCATCACGAACCATGTGGGTGATGGATAGTGGATGCTCGAAACACATGACAAATCTGAAGGATTTGCTTGGGAGTTTCGTGGAGAAGGAAGGACCTTCAGTTACCTTTGGTGACAACTTAAAAGGTCACACCAGAGGCTACGGTACCCTTGAAACCAATCACGTGTCGATTTCTAATGTTTCATATGTTGATGGATTGAAGTATAACTTGCTCTCCATCAGCCAATTCTGTGATAATGGTTTCTCTGTCAAGTTTGATGCACAGGGTTGCAGGGTTAAAAATGTCGGAACAATGCAGGTCATATTGTTGGGAAATCGATCCCCAACTGGGAATGTCTACTATACTGACTGGAATAGTAGTCCTCCTGACACCTGCCTGTTATCAAAGAGCAGTTCAGATGTGAGCTGGCTGTTGCACAAAAGGCTCAACCATCTGAACTTCAAGACTATGAACCGACTTGCCAGACAAGAACATGCAAAAGGCATACCAAACCGAGTGTTTTCAACAATACATATATGCAGTGCATGTCAGTTGGGAAAGCTCGCTAGATCCTCCTTCCAGTTGAAAACAACTCCCTCAACCGACCGAGTGTTACAGCTGATCCATATGGATCTCTTCGGGCCAGTTACACCAAAAAGCATGAATGGTAACGAGTATTCCCTTGTTGTTACTGATGATTATTCTAGGTACACGTGGACCATTTTCATGTGTCACAAGAGTGAAACCCGAGATGAGCTACCCAAGCTGATGGATCGGATATCGAACCAACAAGAGATGAAAATTATTTCTATCCGATCAGATCGTGGAACCGAGTTTCTAAATGAAACCATCATCGAGTACTGCGAGAAGCATGGAATTACTCATCAAACATCAGCTGCACGTACTCCGCAACAAAATGGAGTAGCTGAGCGAAGGAACCGAACGCTGAAGGATGCAGCTACATCCATGTTGACAAGCTCAGCTCTGCCAAAGAGATTTTAGGCTGAGGCCATCAACACAGCCTGCTACACACAGAACCGGTCTCTTCTGACCAAGCGGTTGGGAAAGACACCATACGAGCTATGGAGACGCCAAGAAGCCAGATATTTCTTATTTTCGCGTTTTTGGTTCTAAGTGTTATATTCACAACAATGGGAAGACTTAGTTGAAAACTTTTGATGTCAAGGCTTCGAAAGGCATATTTCTTGGATATGTCGCTCGAATCAAAGCTTATAGAGTTTTCAACAACAACTCTCGTATTGTGGAGATAACACCTCATGTTAGTTTTGATGAATCTACTTTTGAGTGCAGGGAACAGGCTAAAGGACAACAAGCTGATCCATAAGTTCCACCTGTTCTCACCAGATCGCAGGCTCTAAGGGAAAAGAATCTAGTTGAATCATTGGTATGGGCAACCGAGGATGATGATCCATATTCATCTGAAGATGAATGTGAGGACCCCAGCTCATCTCAAGGGGGAACTCTAGCTGATGTCACTCCAACTACATCAGCATCTGAAGCCTAACCGAGCCCGGTTCAAAATATTGTCAATGTTGAGGATTCAGACTCAACAGCTGATCAATCACCAGTTTTGAAGATTCCAGCATCTTCCACAGCTCAGGATTCACCATCAGTTGAAATCCTGGAACAGCCACGGTTGGAAGAAGAAGGAAGACGCAACAAGAGATGGTATGAAGATCATTCCTCTGACAACATCATCGGAGATCCAACCGAAGGTGTGCGAACAAGGAGCAGAGTTGCAAATACGGATTCAACCGAGGAAGATTCCAACACTTACGCTCAATATGCTGAGGAGTTGACAGTTCTTGAGGAGTTCGAGCAAGCAGGAGATGTTGCCATGATATCTTGCTTCGTAGCTGATGTGCCAGAACCGAAGAATGTTGTGGAAGCTCTCAACTGTGTTCACTGGACAACAACCATGCAAGAAGAGCTGAATGAGTTTCTACGCAATTGTGTATGGGAGTTGGTAGAAAGACCAAATAGTGTCAAAGTCATTGGATTAAAATGGATTTTCAAGAATAAGAGAGACGCCATTGGATTCATCGTGAGGAATAAGGCAAGGTTGGTAGCTCAATGTTATTGCCAACAAGAAGGAATCAATTTTGAGGACTCTTTCGCGCCAGTTGCAAGGCTGGAAGCCATTCGGATATTTCTAGCCTATGCTGCATTTCACAAGTTCAAGGTCTATCAGATGGATGTGAAGTGTGCCTTCCTCAACGGTGATATCAAGGAAGATGTATATGTTGAACAACCTCCCGGTTTTGAGACTGGAGATGGAAGAGTGTACAAGTTGAAGAAAGCAATCTATGAATTGAAGCAAGCACCCAGGGCTTGGTATGACACTCTTTGTGGTTTTCTTCTGAACTTGGGGTTCAAACGAGGGTCAGTTGATAAAACACTGTTCACTATTAAAGTTGAAGAAGATATACTTGTTGTGCAAATCTACGTCGACGACATCATATTCGGTTCCAAGTCGGTGGAGCTGTGTGAGAAATTCTCAACTCTCATGAAGGAGAAGTTCGAGATGTCGATGATGGGCGAGATGAATTATTTTCTTGGATTACAAGTGAAGCAGTCGCCAAAAGGGATTTTCATCAATCAGTCCAAGTATACAAAGGAGCTCATCACCAAGTTCGGATTGCAGACAAGTAAAACCACAAGGATCCCGATGAATACTAACTGGAAAATTGAACCTAGAACTGAGGGAAAGCTCGTGGATGCCAGTAAGTATAGAGGGATCATCGGTTCTTTGCTATATTTAACCGCCAGTCGGCCAGACATATCTTACGCGGTTGAAGTGTGTGCTCGGTTCCAAGTTCAACCGAAGGAAGCACACATGTTGGCAGCAAAGAACGTCATAAAGTATCTGAAGGGCACAGTTAATGTTGGGTTGTGGTATCCAACCGACGACAACATCCAACTGACCGGATACTCAGATGTGGATCTTGCCGGAGATCGATTGGACAGGAAGTCCACATCTGGACACTGCCAGTTCATGAAAAGCAAGCTAGTTTTGTGGTTCTCCAAGAAACAAGCATGTGTTGCTACTTCTACAACCGAGTCAGAGTATATGGCTGCCAGTAGCTGCTACATGCAAGTGTTGTGGCTCAAGCAACAGCTGAGAGACTATGAAGTTGCAACTGGACAGGTTCCCATTCATTGAGATAGCTCAAGTGCCATTGATATCTCTTTGAATCCTGTTCACCATTCTCGGACGAAGCATATTGACATCCGACATTATTTTATCCGAGATCATATTGAGAAGAAGGATGTATCCATGGAGAAAATTCCAACTGAGATTCAGAGAGCTGATATCTTCACCAAACCTCTAACCGAAGCGCGGTTCAAAATGCTATGTGATCTACTTGGATTGTTGGATCCATCAGATGAGGAACCAGCTGAGGTGAAGAGATAGATATCCATCTGAGGGGGAAGCTCAGATGAAGGGGGAATCTCAGATGCGGATTGCCAACCGACGACATCAGACGTCAGCTGAACAGACGAACTCGAGTCAGCTGATGGTATGCCGCAACATTGGAACCCAGCTGATTCCAACATCAGCTGGCAGGTGAACACAGCTGATTCCGACATCAGCTGGCATGTATCATTTAAGGCTGAAGGTGTTATGATCTTAAATAAGAATGTTTGAAATAAATTCAAACATTCCTGAGCATGTCAGTTACATTAAAATAGCCATCATACCGCATTTAATGTAAAGTACGGCTGAACATCAATAGCCTACTTTATAGTGCGACTGGGCTGACATGAAAAACAGTTCACCTTCTCACGCGCTGGTTGGAACTCGGATCGTGACGTCAAGTCAAAGCTAGTCAACAGTCGCGTGATCTCAGCCATTGATGGATTCGCTCCATTCAACCCTAGCCATCGATTTCAACCAAGCCACTAACCTATAAAATGCAGAAAATCAGGAAGTGATCTCTTACCTTCGACTTGCTGGTCTCAAAGATACACTTTGAGCAGATCCTTTCAGAGGATGAATTGGAGTCGCCAGTGTTGTCTCCCCTTGCCAATACTCTCAGGGAGAACGGCCTACTGCACTGGGCGACGCTCTTCCCCTCCCACCTGCTCAGGCGCCAGGTCAGAGAGTTCTACGTCAATCTGCAATCGCCCATCGACAGCAGAGATAGCGTCGTTACAGAGGTTTCGTGTTGTCAACGCGACGTTCCGGCCAGGACGATTCGCCGTGTCTCCGTCCCCATTGCAGTTTCCGATTTTCTTCACCAAGTCATTCTGCCGAATCATACCGCCACAGACACCATTGAGAATATAACCGACTCGGAAGCCGATGAGTTTCTGGAGAGTGCTCTCATCACTTCGGAGAAGTTGAAGAGCAATATGCAGAGGACAAAGTTGAAGCCTGAGCATCGACTTTTGTTTGATGTTGTCTCCAAGGTCGTGTTCGGTTACAGTGGTGCCTTCGGAGATATCAACCGACCGAAGCTCAAGCAATTGATTGCTTTGGAGCACAAACACAAGCACAACGTCGATTGGTTCAAGTATTTTGAACACCAGCTGACTGTGGAGAGGCAGAAGATTTCTGAGACCACAACCGAATCCGGGGAGAAGTTGTTGAGTGTCAAAGGAACTCTCAACTTCGGTTGCAAAATCTCCGCTCTGATCCTGCTCGCAACCAAGGGTCAGAACATGGTCTGGGAAGACTGCGAGGAGACCCCTGTGAAGAAGTTGATGTTGTTCCCAACAACAAAGAAAGCTCAAGAGGTGATTAGGAGTGTTTATACTCCTAAGGAGAAGAAGGATGCTGGGAAGACAGCTGAGGCAAAGGATACAGCTGAAGAGGTACCAGCTGTCAGCCGCCCCTCAAAATTGAAAGCTGCTCGCCGACGCAGAGCTAAGTCGGAGAAAGAGAAGGAGGATGAGCCTGCCAAGAAGAAGCTAAGAGTTCGCTTCAAGAAGACGGTTGCAGTACCTGGTACCTGAGGAGGAGATTCCAGCTGAGGACATGCCAGCTGAGGAGCCAGCTGAGGATATGCTAGCTGAGGGTACACCAGCTGAGGAGGAAGTACCAGCTGTGGAGGCGCCAGCTGAGATGGCACCAGCTGAGGAGCCATCCGAATCGAGCCACTCAGTTGAGACTGCTGCTTTCGAGATCGTTCCTCGCGCTGCTGGAACTGATGAGGCTGATGGGATGGAAACAGATCTGACCTCGGATGCTTCTTCCTCCTCTGAGGAAGCTGAAGAAATTCCAACCTCCTCCACGGCAGGAGCTGATGTCGTACCGCCCAAAGAGCCTCTCGCTCTCACAACCGACACATAGCCAGAAATTCTGAGCTCATCGCTCGATGCCAACATTGAGACCATTTCTTCGGCCAATGTTGAGAAACCGAATGATACCCCCCTCCCCACAGAATCCGAAATTTCGAGCTCCCAGCTCGATGCAAATGTTGAGACCGCCTCTTTGGCCAACATTGATGAAACTTTTGAACCATTGCCATATGAAAATCTTTCTCCCTCCCCAATCGATGACGAAGCTGATCGTCAGGCTGTCGCGATGGAGCATGAAGGCAAGGTGGCCTACTGCTTCTAGAAGCTGATCGGGATGTTCCCAGAAGCTCGCGACATGCCGATTTTTGCTACACTTGGAACCGAGCTGCTGTACCAGTTCAACCTCATCTTCAGTCACTGGTATGTGAAGGAAGATACTGTAAGGGTACACAACTGGAACCAGCGGCGGACGAGTCACACATCCGAGATTACTTCAACTACATTAATCTGGAGGTGGCCTACAACAATAAGGTTGCGCTGCTGACGCGCCGTCTGGACCGCAGCAAGGCGGAAGACACAGATACATGGGAGACAGCTGGACAAGACTGTTTTGACTTCCTCGACAACATGCTAATCAAGTCAGCTGAGTTCCTTAATGATCTGGATGCAGCCGCTGCTGCAGCGAAGGAAGAAGAAGAGGAGCTTCAACTGTACCTGGCCAACCGTCAAGCCATGGTTACAGTTGAGCAGCTAGCTCTGATTGAACACCAAGCTCCAGCTGAGCAGCCAGCACCCTCAACTGAATACATTTGTGAGCTGATAGCTGAGAGGGTGAACCAGCTGAGGACGGAGATGCTTGCCAACTTCCAACAAAACAAAGAAGATCAACTGAGGATGTTGGAAGCACAAGAGGAGAAGTACAAGTAGCTGCTGGAGGAGAATGTTTCACTGAAGATAAAGCTGAACGAATTCTCAACCTCTTCCAGCCAGGACATTTCTGATCTAAAATCAACAGTTCTGGGGATCAAGTCCGAACTGAATGTCTTCCAATCCAATTCTGATTCCAACCTCGCCAAATCCCAACAGACTCAGGATGAAGAATGGGAGTCTCGGTTCGAGTCAAGATGGGCTGAGTTCGTTGCTTTCCAGACTGAGGTAAACGAAACATTCACTGGATTGAGGAAAGCCGAACAAGAGCGCATGACTCTGAACTGGAAAAGAAGGTCGGAGTAGAATGCGCGGTCGATGAGCTCTTCAACCACATCCAACAAGCCGAACAACAACTCACCTCTCTGGATGGATCAGTAGCAAGCCTTGTTGCTGATGCCAAAAAGGGGGAAGATAAAAAGGGGGAAGAGGAGTTGCAGAGGGATGTTGAGATGCAGAGGGAAGATGAGACCCGGGCTGAGAAAGAGATTCCAGCTGCTGCAAACTCTCAGCCGAGGAGGAAGACAGCACAGAAGAAAAAGTCCGCTCCCAAGCCAACCGACGTAGGTGGAGCAGTTTGGAGTTTCTTACAACTCCATAGCCGAGATCGCAGCCGAGCTTGATTTAGAACTCGATGGTATCACAACCCAAGAGTGTATTGCTGCTGCCAAGGCTATGGATGTTGCATAGAAGGATTATATGAATCCCGACTGGATTAAGAAGTTCGCAGCTAGCCAAGCTAAGCGAGTCAACCAGTTCGAGGATGAGCTTGACAAGGTCACAAAGAACTTGGACTGGAACATTGCCTCCCCCAGCCGTTGCTGAATAGACAAACATCAAGTTAAGGCTGAAGCTCGGCTGAAGCAACAGAGGTTGCCAGGGAAGGTCAAGCAACAAAGTCGGTTCGGGCATGTAGATAAGTGGATGCCAGCCGAGTGGAACGAGGACTGGGAGTCGTTCAAGCAGGAATTTGTGAATGATTTCTATTATAGGAAGGTGTTCTCAACCGATGATCCGAGGAGAGCATTCAAGGAAGCGTTGACCAAGTTGCACACTGGGGATCCGTGCATGTTCAGCCAGTTCAGGCGAGCCATGATAGAAGCAAAACTGGACATGAACACAGTTTCGGTCCCTCAGAAGGTCACATATCTCCCTCCCTTCCTCCCAGACTCTCGAAACCCCAACCGAACGAAGATAGCAGCTGAGGCAAGACAAGTCTGCCGAGAGCACGGGGTTGACATATTGAAGGAGTCAGAAGCTAAGCGAGAGATTTTTGTTAGAATGTTTAGCAAGTATGGGCTTAAGTATTAGCTCAGTTAGTTTTTGAGCAACTGATGTAATTTTTGCTTTTGTGCTTATCTTTGTAACCATCAGTTGTAATAAAAACAATTCAGTTATACGATTCAACTTGACGTACAATCTCTCATTGTCCAAGCTCTGAATCGCAAAATTATTTCAATATCATGTTATAACTGTGCTAACCCTTTGATGTTTTAATCTTATAGACTGTCTAGAATTTCAGCTGAGATTTTAGATAAGTCAGTAGGATTTAGATCAGTTTAATCTGTAAAGGTTTTTATAAGGGTTTTGGCATCATCAAAAAGGGGAAAATTGTTGGAAAATTTATTAAAGTTTTGATTGATTCCAAAACCAACTGACCCCAACCGAGTAGATGTTGCCAGTTCCTAATATTAGTAGTTAGGCTCGCTGTTTGAGCAATGTTAAGATTTTATCTTTACAGGTCTCCAGCTGAAGAAAGCAACAAAGCTTCATTCGGATAGAACATCAGGTGTAAGAAAAACACCTGAGCGTTCAACATTCAAAATCAACTAAGTATTCAAAGGGAGAAGTTGCAAGAGAACATCAGTTGTAAGGAAGACAACTGAGCGTTCGAAGCCAACTGATCAGAGTCAGATACAAGAAAGACAACTGAGCGTTCAAGATGGAACATCAGTTGTAGGACTCAATCAGTTAGATGAACAGCATGAAATTCAAAGTCAGCTGAGAGTTCAACTGTTCCTACTTAGACAGAAGTATTCAGATAGAACATCAACTGAAGACCAATCAGATGAAGATCGAACGACTCAACCAACTATCAAATGTTGGAGGTCAAAGGTTATGATTTGAATTTCAAATAAGGAAGTCACGTGAAGGTTTGACTTTCTGTCATTACCTCATTTGGCCCAACACAAGGCTGTCTCAGATGGAAAGCAGAAGCACTCAGTTGCCAAATCCGGAAAGTCTGCAGAGATGAGAGACAAGCCATCGCTTTCAAAGAACAGAGATCAACAGCTCATCCAACGGCTAGTTGATTCTCTCCGCCTATAAATAGAGGCCTTCATTCATTCACCAAGACTACGGGTGACAACGAGACAGACAAGAGAAAAGAGATAGACGAGCGAACATCACCAGCTAAGAGTTCATATCGCATAAGAGCTAAATTGCATTCAAACTCTAAGAACATCATTAGTTGAGAGTTCTAGAGTGTTAGATTCTGTCTTTGTTTGTTTTCGATCCAACCTTGAGAACATCACTAGTTGAGAGTTCGTAGAGTGTTAGATCATAGCTCACTTCTTGTTCGAGCTATTAGTTGGAACCCCACCCTTTCACATATCCTCTCAAAAGGATTGTTAGGACCCTACTCTTCCCGGAATTGAGTAGATAGGTTGATTAGTACCCGTAAACTAATCTGTAAGGTTGATAAGTACCCGTAAACTTATCTCAACGGTTGCAAAGCCCGCGTAAGCTTTGTGGTTTGTCCAGAAGAACTTGAACTGAGTTGTGAGGACTCACAACTCCCCGTGGACGTAGGAGTTATCTCCGAACCACGTAAATCCTTGTGTGTTTGTGTTTATTTTTCAGTTACTTATTGCTTATTCAACTGTCTAACTAACCAGCATACAAACTGCATCTTTCCATATCAACTGACTTGGTTATTGACCAACCTTGCATAAAAGCGTGAGTTATTTTACGAGTTGTTATTTTCCAGCACATTCCGCACAGCACCACTCTTCCAACTGAGCTCGCTTACTCGGTTGTGAATCCAGCTGAGTCCCAGTTTACTCGGTTGTGATTGGTTTTCAAGTGTTGTTTTTAAAAAGTTTTATCTAGTGTATTCCCCCTCCATACACCAGAACTCGTATCGGGACCATCACCTACAAATACACAAAAATACTTACTAAATAAAATTAATAACATTATCAAATATAATACTAACCTCTCCATAATTAGTCATATTGTGAAAAGGTTGAAGACCTTGCTGCCGATGTGGAGGGATGAGTGAAAACAAGAGATTGGAATGTAGGCTTGGGCGAGATAAGAGAGAAGAGGGGCAGGGAGATAGAGAGAAATGGGCGGCGGGATATGAGGTGGGAGGTTATTTATTTATTGCTGATTCAAAACGTAGGGGTGGAGATGGGGGTAAGTTTCAATTTATTTCTGCTCTCAAAATTTGGGCCGGTCAAAAGGAAGGTAAAAAAAAAAAAACACAAGAAGGTTGTCTGTCAGTGTGGGGGTGGGGGGGGAGGGAGGAACAAAAAAAAAACACGTCAGACGTGTGCAGAGATGTGATATCTAGTGAGCCCAAAAATATAAGTGGGATAAAATTCATTTTATTTGTTAAGGTGGTGTATTTTTTATTTTACATCTTTTATATGGTATATTTAAAATTTTCCCCCAACAGAAAGGATGGCAAAATCAATCCTTATTCGTTTCTTATGGTATCAATATAGAATATAGCAAAACATATGGTAAACACCACGACCATCTCTATGCCTATGTGGCATTGCTATAATTTTTCATTAATATTTATCAAAATTATAAATAAATGATTCTTTATGTGGCATTGCTATAATTTTTCATTAATATTTATCAAAATTATAAATAAATGATTCTTTATCAATAAGTTCTACGTTGCTCATGTAATACTTATTTACAGTATGACAATTTTTCATGTAATACTTATTTGTAACGAGATTATTTTTTATATAACACTTATTTGCATTGATTATTATCAAAATGTGCTCTCTTCGACCCACTGAAATTATCATGTTACTGTTCGGCACGGAGATTAAGAATAAAGGTAAAAAGATAGAAAGTGAGTAGCCCCCATTACTTTTGCGATTTCGAAAGGTTAAAATTTTTCTCATTCGGAAGATGACAATATGAATGAGACACTTAAATAAGGAAAATATGACAATATGAATTGGTCGGAGGGAGTAATATTTTGAAATAAATTATATATTAAATTATTTTTATGTTTATAAAATTACAACATAAAATAATTCCCGTCGAGTACACGCTAGATGAGAAATGCACTTTTCAAAAAGGCATGTAAATATGGATGATTAAATATGAATTAACTTCACGAGACTACGATCGTTGCATTAAGTAATAGTTAATACATAACATATTGTTAAAACTAATAATGAGCGATGCTATCGTTATCAAATTGTAATACCAAAGTCCAATATATGGAGACGAGTTATGGTTGGATTGAATAGTAAAAAGAACAACAAAGTTAAACTCTACATTTGTACTAGGGATGATAATTGTACCTATGGATACTCTCCCTTAATGGGGTGGGTATGAGAGCGAACTTCGAGGTCGAGGTACAAATGTATAGATCGCCGCCTCAAATCCGCCCTAATAATATTCTATGTATATATTTTTAATAATTACATTAAATCTATATTGAATTTCATATGTTTAATATTCAAATAATTTTTATTATGTTAAATTTTAATTTTAATAATAAACAATGAATTTATAATTATGTTGAATTCAATAATGAATTTTATATTTTTAATAATTATGTTGAGTTTATGTTTGATATAATGAATTCTATATATTTATCTGATGGTCCCGGTAACGAGTATCTAGTGTATGGGGGGTGGGGGGAATAAATCAGTAGCAATTTTTGTTTTGCTCAAAGTCTTTTGACTGAGTTATACTGCTCAGGTCAGTTGGCTCGATAACTGGAAAATCAGTTAGAGCGGCTCTACAACTAAGTTGCTCAGTTGGAGCTGATCACACAGTTTGGAAGCACAGCTGGCTCCTATGCCTGAAGGTCAGCTGTATGCACCAACTGAGGTTTTAAAACAGTTTTGCGTTGCGGAAGATGGTAGAGTTTAGACTCCTTACAAAAAATGAAACCTTTGTGAAAACGGGGAAGGTCAAGTTTCCAAATTAGTGCAGTTTGTAAATATGTAATTTGTATGCAATATGTTGGGTCATTTGGTTAGGTAACCTGAATGTAAAATACTGAATGCAAAATGCAGAAGATAAAGTACACAGTATTTTAACATAGTTCAGAGATTGGCCACCTACGTCTACGACTTCCTTTTTGAGAAAGCAATCCACTAGATAAGCTTAAGCGTGCTTACCAAACGCCCTACTGGGATTACAGGTTCCAAGCAAAACCAGTTCAATTACGGGTTCGAACATGACCTTACAATACTTTTCCGGGCAAGTGCACAGCCTGGTCTTAGATTTCGGGTTCTAAGGGACCTAGTCTTGAATTTCGGGTTCCAAGGGATCTGATCTTTGATTACTGGTTCAAAGGGACCTAGTGACTGTGATTTAGGGTTCAAAGTCGGACCTAAGGGTTGGGGGTTGGGGAACTGGGAAGCCTTCAACACTGAGGGAAGTGGAGGCTTCGACTTAAGACTTCAGACTCGATCTCTTGGGAGAGAGTCTGGTTAGACACAATTTAAGCAAGAACCTAAACTCTAGACTCGATCAAAAAAGGGCTTTTTGAGAGACTAGATGGAAGAACAAGAGGAGGATTGGACACTCGACTGCTACTGGACTTCAACTGAGGTCCTCTTGCTGAAGAGAGAGGTGGTCTGTTGTTGTGACTCCTCTCTTGATTTTGTCTCTCTTGGCACTTCTACGAGCTTCTCTATTATTGTGTCTGCGCTGAGCTTTGGTGTGGAGACCTCTATTTATAGAGGGAGATCAAACTAGCCGTTTGACCTCTGCCAAAATCATGACACTTCATCTGCTTTTCTGGAAACTTTCCAAAAATGAAAACTGCGACCTTCACTTTTTGCACGTCGCTATTGTCAGCCTATTTATGGTAAGTTCTCCAGCTAGCTTGTGCTTCCGAGTAGATTTGAATCTGGACTGCAACTCTTCCGTCTTCAGCGTCTTCAAAGTCTTCTCTTCTCCGCTTTATGACGTTTGACTTCAACACAATTTCTCTTCACGCTGGAACTGTATGCCTTCAGCTGTGTGGGTTAGTTGAGGAGACAACTGAGTTGTTGTCCAACTGAGTTGGGGGTCAGTTGAGTTTGGGTCTCAACTGATTCCGAGTCTCAACTGAGTTTGGGCCTCAGCTGAGTTCTTCACGAACTTCCTTCTTCAGCTCGACTGACTTCTTCTGCTTGAAACCTGTAAAGATAAAATCCCTATGCTTAAACATATAACTCTAGCTAAGATAAGACTAAAGGCATTCTACTCGATTGGGGTCAGTTGGGGTTTTGAAACGTTCGAAACCTTTTGCTCTCTCCGTTCATGAAATGATACCCCATTTCGTGTCCGACACGGAGATTAAGAAAGCTAATAAAGTTGTTTTGCGTGGGTAAAAGTTATAAAGTAGGGGTAGTGAGATAATGACAAAAAAATAGTGGTAATGACAAAAAAGAGGTGGTAATGACCAAAAAGTAGGAATAAAGTTGTTGGGATGACAAAAAAGTAGACATAAAGTTGATGTGACGTAGGGTCATCAATGGCAAGGGGTAATGATTTTAATAAAGTAACGAGAATATATTGGTAAAAATAATGAAACAGGGCATCATTTGGTGAACATAAATAAGGGATGAAACAGGGCATCATTTCGTGAACGGATGGAGTACTAATTTTCCCAATAATTTTCTCCTTTTTGATGATGCCAAAACCCTAAACTGACATCACCTAACTTTCTTAATTGATACCATAAACTGATACCAACTAGATTAAAATATAAACTCAATTCTAGTCTATAAGAGAAAAGGGTTTAGCACAAGAAAAAATAAATAAAAAGATTGACCTCAAACTTGGACAACGAGATGGTTGTCATCAAGTGAGATCAATAACTGAAGAGCTTTAATAACTAACAACTTGTTATTACATATAACAAATTGGGGAGAGATTATAGTTACAACTGAGTTCTTGCTAAACTACAGTGCTAACTTCTAACCTACTCTAGGTCTTCGTCTTCTCCACCTCCTTAAGGAGGGTCTACAGCTACTTCCAAAGCTGAGCTGACATCAGGTGAAGGTATTCAGCTTTCACATTGAATACCTGTCTCGAGCCACGGGGCGAGACTTTGATTACTTCGTTAGCCTTCTCCTCATCAGCCTTGGTCTTCTTCTTTCCCGCTTCTCTGAAGGCTTGAGGCTGAGGTTAGGTCTGATTAAACGCCTCAAGCAACTTTCCGAGGCGTATGACCACCATTCAACACTACCTTTGAGCTTTCACGATCTTCATTCCTGTCGGCCTTCCTGCTGGGACCCTGACACAGTAGGACTCTAAACAAGAGTTAGCCAATTTCTTCCCCCTTTTTGGCATCAGCAAAAAGTAAAGGATGGAGAAGGTTTGCAGGAGGCATTCCAGGTTCCACCTCTTTCTTCAACGATTTGGTGGAAGGAAGCTCAACTGAGACTAATTTGCCGATGAGGATGACCTTGTACAGCATGGTCTCAGGAGAGAATGCCTAGGACCGATCGGGAAGCCTGATACACAGGTTGTTTTCGACCTGTCCACGTGACGTGGGGTTGCAGATCTTCATCTGGATATGCAATTGGATGAACACCTCAGTGATCCGCATTAGCTGGTTGACACCATGAATCACCCACATCACTAGGCGACCTTTAAGCGTCTGTGTCTCATGTAGCCATGAACATAATGTTTTTGCTGAACCGATTGACTTACTGATTCAGGGCTGGCAGGAAAAGAGTACCAGTTTGCAAAGTGAGAAGACATATTCTCGATCTGGTAGGTTTTTCTGAAGATGAAGATAAACTCTAGCAAGATAGAAAACTATAAAGGAGAAATGTAATGAAAGAAAGGCAGAAAAATCTTGGAGTTGGTGAGATACGAACTCTGGTTGATATGCAAACTGAATTGCAAAGCCCCCGATTTATAGGGTCATCAAACTGAATTGGAATAAATGGCAGATTTCAATGCGTCGTTTCAGAAAAAAGCTGCTCCCAAGAATGACGGTGATGGAACGTGTCATAGGGCGGTGAGGGTCACTCGCGAAAGTGAGGAGATTAGGTAACGCAATGTCAGCCCAATCGCGATCTATAAGTGTCACAGCCCGACTTCTAGAGTATTGAAACGACTAGAATGCAAGGGGCAGTGAGGTGAAACAACTAAAATTTACTCAAGAAACATGCTCGGTAATCAACAATTGATTCAACAATGTGATCACTTGATAGATCATTTTCAAATGATACAAGTTTTTATCAAAATTTTACCAATTAATCGAGCAAAGGGATTAGGTTTGGTTATGAACAATCAAACGTTCCATTCGGAAGTGGGCCAATCATTAAATTTACGATTATCAAATTGTGGTTAAAGAAATAGAGGATTCATTTAGAAAATTCATTGGTGTTTCAAATGGAATTAAAAAAGGATTTAAGGTTTGTTGAGCACACGGCTCAATGTAACAAAATTCGAGCATGCAATCAAACATATCAAGATAACGTTATTGCAGCGGAATATGAACAATGGCATAAAATTCCAAGGCTATATGTATGAAGACACATAACCTCAAGCTAAACTTCCAAAATGGATTTATTTACACAATGAGCCGCCCAAGCACACCACGCCCTT
This sequence comes from Schizonepeta tenuifolia, assembly GCA_029490685.1. NCBI lineage: Eukaryota > Viridiplantae > Streptophyta > Magnoliopsida > Lamiales > Lamiaceae > Schizonepeta > Schizonepeta tenuifolia. Next base: position 82,823,535 of record CM055958.1, read on the forward strand.
CTCATCCGAACTAACCTGCACGTTTTAGAAATAACATGCAGGGCTGAGTACTTCGTACTCAGTGAATACATGCCAAAAACATTTGAAAGTTTGCTCATTAGAGCTATATGATTAAACTTGCCTCTTTTGTTGCATTACAAGGGTTAGATAAATAATTATTTTGAAAGAGTTTACCACTTGTGACAGCAATAAAAACATTTTATTTATTTTCTGAAATCGGTATGCCATTTACTTGGGTATGAATCAATCTACACTTATATCATCATCATCATTATTCGGTGTCGAGAAGTAGGCCTCCTTCTCAAACACCGTGACCGGCTCAACCGAAGCAATGCTCACAGTCACCTTAACTAATGCATACATTAACCTGCACCGTGCATGTTCTCATCTCGTGCGTCCACATGATTCATTCTCATCTCATGACATCAAGTAGATGATTCCATACCAAAAACATTTAAAAACTCAGGCAAGTCAATCAATTTTTAATAAAAAGCGCACATAATATATAATAAGTGCATTCATTGTTTTAGTGATTGGCGACACTCGCTCGGTTACTTCCTTTCTCTTAACAACTACTTCTCGCTTCCACTCGTTCCTTCAAAATAATTTCTAAATAAGAACTTATTCGGAAACACTGAATACTTGTCCCATTTATTTGTACTTCTACATGACTCGGGCTCAAAACTCTTGATTATTCTAATTAATCGCTCGATTTCTATTTCTACTCGATAGTCTAATCGAACGTTTGAAACTCTCGGATTTCTCAAGTTAAAAACAAAATCTAATTTTCAAAACTTATTGAAAATCAATAACTCATTACTTAGGGGGTTTATTCAATCAAGACTTTCATTGGATTTTTAAAGACTTCAGAAGTCTGGGTGTATTCAATCCAGTCTTCTGTTGGATTTCTGAAATCAGGGTGTATTCAATCCCGACTTCTGTTGGACTTCTGAAATCTGGGTGTTTTTATTCCCGACTTCTATTTGACTTCTGAAATCTTGGTGTATTTAACATTCCATTGACTTTTAACTTATCGACTTTCGTTGGAGTTTCGTTGGACTTTGATGAACAAAATAGGCGTGATGAAATCCGATTGATGGAGATGAGATTTCAAATCCAATGCATTCCCAGCACCGGGTGAGGACGAGCGGTCGCTCGTCACTCCCAGCCGGCGCTGGAGTGGACCGATCGCTGGGTTCCACAGAAGTTAAATTTTATTATATTATATACTGTACGTTTTTCGAGCGATCACTGACATCCAGCCGGCGCTCGAAAAGTCGAGCGCGCGCTGGATACCAGCGAGCGCTGGGTTGATGGAGTTCTGAACTCCAACAGAAGTCGATGCGAACTCCAACGGAACTCCAACATAAATCCGCAAAATCAAACGAAAGTCCAATGAAACTCCATAGACTTCCCAACTCCAATGACTTATAAAGTCCAACGAAAGTCAGGATTGAATACACCCCCCTTAGTAAAAATAATCGAGCTCCCATTTCTCCTTAGTCATTTACTTGTAACAATTCTCAGCATTTATTCATACAACACTTTTCACATCAACTACACAACACATAATCAATTATACAACACATGATTAATCATACAACACATGTATGCACAAATAAATATTCAATATTTATATTCTATTATTTTGCTCGACTTTTTAACTCGGACTTTAGATTCTCATTTTCTTATATAATTAACTTCATTCCTCTTAGAAAAATTCAAATGAATCTAATTATGAATTTTATTTTAGAATTCAAGACTTTTTACTAATTTTAACGAGTCGATGCTCGGCACGTTTCTTGAGATATATATCTAAACTTACTTAGAATATTCTCAAATTTTATACCTTACTAGAAATAGTTTTATTTGAACGATTTCTCATTTAATTATATTTTTGGACTCAAGAATCGAGAAAATATTATTTATTCTTATTACTTCTCGTTATTTTTCTATTTTATTATCAAGGATTCGTTTTTGCTCGATGAACCTTCTAACATACTTCAATTAATTATCTAAACTCTTTTAACTCTTTAATTTACTTAATTTCACTTAATTTCTCGTTAGTCAACTTTTTATTATGTTTTATTGACTTTTCATAACTTAGTCGTACGAATTCCAAATTAAGTGATTCAAGTGGCTATCGTACTTGTTTTTATTTCATCTTTACATTAATAACATCATTTACATCTTTTACGTAGCCAAAATTAATCAATTTCTCATTTTATTTTTCTGACCTAAGTCATCTTTGTTATACTTAGTATTTTCAATAATTTCAATTGCTAATATACTTAGAATCATTCCAATTAAACTTTTATAACATCAATTTATCTAATTCCTCTTAAAAACACAAGCTTCTAATTTTAATATTGAATCCTTTGAATTTTTATATAATTATTATTTTCTTGCTTAATTTTATAAATTTAAAGTCTTATTATACTTATAAAAATTCTAATTATATAACTCTTTCATCAATTTCATCTTTTAGCTATAGAAATGAAAAATTTCTACTAACTCTTAGTTTTCATCGATTTTCTTAGGGTTTTCTTAATTGACTTTTATTTCTTTCATTTGAATACATATTTATTTTCCAATAAATCTTAATTTCATTATTTTAGGATTAATTCTCCATATTAAATAAATTCTTGATTTTATTCTCTTATCTTATTTTAATTTATTTTTAATTTCATTTTTCTTAGCATAACTCTTCCATTTAGACTTAAGAGATTAAAAGCACAATTTCTTATGCATTAGTTTTATTCGAAATTTTCATCTCTTATGCTAAGGAGATTACTTCTTCAATTTGCTCATATCTTAGACTTATTTTACTTTTATTTTCTATTTTAATATTTAATTAAGGCATATATCTATAGGAATAAAATTCCTATCTTATTTCTTCATACTCCTTGAATTTATATACTTCATGAAAATTATGAATTTATTTCTTTTGATTAATAGCAATTCTACTCATAATATACTCTTAACTTCATTTCTAATCCATCATATATAACAATTATCATAAGAACTATAACTTATATTTTTTTTCATTATTTTCGGTATTAGCATGCTTTTCATATACAAATTCTTAGCTTCAATTTATTCCTATATTCATACTCTAGCATGCTTGAATCATAGATTTCCATCCTCAAATTAAACATACAAGTTATATATAAATTTCTCAATTCTACTATTCATCATCTTCCTCAAGTGACCTTCTTCCTAATCATGCTTATTTCTTCAACCAATATCATCAAATCATGCTTAGATATAATCATCTTTATCAACAAGATCATAAATTCAACAAAACATGCAAACCCTAATTTCTTCATGATTTTCGGTTCTACTAGGGTTTTTAATTCATGAACATCATGCTATCATCTTTAACTCGTGCATATACTCATAATATCAAGATCATAATTTTAAAGCATGAAATTTCTCCATATATATATATATATATATATATATTATATATATATACTTACATACATAGTTTAGATTTTCTTCATTCTTTCTAGTGCATGGATAACATGTAAGATCATAGATATAAACCTTGAAAATCTAAGCTTAGAACATCATAAATATTGTGCAGAAAATTCGAAGCTTATAAGGTGGAAAAAGACATGAAAATCGAGTGATAGAGGTGAAAAACCTTGCTCCTTTCGTGCTCGATGATACTAGACTCTATTCCACGCAACTCTAGCTCATTCCTTAAGTTTAGAATGAAGAAATATGGAGATAAGGGCTGCTGCAAATTTTCTGTACAGTTTTGGGAGGAAGAAGGTTGAAAAACCGATGGAGAGAGAGAAAAGAGATGGAAGGATGCTGTGTATGTGTTGTGGGATTTTGGTGTGAGAATGAGGATGACTTGAGGGGCTATTTATAGGGTGAAATGAGAGAGAGAGTGTCGTGTAGTATGGAAGGATAAGAGAGAGTGATCTCAACTTCCATCTTGAGAGTATGCTTGTTTAGTGAGAGTGGGGAAAGTGAGAGTGGGAGAGTGGAATAGGAAATAGAATGAATTAAACATGTGGGAAATGGTATGTGAGGGCCGACAAATGTGTGTGAGAGATGAGAGAGAGTTCTAGATTTATCTAGGTAATTTTTATCGGGTAGAAATTCCCGAAAGAAAAAAATTTATGGTATAAAACATCCGTCTCAAAATATCTAACTCTCTCAACTTAAAAATTCAACTTCGGCACTTTCCTGACATCCAAATTCACCATACTTTGTTTCAAAGTTCATAAATAATTTATAGATTCGAAAGAGCTCTACTTGTATATATGAATTCCGAATAACGAAGAATGCCGTAAAAATTGCTATTTACTTAAGCGTTCTTTCAAATAAAAATCAAACTCGACTCAAACGATCTCGGAAAATTCTCGAACTTACTTCAATAGTCTTAAAATTAATTTTAGAGTCCAATGACACTGATTAGACTAAATTCGGAGCTCGTTGACCCGGGGTCGACTTTTGGTCAAAGTTACTATTCATCATAAAAGTCAATTGTCTCGAAAAATTCCGAAATTCAAACTCATTCTTAAACTCACATTTCTAAACTAATATAACTCATCACATCTTCATTTCGAGTTACCGAAACGAGAAAAATTGCGATTTTACCCTTAGGGGTATTTTGGTAATTTCACGAGAATATTTATTCTCGGAAATTTTTATCACACATAATAACATATAATAACATTTAAGAAGCATTTAAACACAATTAGGCATATTTGAGATGATTAATTAAGGCTTAGAAAAGTCGGGGTATTACAACAAGCATGGTCTATGGGACTAGACTAGATTTCCAATGAATGTGATCGCTTGGCTAATTCATTGTGAATAACTTGTAACAGATGTTTGAATTAATTTCAAAACACCCGCCTTAGCAATAAAATAATTACGTTACGGGTACCTAACGGGAAACCTTTCCCCTTCCCCGCTCCATTCCACTCGATTTAAACGGGTGCTATATTATGGGGCGGGTGCGTGAGTAGGGGCGTAAATTCGAGATAGGTCGGATGATGAAAGTAAAACATGGACAAATATTGTTGAAAATAAAATAAAATCTAGAAGTTACGCTATTAAAATTTATGGTTCCCAACAGAGATTTTAATAGTAAATGTGACTTGTAGCGTAGATAGTAAAGTCTTTGTTTAATTGGATTTCAGATGAGTACTGATAAATATTCTCATTCATGATAAGAAATATTTATTAGAGGGCACCCAATTCATTATAATTCCTAAATGAGCTCAATAGATATAAATGTGACTTTAGCCCTTAAAGCGACGGGTCGATCCAAATTTGATCGAGAAAAAGTATGTGTTGGGAAATTTATTAGTAAGAGTTTTGATGAATTCCAAAACCAACTGACCCCAACCGAGTAGATGTTGCCAAAACCTAATGTTAGTAGGTAGGCTCGCTGTTTGAGCATTGTCAAGATTTTATCTTTACAGGTCTCCAGCTGAAGATGGCAACAAGGCATCCCTCGGACAGAACATCAGTTGTAAGAAAGACAACTGAGCGTTCACATCATCAGAATGCAAAAAGAGGGAAGTCACATTCAAGAGATAGAACATCAGTTGTAAGGAAAACAACTGAGCGTTCATCAGATGAGAAGCAATAAAGGGGAAGAGAACATCAGATGAAAGAAAGCCATCTGAGCGTTCGAACCCAACTGATCAGATACAAGGAAGACAACTGAGTGTTCAGTTTCAGAACATCAGTTATAGAACTCAACCAAGAAGATCAACAGCTTGAAGATGAAGTCATCTGAGAGTTCAACTGTTAGTTGTCAGATAGAACATCGGCTGAAGAACAAGCTAGTTGAAGATCGAAAGTCTTAACCGACCACTCCTTGTTGGAAGTCTGTTGTTAAGATTTGAATTTCAAAAAGGAAGTCACGTGAGGGTTTGACCGTTCAGTCATTACCCCATTTGGCCCAACACAAGGCTATCTCAGATGGAAAGCAGAAGAGCACAGATGCCATATCGGGAAAGTCTGCAGAGTTGAGAGACAAGCCATCGCTTTCAAAGAACAGAGATCAACAGCTCCTCCAACGGCTAATTGATACTCTCCGCCTATAAATAGAGGCATTCATTCATTCGAAAGATATATACAAGACACACACGCGAGAAGAAACCACAGAGCGAAAGAAAGAGCAATATTCTTCACGAGCTGAACTGAATTTTTAATCTCTTAGAACATCACCTGTTGAGAGTTCTAGAGTTAGTTAGTTTTTGTGTCTTTAGATCGAACCTTGAGAACATCACTTAGTGAGAGTTCGTAGAGAGTTAGATCATAGCTCACTTCACGTTCGAGCTTTTAGTTGGAACCCCATTTTCTTTCACCTGAAAAGGTTTAGGATCCTACTCTTCCCGCAACTGAGTAGATAGGTTGTTTAGTACCCAGAAACTAAACTGTAAGGTTGATAAGTACCCGCAAACTTATCCTTAACGGTTGCTCAGCCCGCGTAAGCTGAGTGGTTTGTCCAGAAGAACTTGGACAGAGTTGTGTGGACTCACAACTCCCCGTGGACGTAGGAGTGTTAGCTCCGAACCACGTTAACTCTCTGTGTGCTTGTGTTTTTCTTTATTCAGTTATTTCTTGCATTCTCTACTGACTGACTAACCAGCATACAAATTGCATCTGCGCATTCTCAACTGTTTTGGTTTTTGATCAACCGTGCACATAAGCGTGAATTGTTTTACGAGTTGTTTATTTCCACCACATTCCGCACAGCACCACTCTTCCAGTTGAGGTTGCTTACTCAGCTGTGAGATTCCAACTGAGTCTTTTTACTCGGTTGAAGTAATTTTCAAGTGTTTAATTTTAAAAATCCTAACTAGTGTATTCCCCCCCCCCCCATACACCAGTAACTCGTATCGGGACCATCAAGTGGTATCAGAGTAGTGGTTCAAAAGACTATTGACTCTGTTTCACAAGGTGTGAATTCGAAAAAGTTTCTTCAGTGGTCAACTGAACAGATCTTTTTTTCACGCTAGTGCATTTTTGCTTGCATATTTGTTCTGTTGTTGTGTGCAGATGGACGTCAAGGATAAGATCGTGGTAATGTTCTCGGTTGTAAATTATACATCCTGGAGGACACGGATGAAGAAGATCTTATTGTCGAAGCATCATAGGATGCAACAAGTTCTTTCTTCCGGACCAATCATCATCAAAGAAAGAATAGCTCGCACTCCTACAAATCCCAATGATGGGGATACAGTTGTGGAGTTTGTGGAGAAGCAGCCGGAAGATTACACTCCAGAGGAAGCCAAGGTGAGCCAGTTGGATATCTGGGCTCAAAGCACGATTATGTCCATTGTTGGACAAGATTATCTCCCTTGGATTGAAGAGTGTGAGATTGCCAAAGAAATGTGGGATATACTGGCATCGCTGAGTGAAGGAAGCTATAAGACGAAGGAGAACAAGTTCTCGCATGCTTGCCAAGACTTCGACAACTTTTGTCTGAAGACAGATGAAACAATTGATCAGCTAGAGCTCCGGTTTATGGACATCCTCAGAAGAATCCAGTCCATCCGAAGAGGAAAATACACACTAAGAGAAATCAATCTCAAAGTGTTGCAAGCTCTACCTGCTGAGTGGGATACTTTCACCAATATCCACGAGAGCCGAGCTGACCTTGGTGAAATGGGAACTGAAAGATTGTTCTCAATCTTAAAGGGAAATGAGTATAAGGTGAACCGAAGAAGATCTCAGTCCTCGGTTCAGACGAGTCGACTTGAGGATATTGGTTCAGCCTCAAAGTCAGTTGCTCTTCGAGCTGACTACTCCAAATCGAGAACATCGAGGCCAACCAGATCATCTGACACAACTGCAAAGGAACCAAGCAGAGAGGAACTGCAACAAAACATTGCAGCCCTATCAAAGAAACTAGCTGACATGGACACTCGGTTCGGGAAATACAAAAGATTCTACAAATCCAACCGAACTCGAGATAGTTCAAAACCTGTCACCAACGGATGCTTTGAATGCGGCAAGGAAGGACACTTCAAAGCTGACTGTCCAGACCTCTCGAAGAAAGAGAGAGAAGCTATGAGGACCAAGCAAGCTGGAAAGAACAAGGCCATGATAGCAGAAGAAGCAGCTGACGACATGGACATCTTCACTGACACTGAAGATGAGGATGAGCTGACTTCTACCAACAACGCCATCAGTCAGGATCAATGCCTCATGGCACTTGGAACCGACCAAGAGGATACTGAGGTACACTCTAATCCTGCTAAGTTAAATTCTTCCAATATTTCTAACATGCAGGAATCACTGGATGAAGAGTTGGAACCCTCCTGGAGTGATTTTCAAGAACTCAGTGAGGAACTACATCACCAATCGGTTGAGTTTAAGAGTCTTCAAGCTCAGTTCGCCAAACTTGAAGATTCCTTAACCGAAAAAGACGATCTGATCAAGAGCCAAACCGAGGAGATTGAGAATCTCAAGAGTCAACTGAACGAGGCTAAGGCTCCAACTGATGAGGAGTTGACAAAGCAGATCAATGAGCAGCAAGATCAGTTGAAAAATCAAGAGACTCAGATCGACCAGCTGATAAAGAAGTCAGATGGGTAAACCGAACAGATAACTGTCCTCCTCAAGGAGTTGCAAACTGAGAAGGACAATCTAATCAAGCTGTATCAGTCATCCAAGATTATCGAGAATCTAATCAGTTACAGCAGACAGATGGATGACGTGTCAGGACTCGGTTATGATGTGATCAAAGATAGTGGAATTCCTCCAGCAACCTTCATCAAAACTATTGAGGTCAAGGCTGTCGAGCCAAACACAGCTGAGTCACCAGAAGTTAATCCAACCTCCATCTCTCAGCAAGATCAACCGACCAATGGAATTACAACTGAGAAGGGAAAAGGAGTAGTAGATGGAAGACAAAATGTTCCATCGGTTGGGACATCAACCGAGGGGGAATGTTCCAAAAGTCAGAAGAGGAATCGGAGGCGTCGAAGACATAATCGCAACCGAATTCAGAATCAGAACCAACCTCTGCATCAACCTCAGAGTCAACAACAGAAAGGATGGAACCGACCGCAGAACCGACAAGGGTTCAATCATCTGAATCAACAACGGTTCCATCCCCAGTTCAACCAAAGGTTCCAACCGAGTCAACCGATAAGGAACAGGTCGAACAGTTGGAGATACTCATGCCACAACATGAATCATCAACAGAGCATGAACACCTATCAACAACACTCAAAGAGTTGGGATCAGAATCAGCCACAAAGATTCCAACATGGCGTCCGATCATCCAGACAAATCAAGCAGGATAAAAATCGCCATCAAAACAGGGGGAAAGCCACACCTCCGAGAGTTCAACATGGGAGAAATCCAACTCCTCCCAAGAAATAGAACATCACTACTAACAACAAGCCTAAGGATAACCGAGGTGGTGTTATAGTTGATGATGAAGGAAAAGTGATCTGGAATGATAAATCCATCCGAGTATACAGGGAAAAGCGATGCACAGTTCCAGAAGGAACTGGTTCTAACCCTCCAGGACCCAACTAAAATTGGGGACCTAAGCGAGTTTCTCTTTGCAGGTACAGGAGAAACAACTGAGGAAGAATAAAGCGTCTGCTACAATGTGGGTGATGGATAGTGGATGCTCGAAACACATGACAAATCTGAAGGATTTGCTTGGAAGTTTCGTGGAAAAAGAAGGACCCTCAGTTACTTTTGGTGATAACTCAAAAGGTTACACCAGAGGTTACGGTACCCTTGAAACCAATCATGTTTCAATTTCTAATGTTTCTTATGTTGATGGATTGAAGCATAACTTGCTCTCCATCAGCCAATTCTGTGATAATGGTTTCTCTGTCAAGTTTAATGCACAGGGTTGCAGAGTTAAAGATGTCGGATCAAAGCAGGTCATATTGTTGGGAAATCGATCGCCAACCGGAAACGTCTACTATGCTGACTGGAACAGTAGTCTTCCTGACACCTGCCTGCTATCAAAGAGCAGTTCAGATGTAAGCTGGCTGTGGCACAAAAGGCTCAACCATCTGAACTTCAAGACAATGAACCGACTCGCCAGACAAGAACATGCAAGAGGCATACCAAACCGAGTCTTTTCAACAACACATATTTGCAGTGCATGCCAGTTGGGAAAGCTCGCTAGATCCTCCTTCCGGTTGAAATCAACTCCCTCAACCGATCGAGTGTTACAGCTGATCCATATGGATCTCTTCGGGCAAGTTACACCCAAGAGCATGAACGGGAACGAGTACACCCTGGTTGTAACTGATGACTACTCAAGATATACGTGGACAATCTTCATGCGCCACAAGAGTGAAACCCGAGATGAGCTACCCAAGTTGATGGATCGGATATCTAATCAACAAGAGATGAAGATCATTTCTATCCGATCAGATCGTGGAACTGAGTTTCTAAATGAAACCATCATCAAGTATTACGAGAAGAATGGAATTACCCATCTGACATCAGCCGCGCGTACTCCACAACAGAATGCAGCTACATCCATGCTAACCAGCTCAGCTCTGCCAAAGAGATTTTGGGCTGAGACGATCAACACAGCCTGCTACACTCAGAACCGGTCTCTTCTGACCAAGCGGTTGGGAAAGACACCATACGAGCTATGGAGACGCAGGAAGCCAGATATTTCTTATTTTCGCGTTTTTGGTTCTAAGTGTTATATTCACAACAATGGGAAGACTCAGTTGAAAACTTTTGATGCCAAAGCTTCGAAAGGCATATTTCTCTGATATGCCGCTCGGATCAAGGCTTATAGAGTTTTCAACAATAGCTCTCGTGTTGTGGAGATAACACCTCATGTTAGTTTTGATGAATCTACTTTTGAGTGCAGGGAACAGGCTAAAGGACAACAGGGCAATCCAAAAGTTCCACCTGTTCTCACCAGATCACAAGCTCTAAGGGAAAAGAATCTAGCTGAACCACTGGTATGGGCAACCGAGGATAAGGATCCATCTCCTCTGAAGATGAATGCGAGGACCCCAGCTCATCTCAAGGGGGAACTCCAGCTGATGTCCCTCCAACTGCATTAGCATCCGAAGCTCAACCAAGTCCGGTTCAAAATAATGTCAATGTTGAGGATCCAGACTCAACAGCTGATCAATCACCAGCTCTGAAGACTCCAACTCAGATCACGGAACAACCACAGTTGGAAGAAGAAGGAAGACACAACCGAAGATGGTATGAAGTTCATTCCACTGAAAACATCATTGGAGATCCAACCGAAGGTGTTCGTACAAGAAGCAGAGTTGCGACTCAGGATTCAACCGAGGAAGATTCCAACACTTATGCCCAATATGCTGAGGAGTTGGCAGTTCTAGAGGAGTTCGAGCAAGCTGGAGATGTTGCCATGATTTCTTGCTTTGTAGCTGATGTACCAGAACCAAAGAACGTTGTGGAAGCTCTCAACTGTGTTCACTGGACAACAGCCATGCAAGAAGAACTGAATGAGTTTCTACGCAACTGTGTATGGGAGTTGGTAGAAAGACCAAATGGTGTCAAGGTGATTGGATTGAAGTGGATTTTCAAAAACAAGAGAGACGCTATTGGATTCATAGTGAGGAATAAGGCAAGGTTGGTAGCTCAAGGATATTGCCAACAAGAAGGAATCGATTTCGAGGACTCCTTCGCGCCGGTTGCAAGGCTGGAAGCCATCCGAATCTTTCTAGCTTATGCCGCACATCACAAGTTCAAGGTGTATCAGATGGATGTGAAGTGTGCATTCCTCAACGGAGATATCAAGGAAGATGTATATGTTGAACAGCCTCCTGGTTATGAGACTAGAGATGGAAGAGTGTACAAGTTGAAGAAAGCTATCTATGGACTAAAGCAAGCGCCAAGGGCTTGGTATGACACTCTTTGTGGTTTTCTTCTGAACTCGAGTTTCAAACGAGGGTCAGTTGACAAAACCCTGTTCACCATCAAAGTTGGAGATGACATTCTTGTTGTGCAAATCTATGTTGACGACATCATATTCGGATCTAAGTCGGAGGAACTGTGTGAAAAATTTTCAAACTTCATGAAGGAGAAGTTCGAGATGTCAATAATGGGCGAGATGAATTATTTCCTTGGATTACAAGTGAAGCAGTCGCCAGAAGGGATTTTCATCAATCAATCCAAGTATACAAAGGAGCTCGTCACCAAGTTCGGATTGCAGACAAGTAAGACCACAAGGATCCCAATGAATACTAACTAGAAGATTGAACCTGGAACTGAAGGAAAGCTCGTGGATGCCAGTAAGTATAGAGGGATCATTGGTTCTTTGCTATATCTGACTGCCAGCCGGCCAGACATATCATACGCAATTGGAGTGTGTGCTCGATTCCAAGTTCAACCAAGGGAAGCACACATGTTGGCAGCAAAGAATATCATCAAGTACCTGAAGGGAACTGTTAATGTTGGATTGTGGTATCCAACTGACGACAATATCCAACTGACTGGATACTCAGATGCAGATCTGGCAGGAGATCGGTTGGACAGGAAGTCCACTTCTGGACACTGTCAGTTCATGGGAAGCAAGCTGGTTTTGTGGTTCTCAAAGAAACAAGCATGTGTTGCCACTTCTACAACCGAGTCAAAGTACATGGCTGCCGGAAGCTGTTGCATGCAAGTGTTGTGGCTCAAGCAACAGCTGAGAGATTATGAAGTTGCAACTGGACAGGTTCCCATTCATTGTGATAGCTCAAGTGCCATAGCTATCTTTTTGAATCCTGTTCACCACTCTCGGACAAAGCATATCAATATCCGTCATCATTTTATCCGAGATCGTATTGAGAAGGAGGATGTGTTCATGGAGAAGATTCCAACTGAGATTCAGAGAGCTGATATCTTCACCAAACCTCTAGCTGAAGCACGGTTCAAGATGCTTTGTGACCTCCTTGGACTGTTGGATCCAACAGATTAGGAGTCAACTGGGGAACAGAGATAGATATCCATCTGAGGGGGAAGCTCAGATGAAGGGGGAATCTCATATGCGGATCGCCAACTGATGGAATCAGACATCAGCTTAACAGACGAACTCGAGTCAGCTGACAGTATGCTGCAACATGGGAACTCAGCTGATTTCGACATCAACTGGCAGGTAACATTTATGGCTGAAGGTGATACGTTCTTAAATGAGAATGTTTGAAATAAATTCAAACATTCCTGAACTACTCAGTTACATTAAAATAGCCATCATGTCGCATTAAATGTAAAGTACGGCTGAACATCCATAGCCTACTTTATAGTGCGACTGGGCTGACAAGACAAACTGTACACCTTCTCACGCGCTGGTTGGAACTCGAATCAAAACGTCAAGTCAAAGATAGTCAACAGTCGCGTAATCTCAGCCGTTGATGGATTCGCGCCATTTAACCCCAGCCGTCGATTTCATCCGAGTCAAAGACCTATATAAGGCGCAAAATCAGGAAGAAATATCCTACTTTCCTCATTTGTGCATATCTGTTTTAACTATTCATCGTCTTCACAAACTTTGCCTAACCCATTTCTGCAAAAGATTGTCTTTCCTTTCCTCTATATATATTCCTCTTTGCAGTGATCATTAATGGCACCGAAAAGTAAGAGAATGGCATCATCTGGACCATCCCTCATCCCTACCACATATGAAGAATCGTTCGATATGCTAGTATCGAAGATTCACTTCGAGCAAATCCTCTCCGACGAGGAATTGGAGTCGTCGGTCATGGCCCCGCTCGCCAACACACTCAAAGAGAATGGCCTTCTCGAATGGGCCAAGCTTTGTCCCTCCCACTTGCTCAGGAGACAAGTCGGGGAGTTCTACGTCAACCTCACTCGCCCCCTTGACATGACAGAGGGAGTATCTACGGAGGTGTCCTGCCGACAAAGAGATGTTCCGGCCAGGACCATACGTCATGTCACCTTCCCCATCGACGTGTCCGATGTCCTCCGGTACATTATTCCCGTCAACCACACCGCCACTGAGTTCCTGGAGAATATTACCGACGAGCAGACGGATGAGTTTCTGCAAGATGCTCTGATCGAGCCGGAAAGGTTAAGGAGCAACATGCAACGGATGAAGCTGAAGCCAGAACATCACCTGCTGTTCGATGTTGTGTCGAAGGTGGTGTTCGGTTACAGTGGTGCTTTCGGCGACATCAGCCGACCCAAGCTAAAGCAGTTGGTGGCCTTGGAGCACCAACACCAAATCAACTGGTTCCAATACTTCTTGAACCAGTTGATGGTGGAGAAGTCAAAGATTTCCGAAACGACATCTGAGTCGGGAGAGAAGCTGCTAAGTGTAAAGGGGACACTCAACTTCGGCTGCAAGATATCTGCCCTCATCTTGCTCGCAACCAAGGACCACAACATGGTCTGGGCCGACTGCGAGGAGACGCCGCTGAAGAAACTGCTGATGTTCCCGACAACGAAGAAAGCACAGGAGGTGCTCAGGAGTGTCTACACTCCTAAGGAAAAGAGGGAGTCTGCAAAGACAGCTGAGTCAACAACTGAGGGGGAACCAGCCGCTGCTCGCCCCGCCAAATCCAAAGTTACACGCTGACGAGCTGAGTCGGAGAAGGAGTCAACTGAGGAACCTGCCCAGAAAAAGCTAAGGGTACGGTTCAAGAAGTCGACCAAGAAGGCAGCTGATGTGCCAGCTGATGAGCCAGCTGATGTTCCAGCTGATGAGTCAGCTGATGAGCCAGTTGAGGTTCCAGCTGAGGAGCCAGCTGAGGAGCAAGCTCCAGCCGAGGAGGAGGCACCGGTTGAGTCAACACCTGCTGAGGAGCGTTCCGAATCCAGCCGCTCAGCTGAGGACGCCTCGTTCGAGATCGTCCCTCGAGCCCCCGGAGCTGATGAGGTTGAGGGCATGGAGACGTCGGATGCATCCTCCTCATCTGAGGACCTTGAAGATGTTACCACCTCCCCCACGGCAGGAGATAATGCCGTACCGCCCCCAGAGCCTCTTGCTCTTTCTACCCAACCAGAGCCAGAAATTCCGAGCACTCTGCTCGATGCCAACATCGTGACCGCTCCTTCGGCCGATGTTGAGGAAACCATTGAACCCACTCTCCCAACCGAATCCCAAATTCCGAGCGCTCAGCTCGATGCCGATGTTGCGACCGACTCTTTGGCCAACATCGATGAACCTCTTGAACCAGAGCCATATAATCTTACCCCCTCCCCAATTAATGAAGCGGAGGACCTGCAGGCAGTTGCTCAGGAGCACGAAGGCAAGGTGGCCTACTGCTTTCAAAAGTTGTTAGGTCTGTTCCCTGAGGCTCGCAAGATGCCCATCTTCGCCACTCTGGAAACCGAGCTATTGTACCAGTTCCACCTGATCTTCAGCCACTGGTACGTTAAGAAGGATACGATCAGGGTGTAGAGCTGGGACAGGCTGAAGTCTGATGAGTTCCGCATCCGAGCCTACTTCAACTATTCCAACTTGGAGGTGGCGTACAACAACCGGATTGCGCTGCTCACTCGACGGATGGACCAGAGTCGAGCTGAAGGGACGGACACAAGGGAGGCAGCTGGAAAGGAGTGTGTTGACTTCCTCGACAGCATGTTGGCTAAATCAGCTGACTTCCTTGAGGATGTCGATGTAGCTGCCGCAGTAGCAAAAGAAGAAGAAGAAGCATTGAAGCTGTACCTGGCCAACAGACAAGCCATGGTCACAGCTGAGCCTCTAGCTCTGACCACTCAAGCCCCTCCAGCTGATCAGCATGCTCCAACAACTGAAGAAATCTGCGAGCTGGTAGCTGAGAGGGTCAACCAGCTGAGGACCGAACTGCTCGCCAACCTCCAGCACCAACAAGATGACCAGCTGAGGGCGTTGGAAGCACAAACGGTCAAGAACCAACAACTGGTGGAGGAGAATGTTGATCTGAAGACCAAGCTGAACGAATTCTCCTCCTCCACCAGTCAAGAAGTGTCGGAGCTGAAGACAACTCTGTTGGGATTGAAGTCGGAGCTCAACATCTTCAAATCCTTGGCCGACTCAAATCTTGCCAAGTCCCAACAGACACAGGATGCAGAATGGGAGTCCAGGTTCGAGTCGCGGTGGGCTGAGTTCGCTGCCTTTCAGACAGAGGTCATCGACAACCTCTCTGTCTTGAAGAAGGCCGAACAAGAGGGCCAGGACTCCGAACTGGCGAAGAAGATCGAGCTGGAGTGTGCGGTCGATGAACTCTTCAACCGTGTTCAACTAACCGAGGATAAACTCAACTCTCTGGACGGTTCAGTAGCAAGCCTTGTTGCTGATGCCAAAAAGGGGGAAGAGAAGGAGACGGAGGTTGAGGCGCAGGAAGAAGAAGAGACCCAAGAACAAGGAGTGCCAGCTGCTCAATCATCCAAATCTCAGCTGAGGAAGAGGAAGTCTGCTGCTCCCAAGTCAACCGAAGTCGGTGGAGCTAAGATGTCTAAAGACTTGGAGCAGACAGAGAAGATTGGAGTTTCCTATAGCTCCATAGCCGAGATCGCAGCCGAGCTGGATTCTGAACTCGACGGAATAACAACCGAAGAGTGCATTGCAGCGGCCAAGGCTATGGACGTAGAGGAGAAGGACTACATGAACCCAAGCTGGATCAGTAAGTTTGCCGCCAGCCAGGCGAGGAGGGTGAACCAGTTCGAGGATAAGCTGAAGAAGTTGTCCCAGAACCTGGACCGCAACGTTGCCTCCCGCAGCCGACGCCGCATCAACAAGCATCAATCAAAGGCGGAAGCTCGGTTGAAGCAACAAAGGTTGCCTGCAAAGTCCAAGGTCGAGAGTCGGTTCATGCATGTTGACAAGTGGATGCCGACCAAGTGGAATGAAGAGTGGGAGTTGTTCAAGCAGGAGTTCGTGAACGACTTCTACTACAGGAAGGTTTACGCAACTGACGACCCAAGGAAAGCGTTCAAGGAAGCGCTGACTGAGTTGCACTCGGGGGATCCTGGTATGTTCAGCCAGTTTAGGCGGGCTATGATTGACGCCAACCTGGACTTGAACACTGTTCCAGTTCCGAAGAGGGTTACTTATCAGCCTCCTCTTCTCCCAGACTCAAGCAACCCGAACCGCACGAAGATCGCAGCTGAGGCGAGGCAGGTTTGCAAGGAGCATGGAGTGGACATTTCCAAAGAGTCACCTGCCAAGAGAAAGATTTTTGTTAGGATCTTTAGTAAGTATGGGCTACAGTTCTAGCTCAGTTAGTTTTCTAGCAACTGTTGTAATTTTTGGTTTTTGTGCCTTTCTGTGTAATCAATCAGTTGTAATGAAAACTTCAAGTATATATATTCGATTCACCTTGATGAACAATCCCTCATTGTCCAAGCTATGAATCGCAAAGTCTTTTAAATACCATGTTATAACTGTGCTAACCCTTTGATGTTTTATCTTATAGACTGTCTAGAATTTCAGCTGAGATTTTAGATAAGTTAGTAAGGTTTAGATCAGTAGCGGTTTAAAGTTGTAAGTGGTTTTGGCATCATCAAAAAGGGGGAAATTGTTGAGAAATTTATTAGTAAGAGTTTTGATGAATTCCAAAACCAACTGACCCCAACCGAGTAGATGTTGCCAGAACCTAATGTTAGTAGGTAGGCTCGCTGTTTGAGCATTGTCAAGATTTTATCTTTACAGGTCTCCAGCTGAAGATGGCAACAAGGCATCCCTCGGACAGAACATCAATTGTAAGAAAGACAACTGAGCGTTCACTTCATTAGAATGCAAAAAGGGGGAAGTCACATTCAAGAGATAGAACATCAGTTGTAAGGAAAACAACTGAGCGTTCATCAGATGAGAAGCAATAAAGGGGAAGAGAACATCAGATGAAAGAAAGTCATCTGAGCGTTCGAACCCAACTGATCAGATACAAGGAAGACAACTGAGTGTTCAGTTTCAGAACATCAGTTGTAGAACTCAACCAAGAAGATCAACAGCTTGAAGATGTAGTCAGCTGAGAGTTCAACTGTTAGTTGTCAGATAGAACATCGGCTGAAGAACAAGCTAGTTGAAGATCGAAAGTCTTAACCGACCACTCCTTGTTGGAAGTCTGTTGTTAAGATTTGAATTTCAAAAAGGAAGTCACGTGAGGGTTTGACCGTTCAGTCACTACCCCATTTGGCCCAACACAAGGCTATCTCAGATGGAAAGCAGAAGAGCACAGATGCCATATCGGGAAAGTCTGCAGAATTGAGAGACAAGCCATCGCTTTCAAAGAACAGAGATCAACAGCTCCTCCAATGGCTAATTGATACTCTCCGCCTATAAATAGAGGCATTCATTCATTCGAAAGATATACAAGACACACACGCGAGAAGAAACCACAGAGCGAAAGAAAGAGCAATATTCTTCACGAGCTGAACTGAATTTTTAATCTCTTAGAACATCACCTGTTGAGAGTTCTAGAGTTAGTTAGTTTTTGTGTCTTTAGATCGAACCTTGAGAACATCACTTAGTGAGAGTTCGTAGAGAGTTAGATCATAGCTCACTTCACGTTCGAGCTTTTAGTTGGAACCCCATTTTCTTTCACCTGAAAAGGTTTAGGATCCTACTCTTCCCGCAACTGAGTAGATAGGTTGTTTAGTACCCGGAAACTAAACTGTAAGGTTGATAAGTACCCGCAAACTTATCCTTAACGGTTGCTCAGCCCGCGTAAGCTGAGTGGTTTGTCCAGAAGAACTTGGACAGAGTTGTGTGGACTCACAACTCCCCGTGGACGTAGGAGTGTTAGCTCCGAACCACGTTAACTCTTTGTGTGCTTGTATTTTTCTTTATTCAGTTATTTCTTGCATTCTCTACTGACTGACTAACCAGCATACAAACTGCATCTGCGCATTCTCAACAGTTTTGGTTTTTGATCAACCGTGCACATAAGCGTGAATTGTTTTACGAGTTGTTTATTTCCACCACATTCCGCACAGCACCACTCTTCCAGTTGAGGTTGCTTACTCAGCTGTGAGATTCCAACTGAGTCTTTTTACTCGGTTGAAGTAATTTTCAAGTGTTTAATTTTAAAAATCCTAACTGGTGTATTCCCCCCCCTCCCCCCATACACCAGTAACTCGTATCGGGACCATCAGTATGGTTTGGGTTTTAAATGTATTTTGAAGGAATTTAAATGTATGAGCAGTTCACTTTCTCTTTTATAGATTGTATTGTATGATTAGGGAATTGATTTTGTTATTGTCATTTCCACTTGCCATGAATTGTCGTAGAAAATAACTTCTATTATTTTTAAAATTTGTTTATGGAAATGACAATTATAATATGAGACAAACAAGCGTATAATACTTCACCCGTTCATTTTATATAGGTCACTTAGGTAAGATACTCCAAAGTTTCTTCCATGTTTGGGTAGTCATAACAATGAATTTCATTTTATAAATAATATTGTAATTTTATTTGAATACTACACTAGATATATCGACTATATAACACGCATGTTAGATATTTCGTTAGCTAGTATTTGTTTTGATATATATTCTAATAAAGTTTTATATAATTTTTTTAATTTTTTACTATTATTGTTAATTTTATAGTATTTTTGGATCTTTATCTGATAATTAAAGGGTATCACCCAACGGGTTTGAGACGGTTCGGGTAGTCAAGTCAATTTTACTTAGATGTAAGATGAGTATGGATAAAGAAAATCTAAGTGGGTTCAAGTTTGAGAAATGTTTAATAGGTACAAATATAGAAATTATGTTGAGTTTGAGACAAGTATAAATTCGGTGATTTTATTTGACAAAAGGGTACAATACATGGAGTAACATTATCCCATCTTAATATGTATTATAATTTGATATAATCGTGTAACACTATTTTAATGAACTGTCGCAATATTGTCACTTCGATATAAAATTAATTTTTTAAATTTATACTTATATAATTATAATAGAAAGTGATTTCCTGTTGATGCTCGAGGGGTCGCACGCACTCTGTCAAAGTATTAAGTGTTCAGGGCTGCTCATTCACAAAATCAAATTGAAGGAGGGATGCATCATCATGTTAATTAGAAATATCAATCCATCGAATAAGCTTTGCAGTGACACTAGGATGATGGTAAGTAAACTTGGAGACCGTATAATTGAAGCCAAATTAATTTCTAAAAAGGAAGTTTTCAATAGCAATAGTGATTATGAGCCCTCGAATCTTTCTCAGGGTCAATTCCAACGTGAAATTGTACCTGCCGAAACTTGTGTTAGTCATGACCAGTTGTATGTTGTTATCGCAAAAGTCACTAGCAAAAAAAAGTCTCAAAATTTGGATCTGTAACGATGATGGTAAGGCGCATGACACAACAATTAACGTGGTGTACGATGAAATTTTTGATAGAGTGTGAGGTATTTACAATATTAATTATTTTTTAAAAAATGATTATTGAGAAATTGAATATGCTTCATTCTTTTTACTTGAATTCTTATCATTGTATATGTAACAATTCTCTTAGTGATTCATCGTCATACTGACTTTAAATACATTATTTAATTATATTTTAAATAATATATTATAATATTAAATGACTCCGTCGAACGGGTTATACACTAGTTATCATGCTAAATGGTGGTCCAATCTAACGTTTAGGTACCACAAGTCGACAACTAATTTATTTGTAGCCATATTAGCCTCTTGGAAAATATGCATAACAAACACAACATTGATTGAGAGCCCATTCAAAGCACTGAAAAAATTGAACATCTTCACATAATACACTATCAATTCAATTACTTTCTGCAATCACATGGACCGCTAATATAGAATCTGTATACACTTGTGTAAGGGATACCTTCCTTCAACATACAATTTGTATACACTTCTGTAAGGGATATACCTTCCTTCAATAATAATCTGTATACACTTCTATAAAAGATATATCTTCCTCCATACTTTGACAGATACCTAACATCATCGCTTTCAACTCTTCATGTAAAACGCTAACGCTAGTAGATCGTATTGCCAAACTCGAGTTTTGCCGAAGAAAGAAAGTTTACAGTGAAGATGCCGAAAGAAGGGATGATACCAGCTAGATGTCAACAATGCAGTTGGCGATCTACGATCATATTTTGCCAAACTCGAGTTTACAATTACAATCGTATTATATGCGCAAACAGATTGCGGGTGTTCCGAGTGTTTTGGGTTTTGTACATGCTAATTCTACTTAATAATGAAAATTTTCTTCTAAAAAATAAAAATTAATGATTACCACTAACGGACATTATACTCCCTCCGTCCAAAGATTGTGTACCCATTTGGGTCCTGGCACGGCTATTAAGAAAAGGGAATAAAGTGGAGTTGGTGGGATAAAGGTGTATTTGAGGGGTATTGTTAATAGTTGTAGTTAGTTGACTAATTTATGATTAACAAAAGTAAGAGAGAGAGTGTAAGTATTGTAAACAATGTTCTTAACTGTATTTCCTCTCTCATTTTTTTAATTTTCGGTTTTTTTTTTTACTGTAATTAAATTTATTTTTCTATACAGTTGTATTTCGATTTTTTTTTTCTGTACATTAATATTTTCTGCAAATAATTTAAAGAGATAAACAAGCTAAAGACAGAAAATTGGAATTGCTCAAGGTAGATACACCAACAAGGAAAAAGGAGGAAAACAAAACACCAAGTGATCAAAATTTCCAACATTTCATTGAATTAAATATTCATACAAGTACATTGATGTGATCAAATATGAATGGAGGGAAATTTAAATCTAATGACACCAATTCTAGGCCTATAAATACAGCAGAGCATTCATTGCTCACAACCACCAAACACTACAAATATAGAGCAGAAAATGGTGCAGCCAGTTCCAAAAAGAAAAGACTTGACTGCCGATGAGCTAAACAACATTGCTCAATGGCTACTACAGCGAAGCAGCCAAGGAAAACTAAACTACGGAGTGAAGAAGCTTGCTGCAGAGGAGTTCCAGGTATGTTTGAAGACTATATGGAAGATTTGGAAGACAGCAGCAGGTCAACAGCAGCAGGGCATTCCTGTGAACATCAAAAGTATGAAGGCAGGGTCACTACACATAAAAAAAAAGCCATTTGATATTGAAAAAGTCAAAAACCTCTCAGTTAGGCAGAGAACATCATTGAGGTGTATGGCAGAGAATCTCAATGTTAGTAAAAGCTTAGTTCAGATCTGGGTGAAGGACAAGAAGCTGAGGCCACATACAAATGCCATCAAACCTTTTCTTACAGTAGAAAACAAGTTGCAAAGATTGCAGTGGAGTCTTTCTCAGCTAGGGAGCATTATTGAAGGGGGGAAGATAAAGTTTCAGCACATGCACAACACCATCCATGTGGATGAGAAGTGGTTTTATCTTACCAAGGAAAATGAGAGATACTACCTTGCTGCTGGTGAACCAGAGCCACATAGGACTTGCCAATCAAAGAGGCATATAATTAAAGTCATGTTCAACTGTGCAGTGAGTAGACCAATCATAGATGCTCAAGGTACTGTCATATTTGATGGCAAATTTGGTATATTTCCTTTTATTACTGAAGAACCAGCTCAAAGGAACTCCAAGAACAGAGAGAAAGGTACAGTAGAGACCAAAGCAGTGCACAATGTCACAAGGCCAGTAATCAAAGCTCAACTAATCACAGAGGTAAGTCAGATTGCAGCCTTTCACTTACAAAATCTGTGGTGCCAATCACTTACAATATCAAATTGTGTGCAGATGGTGCCAATATTTAAAGCCAAGTGGCCATCATGTCTACCAAAACACATGAAGATCCAACAGGACAATGCTAGACCACACATTGTAGATAGTGATGCTGACTTTCAAGCAATTGCACATCAAGATGGATTTCACATTGAACTCATCAACCAACCAGCCAACAGTCCAGATAGTAATGTCAATCATTTGGGGTTTTTTAGGAGCATACAGTCAATAAAAAACAAGCAGCCTGCTTCAAGTGTTCAAGAGATGTTGGATAATGTGAAGACAGCTTATGCAGAGTACTCACCACAGAAGCTCAATAATATTTTCTTGACATTGCAGAGTTGTTATGAACAGATAATGATCAAGAAGGGATCTAATGACTACAAGATCCCTCATTTAGGGAAGGACAGAATGCAGAGAGAAGGAATGTTGCCAGATTCTATTGAAGTAGATGAAGACCTTGTGAGAGAATGCATGGAATACTTGGAGGTGAATGGAGGGAGGCTAGAAGACAGGTTTTATAATCTGGATGATCTTGTGAAGACATTGGATCAAGTAGTGTTGGAATAGTATCTGAAGTAGGGTTTACAGGGACAAACATGGTCAAATATTTTTAGGTTTTGTGTTGTTTGGAATGTAAACACTAGTGAAATGCACTATATGAATGCTTATCATATGTATGGATCAATTTCTGTTGTTTGCACTGTATGGATGCTTTTCATTTTGCAATTCAGATTATCTCATTCAATCAGCACATGCATTGGCATAGTGGAGTCTCAGCACACACATTGGCATCATTGACATGAATGGGGCAGCAAGTAGGTAGCAAGTGAGCCTCCTAAACCAAGGGATTTCTCCCTTGGTGGTGGCATCAATGCAATTCAGATTATCTCTTCAAGTAATCAGCACATGCAGTGGCATCATGGAGTCTCAGCATATGCATTTGCTTCATTGACAATATGCATCAAATAGGCAGCAAATAGGACATAATGCAAGTTAGCCGCCTAAACCAAGGGATTTCTCCCTTGGTGGTGGCATGAATGCACAGGATCTACTCCAATTCAGTCTCAGCAGATTCCTTTGCATCATTGACTTTATGCAGCAAACATTCAAGGCATCACAACAAGTAATTTAGGCATCAAGGCATCACAACAAGGCATTTAGGCATCAAGGCATCACAACAAGTCATTTAGGAATCAAGGCATCACAACAATTAGAGGCAGCTCAGTATCGCGG
Source organism: Schizonepeta tenuifolia (assembly GCA_029490685.1). Lineage (NCBI taxonomy): Eukaryota > Viridiplantae > Streptophyta > Magnoliopsida > Lamiales > Lamiaceae > Schizonepeta > Schizonepeta tenuifolia. The sequence goes on from CM055958.1 coordinate 82,847,387, forward strand.
CAAGGCAGCAAAAAATGCAATAGGCATCACCAGCCATAAACCCAAATCAACCACAAAATGCAATAGGCATCACCAGCCATAAACCCCATAGATACATCAAGCCATAAAGCAGAATTAAGAACAAAGCACCTGAGTAATATCTGAATCAGAATCTGATTCGTAGACAGCATTCATTTCGGCGAGGCGGTAGAGCTGATAGGGATCCAAACCCGCCGTCGTGGGTTCCGATGGTGCGACCTCATTGTTGAGGTGTATGGCCTCATCGACGGTCACATGCGATTCCGGCGGTGGGAGATCCCAATTACTTTTGTAACCAGGAGGCCGCAGGGGCATAGAATCAGAAACACTTTCATCGGGGTTTGTTTCGTAGCCCGGCGGCCTAGGTAGAGGAGAATCGGTGAAGTCAAAATCCATCGCGATTTGGGGGAAATCGCCGAGATAGGTTACAGGTTTTAAGGGAAGCCGACGGGAGAAAAGAGGATGATCAAGACGGGGGAGAAGAGAAGGATGCCGATTCAGGCATTTCAGGGAATCGAACACAGAGGACAAGAGAATCGCGGCGGGGGAGAAGAGGAGAGTTTAGATCTAGGGTTTTCTGAGTGTTGGAAAATGAGAGAGGAGAGAGAGAGAGCCGATCAAAATGGGGCAGTGGGGTGGGGTGTTTGGGGTATGTTAATTAAGGTAATTAACATTGTTAATTAACAGGGGTTAAGTGTTAGTGGGTGGGCCCAAGGGGTAAAGGGTAGAAAATTAAATGAGTTAGTGAGGATAGATGGGTACTTTTACACAAATGAGTACAGAAACATTGGACAGATAAAATGGGGCAAGTGGGTACAGAAACATTGGACGAACGGAGTAATTTTTACGACCTTCAAATTTATAGCAGGACCCATGCTAAGTAGTGAAATTCCGGGAGGGGGGATTATTCAAGAATTACAAATTAAATTCTGAATAAAAAATTCAATCAACATCATATTTCAACCCCTCAAATTAGGAAAATCTTGCTTTCTTCCCCCAAAATATCTCTGCAACTTATCCTTCATATTTCTCACGCAAAAAAAAAAGAGAAAGCACCATATATTTCCATGGCGATTCTTGCATCACTACCAAATCCGAATCTCTTCTCATCACTCCCCACCAACCCACCCCCCTCTGCCAAACCCTCTCCGCCCCCTAAACCCCCCATCCCGCCCCCCAAATACCCCCCGCCGTTAAAATCCCAACGCCGCTCAAAACCGCCGTCCGACAACCCCGCTTTCAGCGTCCACCACCGCAGCTCTAAATATTACAAGCCCGTCAAGCCTGGGCAGAAAATCTACCCTCCCGATAACGATGACCGGGCCGTCGTCGTTGGGAATTCCGGAATTTCCTATCATTTGCCCGGCGCCCCCTTCGAATTCATGTACAGTTATTCGGAGACGCCTAGGGTTCAGCCAGTGGCAATGCGGGAGCCCGCCTTTCTGCCGTTCGCGCCGCCCACAATGCCGCGGCCGTGGACGGGGAAAGCGCCGATGAAGAAGAGTAAACGGAATATTAAGCTCTTCGAGCCGTTGGGGGGCGGCGGTGTGGATCAAAATCAGAATCTAAATGAGAATATGTGGTCGAAACGCTACGAGATGTTGAAGGGTTATGAGCTGGGGAAATTCAATATGCGGCCGCGGGCGGAGGTGTTGGGATCGCCGTTGACGAAGTCGGAGAGTCGGGAGTTGGTGAAACCGCATTTGTCTAGCAATAAACAGGTTAATTTAGGTGAGATTTTTATGTTTTGTGATGCTTCAAGATTGCTTGTTGCTGTTTTGATCGTTGTTTTTCATTTTTTTTTTTTTTTCTAGTTTCGTGTTGGGATGATTCACAGTCATTATTTGCTGTTTCATTAATTGTTTTTGAGTTTCTTCAGAGTTGCATTTCTGGATTACTTAAGTGGGATTGTGTTCAAGCATCTCCTAGTTCTCGAGTGAAGTTTAGTAGATGTGAATAAGTGAATTGATGCTAATGTCATTGCTCGCAAGTTAGCTAACATGTCTAAGGATTTTCATTCAGGATGTACCTCCGTCTCTGATATGGAGGGTCTTCGTATGTCATCATGTGCCTGGATTATGTATTATTTTTTTGTTATAGCCTGGATTATGTGTTACTGTTTGGACTTTGTGTTGAGATGATGCTTTGAGTTAGTGGTAAGAATTTAGTATAGTAATAAGGTTATAAAATAGTTTATTGATTGAGATGTTGGATTCTGTAGGTAGAGATGGAGTAACACACAATATGTTGGAGTTGATACACACACACTGGAGGAGACAGCCAGTTTGTAAAATTCGTTGTTTGGGTGTTCCGACTGTTGACATGAATAATGTTTGCCAGTGCCTTGAGGTTCTCACTTTCTCCTTATATTTGAAAGTATCTTCAAAATACTGTTTTCTGGTGTCATGAGTTGCTGGATTGTTCTTGGCTATGCTTTTGCTACTAGATATGCCATGGATATGATCTTTTTCATTTATCAATAGCTCTCCACTGTTGTTACAGGAAAAATCCGGTGGCAGGATTATTCATAGGATGGGTGGAGTTGTGTATCTGTTCCGTGGCAGAAACTATGATCACCAAAAACGACCTCGTTTACCTGTAATGCTTTGGAAACCAGCTACACCAGTTTATCCAAAGCTTATACAAGATGCTCCGGAGGGGCTGACGAAAAAAGAAGCAGATGAATTGAGAACGAAAGGGAAAAGGCTACTTCCAATCCGTAAATTAGGTAAATTGCAGTTATGGATTACCTGATCCTTGATGAATCTCAAAATGCAGATTTCTTCACGCTTTTGCCTAACCTGAGAAAAGTTTGGGATTCATGCTTTGTTTTATTTTTTAGATATTAGCTTACTGTGTTCTTACCGTCTTGCTAATAATATGCTTCGCGCAAATGGTTTTGTTTGACCTATAGCGAAAAATGGAGTTTATATTACTCTAGTGAGGGATGTGAGGACAGCTTTTGAAGGATCAGAATTGGTGAAGATAGATTGCAGAGGATTGCATCCTAGTGATTACAAGAAGATAGGAGCTAAGTTGAAGGTTGGTGGTTATTTCTTTCGCCATCTTTCCTCGATCAAATTGACCTGATTTCACTTTCTTCGACCTCAGGAATTGGTGCCGTGCGTGTTGCTATCATTCGATGATGAGCAAATATTGATGTGGAGGGGAAGGGAGTGGGAATCTTATTATAAGGACGAAATTCCTCGGATATACCTACCAACTGGTCATGGCTCAAGTGCTACCAATGTTTCAGGTACTAGGGGGCATTTACTTTGTACGATAAGATTGAGTATTTGATGCTTTAAATGAACAAATAAGTTCAAAATTGTTCGATCCATCAAATATGTGGTTCATTAGCCTATATTATTATTATTATTATTATTATTATTATTATTATTATTATTATTATTAACGGACATTTCTATTGTTATTTGTTATCATAACTGCTCTATATATGGAGTGTGTGTGTGTCAAGATTTAGATTCTAAATACTTTGTTTTTCCTGCAAATCAGATTCGGAATCACCGCGGATAAGCCCTAAGATGATGGCGCTGTGGCAACGCGCCATTGACTCAGGACGAGCATCAGTTCTGGACGAGCTTGATGTGAGCCCGGATGAGCTTTTGTTGAAGGTGGAGGAGTTGGAAAGCGCGTCTCAGGCAATTGAGCACTCTTATCCTGCCATGATCTATTCGAATACAGCAAGCTCGTTGACTTCAACATCCGTAGTCGAAAAGAATGATGCTGATGATGATTTAGAGGATGAAGATTTGGGTGAAGATGATTCATTTGATGATGAGTCTTTTGAGGCAGTAGAATCTGAAATTCCACAAGGATCACTGCCTATTGATATGTTAACAATGAAGCTTGCCGATGGTGAGGATGAAAACTAGGGCATATACACACATATTTTCATCTATATATATATATATATCTATATTATGGTAGTTCTTGGCATCTTATCTTATCTTTCAATGGAGCTGTATTAGAGAGACATATGTAATTACTCTTGACCAAAGTTCAAGAAATTTGTAGCCGTTTATGCTACAAATCTTGGTTTCGTTTCGTTAAAATAATTTATGGTGTGCACTCGTTAGCCTCAGGGTGCGGTCACTTTGAGTCAAAAGGAAGAAAATCGAGGTATAATATTATTTTACTTCTTTATATCTTGTCTTGTTTGGTTTTAATTTAAGAAAAATCTAAGCACGAGAGGTATAAAATTTCGGGCAATCCTGCCTTTATAAAGTTTCCCTTGCCTAGAATATAACTTCAAAATAGAGATTTAATATTATACCTCCTGTATTTTGGTTATTTTCTCCTTACCCATGAATCTATGTGAACAAGATATAAATATTGTGGCCCCCCTTGAAAATAAAGATAAGTATATTATCATTTCAACCAAATAAGATGTGGTTCCCACAATAAAGTATAAGAGAAGGTGCAGCAGGTCTTATGCCATGCGATCGGATCCGAGTCGAGTTGACCCGTTGACGTGGTCAGATTTTTTTCCGATTTTACGGCTTCGCATTCGCTCCCATTACTAATATAAGGATAATCGTCGGATAGCAATTTGAACTTTTTAGGCTCGCTCTGAGGCCTTCCGGCTCCCTTCGCTCGAATATTGACCAAAGAAGAAGCGGAAAACAAAAAACGAAGAGGCAAACAAAAAAAAGGTGGAAAAAAATAAGTGATTTTTTTTTAAAATTGAAATTAAAAAAAAGGAAAAAAAACTGAAATTCAAAAAACGAAATTACAGAAAGCTGAAAAAAAAAGGTCAAAAAATAAAAAATAAATAAAAAATACAGGCGCGTGTAATACATGCGTCACGCGCGAGCCACTGGCGCGTGTACTACACGCGCCACGCGCCCGATCGCATATGAGTATTTGTGAAAGTATAAATTTATACTCATAATATTATCCCTCCCAAGTGAACACACCCTTATAATAATAGAGCTGCACTCTCGTGCAACGGCTCACACATTGTGCGACGCGCGCGCCTTCCACATGCGGCGCGTGTTGTGACCATGCCCATTTTTTTTACAAAGTGTGGCGCATCTGCATACACTAGGTGATGTATATCATTTCAGGTTGTGGTGCATCTCATACATTGTTTAAAATTTTTAAAATATAATTTATTTCAAAATTGAATTTAAAATAAACCATAATTGAGAATTATTAAGCTCTATTTGGAATTAATAAACTCTAATTGAGAATTAATAAAAAAAACTACAGTGTGGTGCATCTCATTATATATGGTAGGGTGTATCTAAAAAAATAATGAAAGATAATATTAATAAAATTAAAAATTGTGCATCATTACACGATATGATGTATCTAAAAAAATAGTGAAAGATAATATTAATTAAATAAAAAATGGTGCATCTCACTATACGTTGTAGTGCATATTATACGACCTTAAAAAAGGTCCGATTTTTTTTTCACAGTCAACCGTTTGACCAGATCAAGAAGTATTTTGCCATAATAATATTGGGTGTTGGAAAGGAGAAATTAGTTGGCAGTTGGAGAATGGAGAGGCGTCAGGCGTGTGTGTTGCTGCCGATGCGGACGAAATGAACCGGTTTACACTTACCGGCTAAAAAGTATTACTAGATCAATTTATGAAACTTGAATTAGTATATTATCTTTTGAGAAGTTTGGACTAAAACTCCCACCAAATCATATTGTAAGAGTATATTAGTGCATTTTCCATCAATTTATAATTTTGATTAGTTGGGACAGTTAGTTAGCAATTGATGTTCACAATAATTTAATGACTGATTAAACTAAATGAACTCGAATGGATTATCTCTCCTCTCAAGGTCTTTAATGAACAATTAATCTACAATTTCGATTGCTTTTGACCTATTAAACAGGTAAATTGTTATTAACAGATTAGAGATTAGCTTTTCTTTATGTTATATGTAATTTTTTTGTGTTGACGAGGAAAATGCAGCCACGTTTTGTTTTTCTTTTCTTTTCTTTTCCCGAAATATTGGTAGATAATAGTCAAACAAATGATGTAGCGTTGTTTCTCTCTCTCTCTCTAACGAAAAAAGTTGAGAAGAGGGAATTAGGCATATTCTTTGCTCTCTCAGTCCCTTCTGCGACTCTCTATTACTACAGGAGGAAAAGGAAAAGGAAAAGGAAAAGGAAAAGGAAAGAAAAGAAAAGAACATCAAACATCATTCATTGTAAGTGTGCGTTGTGCGTGTATCCGGTGTTATCTTTTCACTTATTGATACCCTTTTTGTGAGCCCTTTTACTTCATAGTACTTAAAAGGGGTTGTGATTCAACTCATCCTTAGTGTAAGAATTCACAAATTTGATTATGTCTGATGATTTCGGTTTATATTATGTTATGTAATGATTTTTTGTTTTATTGTATGCTTTTACCAATCATAATTCTTCATTTTTCATGTTGGGCATTCCAAAATATCACGAATACGCACAAGTAGTTGGGCAATATCAAGATAGATTGCTGTTGTAATGCTTTGAGGAGCTAAAGTTTTATATAAATTCCAACAAATAATAATAGGTTTTGATATATTCCATCAAATAATACTAGGTTTTAATGTATACCATCAAATTATACTAATTTTTGATAGTATATTTCACCAAATAATATTCTACTAGATTATGATACATTCCACAAAATTTGAAATTGTGAACAGTGGTGTTTTGTGGTGCTTGGTGGGCTGTGATGGCAACGGACACCACGGCCCCAAGTTACTGGTTGAACTGGAGATTCTTGCTGTGTGCAATATGGATTACAGTAGCTATGATCTTTGCAGCATTTATAATATGGAAATATGAAGGGCGCAACGCATCTAGAGATCAAAGGAAGAAGGGTTCATCTTGGGGAACATGTTCAGAATCGATCAATCCTATTTGGCTGCTTACCTTTCGAATTGTTGCTTTCTGCGCCTTGCTAGCGTTGATTCTTGCTGATACCATCCTCCATAGTGTTGGCATATTTATCTACTACACTCAGTAAGGCCGTTGCATCTTACTAGTATTTCATTTCAATTCTTGCTAGTTGAGTGAGCCCGTCTGCTCGATGTTTTAGCTGCAGTTTACAATATTTGCTTGAGATTGTGAGAGATATGAGCCTATAGTATGTTTCTTGATCACTTCTTATTTCTGCATTTTTCTTGTGTTAAATTCCATCCTTCTTATCTAGTTTATAGACATATTTTTGCATTTCTGTCTTCTTTTTCATGCTCAATCTCATCATTATTTATCTATTCCATTTGATTTTGATAGATAATCTGCTGTATTATTTTTTTATTTTTAGATATTTCTAGTGAATCTTCTGCTCGTTCCCTTGTTAACAGGTGGACATTCACATTGGTAACCATCTATTTTGGGGTATGGGTAAATTTAATTAAATTAAAGTAGGCCTCTTATTTTGCTAAAATGGTGTAAAATCTCATTGTATTGTTACTTATTATGTAGATAGCGTCTTCTATCTCCATTCTTGGTTGTCTGCGATGCTGCCTTCAAGTGGAGACAAAGGGGGATGGTTCAGTTGTTTCAGATGCAGAGCACGGGTCGTTTGTAGGACCAGCACTAGGTGAGGGAGCAGACGAGCACACCACGAAAACAAGCTTGAACGACTTTAATAACCCTACACTCAGAACTGCATCTATCTGGGAATATATCTTTCAAATAATTTTTCAGGTAGTTTCTTACTAACAAGCAAGAGCATCCTCAGTTTTATGTACTTGCTCGTGTTTATTGTCTTCTTCCCTTTCTACTCGTTTTGCAGATTTGCGCCGGGGCAGTCGTGCTCACAGATTTAGTGTACTGGCTTGTACTTTACCCGTTTTTCAATGACAACGATGAGGATTTAACCTTTGTAAGTATAAGGTTTTCGACTCCATATACATATACCTCCTGCACAACTGTGTAGAGTTAATTTGCTATATACTTTGTGATTGCAGCTGGTCGTTTGCATGCATTCTGTCAATGCTGTTTTCCTCCTCGGAGACACTCTGTTGAACTCCATGGTAGTCTCGTAAAACCTTTTTTTTTTTTTTTTTTTTTTCATATAGGACTGGTCGTAAAACCATTTTTGGTTTTGAAAATTTATCCATTTCCACGACCAAAGTGTAATTTCCTTGCAGAGTTTTCCCTTCTTTCGGATCGCATATTTTGCCTTATGGACATGTGTATTCGTCATTTTCCAGTGGATCATCCATGCTTGTGTTTCTATGAGGTTATGTAATGAAATTTAATTAAACTATTCGGTCTTATTTAATGAAACCTGAGGTTGAATCTCTGTGTGGAACAGTTGGCCGTATACCTTCCTAGACTTGTCGTCTTCGTATGCTCCCTTATGGCAAGTGTTCTCTCTCTCTCTCTCTCTCTCTCTCTCTCTCTCTCTCTCTCTCATACCTAATAACGTAAACAAACTTGCAGGTACCTAGCTGTTGGGCTGATGCATATTCCATGTTATGGGATCTTCTATCTTATATTCAAGATAAAACAACGTTATTTATCAAGATAGCTCCACAACTGATACCTCAGGATCTCAGAGCAAAGCCAGCAACAACAATTTTGAGGGAAAAGGCTTTTAAAAGTGTATCATAGTACTTAACATTTCAGCCAAAAATTGTATATCTAATCGATTTTTTTTTTCATACACAATGGTCACAACGATTCTGAACTAAAAATTAATAATAATGTCTTACATCAGAAAATTGCCTCCTGAAATTCAATCGGAACTGATTTAACCGTTTTACAGTCACCAGTAGCAAAATCACAACCATGGTTCTTATGTGGTACAACCGGTCAAGCTTTTACATATTCTCTAATAAACTGCTCTAGCTGAGAGATGTCACTGGTCAACCCAGATGTTTCTGCAACTGAAACCTTGTTCTGGCACTGATGAAATGCAAAAGCTTCTCCAGGCACCCCGAGTGAGTATTCATTAGCAATATCGGCTGAAGACAATGCTGTTCTTGATGTGCGGAGCTTGTCACTGAGCCCAAAACGAGAAATGCAGGAGGAAATGAGAAATATGACACGAAATGAAATGATGGACACGAAAATCTAAAAGACGTGAAAAAACAAGCAGTGGAATGGACATTATGTATCCTTCATCTGATCAAACTTAGAAAAATAAAACTGTCACATCATCTGGCTACACACAATTCACCTTCATCTAAAAGTCTTGAAATGTATGTGCAACAATTTAAGAATAAATCTATGTAGCCATATTATGGCTAGCCATAATTTAGTTCAAATAAGAGAAAAAATTGATTTATATATAATTTTAAGTTCTAAATGACTTCAAATAGTTTAAATATTCAGTTTATACAAATTTATGTTGATAGTATTTGAATTTTGAGGCAACAAAAATCTAGATATAGATAATAGAGTGAATACAAAGCTTTTTGTTGAAAGAATGAAAGAGTTATATATTTACACCACTTATGACAAAATTTAAGTCAAGAATATGATAATAACACAAAATATATGTTTATACTTCTTAAAATAAATCAAAAAATTATCTTAATCGGTTTATTTTCACATAGTTGACTGAATTATGGCTAGCCATATTATGGCTAAATAGCATCACTAATTTAATCCAAGTTCACACCACTATTTGTCCACTTTTATACCACTTATTTAGTTTAAGGTTATATCTTACAGCGACATTAAGGGCCAGATGAGTTCTAAGACATCACAGTATATACACATAGAAAGAAGAAGAGCAAATACAATAGAGGTAATAGAAATCTTGCAAATAACTATCTTACATTTCCTTCTCCAGCTGTTTTCTGATGAAATCTTTGGTATGAGCGGTAACTTTGTCTACCTTGTTGCACAAGACTAGCAGAGGGATCTTTCTCTTCACAACACTAGCCTTGGTCAAAACATCATAGAGGTACCTACGTGAAAATACAATAACAAGCATTAAATAAATGTGAGATGTCATCATGTGCCTGTGTAAGACTGATTAAAGTCCAGATAGCACATACTCTGAAGCAGCACGAACATTTGGTAAGAATTCCACAGCATCTACTACAAAAACTATTCCAGCTGCTTGAGGTAAGAACTCATCTAGTTTGGGTCTAAGACGTGAATGTCCAGGAACATCAACAATGTGGACAGGCTTCACTTTTCCCTTCTGCAGCAGCTAACCGAATTAATATTAAGATAAACATATCTTCTACGATTATTCTTAGACGAAAAAGATAGACGGGTATTTTTGCAAGCTGTATATACAACCAAGTAGCAATATAACATTCTACAGAAATTCTGCATCAGATCATATAATAATTGTCTGCTTAAATATAATATCGCTCCAAGAGATACTACTTAAGCATGTATCAATATTTGATTACAACCCACTTTTCCAGATAAAAAGGTACATCACCTTAGTTGTCTCTGAGTGTAGTACAAATGTTTCTTCATTTGGTTCCATTGATGTCACAGTACCCTGATGCGAGGAGCCATCCCGAAGCTGGTGCATCATAATTTAAATAAATTAAAATGTTAACAGCAGTTAAATTTGAAAAAAGAGAGAGAATCTATCATCTAATCTATTTCCTGCATGCTTACCTGGTAAAAAAGAACAGTCTTGCCACTTCCACTTAGCCCAGTCAGTACAATAGTATTCGAAGATCTACGCTTGAAAACACGAACTGCAGCAACAAGTATTTCATATAAATCAACAGAGTGCACATACCTGGAGACAAGCAATTGAAGATACAACCTAAAACATAAAAGCCTAATGTTTTGAAATATATCTACCAAAATTGTATATATTGAGACTTTTTGCCCTGACACTACAACATCATTTTGCTGTAAATTGCATAACTCTTTCAACTTTTCTTCATTACACAATGGCAATACGACCTGAAGCACAATTGAAAAATCGTACAGAGTTACCTATATGTTTATTATGAGAAACATAATAGAACTATATCATCATCATTAACTACCATTTCATGCAGCATAACGAATCAAGCTTTTACAATCTTATTGGTTTGGTTAAATTAAGACTCAGCTAAAGCTCCACTCCATTACTTCAAAATGATAAATCGTACGACCTCAACCCTTGTGTCACTTGATTAAAGCTCAATCAATGTCAGTCCACTTAGCAATCAAACTAACTTTAAACACTTCAAGCTCAAAAAGGTGAAAAAGAAAAAAATATATAAATAAACGAAGCTCGAACCATACTTATGTCGATTCACCTCAGAACTCAACTCGCTCACATCTTCAAGGTGCCTGGTTGGCATGACAATTGTGCATAATGCAACAACGCAAGTATGAAATCAAGTCATGTACATCCACATTCATGATATCAGGTCGACTAACCAAACTACATATTAAAGGAATTAGTCTAAAGATGAAACTGCAGAATATCGATCACTTCACAACAAAATTAGCAACGAGAGAATATGTGCTTACAGTCAACAGAAAAACGACATGCACAGACACAATGCTAAACACGCACGCACCTAAACCAACAAGACAAAATACAGAATTCAAAATTGTCCTTCAATCGGTAAAAATGAAAAGGTTAAAGATTCTTGAAGTAAGCTTACTAATTAGGAGGAAAAATATAGTGAAAATGACTACTCCAATAGCAGCATACAGCTGCGTTGGCGGGATTTGCTGCACAAATTCGTGCACTTCACTTTGTAACTGCTGCAATTGGATCTTCAGTTTCTCCAATTTCTGGTCATCCATGGCTTCCAAAAACCAAAATTTCGAGATTAAGACCTCAGAAAGATAGATGGGCGCCGCGAGCTGTGAAATTCAAGTCGAAAACGAGACCTACAGAAGTTTCTCAGTCAAAGGAAGGAACGAATAAAGGAAGTTTTGATTTCTCCCCAAATAATAGGAACCCTAATTGAGGAGAACGAACAAGGAGCTACGGAAATCGGTTCCCAATTTGACCCGTCCGTGAAAACCCGGGTTAATATTTTATAAGCTGATTAATTTTTATTTTCATTTTGAAATTTATTACCGCTCACAACGTCACTTTATTTGACTAAAATCATTTTTCCTTTTTCTTTTGACATGACCTAAAATTTGAACATGAAACCTTACTAATTTCTCCATTTCAATAGCAAGGTTTTATTTATTTTTGACACGATTATTAATAAGTAAGAATAAAAAGATAAAAATGGTGAATCTTATAACTTTTAATTGATTAATTATTTTTATTTTTCGTATGAGACTATATTAACGGGACATATGAAAAGGTCGATGAGATTTTGCTATTGGGACGAAGGGAGTATTTATCGCACAATTTTGATGTATTTTTGGGAACGACTAAAATCATTTTTCTTTTATGAATGTTTTTCATTAATTCCTTTTTTATGAATGTTTTTCATTAGTTATTATTCATTTTCTTGTGTATTTTTATTTTAATAATGAATTCCCTTTTTAGAGTGATTTTACTCTATTTTAGAGTACAAATTTGTTCCCTTAAGTAGAGTTGTCAACTGAGCCGGACCAACCCAGTCCAGCACAACTCAAGCTCAGTATGGGCTGGTCCTGGCCCGGCCCGCTAGAGCAGACGGGTTAGATGGATCAGGATTACACATTGAGATGTGCACCTATTTTCAAACCCAATCCTGAATCAGGCCCAGGCCCATTCAAGCCCAAGACCAGGCCCACATCAGAAGCGTCTCATGCTATTCTGCTCTGAAGTTATTACAATTAATAATCAAACCAAATTCCCAACAAAGAAAAAGGCCTAATCTAAATTAGTTAATTGAAACTATAAAAAATAATGAGTAAACTTCAAAATAGTCATTCTCAAACATAAAAAATTAATTATGTTATTTTGAAAAATAAAATGTCAAAATAGTTTTTTGAATTTATTTAAGATTTTTATGCCCTTTATGTACACAAGAAGATTGCATTTAATTTGTATCATATACGAAGATTAACTTCTTGTATGAATCTCCGACGGTAAAATTTTCCGACGCCGACAATGGTGTGGTGGTGCGATTGCCGGCGAAAATTTTCCGGCAAAATTTTTCGGTGAAAATTTAAATCATACACGAAGTCTAACTTGATGTATGCATCATACATGAAAACTTATCTTCGTGTATGTATCATATATAAAAACTAATCTTCATGTATGATACAAATTTGAAATTTTTGGAGATAAAAAATTTCGTGTATGATGCATATATGAATCTTAGGCTTCGTGTATGATGCATACATGAATATTAGTCTACATGTATAATGCATACATGAAGTTAGGCTTCGTGTATGATTCAAATTTTCGCTGAAACTGATGGTCGGAAAAAATTTTGCCGAAAAAGTTCGTCGGAAATTCATACAAGAAATTAGTCTTCGTATATAATTCAAATAAAAGTTAGTCTTATTATATACTCATTAAAAGTATAATAGACATTTCAAAACTCAAAGTATTATTTTGAAATAAAAAAAAAAAATCAAAGTGACATTTTACAATTTTTTGTTTGGGAAAAGTATTATTTTACAACTTTTCCTCAACAATGATCACCTTAAGCCCTCATCGACCACAATCTGAATACAAATTGAAAATACTCTCTTCCTCTTTACTACACACACGCTACTTTCTCCCCCCCCCCCCCTAAGACAAATGACAATGAGCGAGCTTCTCTTCTTGTCTGGACAAGTTGGCTATTGCATAAAAAAAAATTAAGGTGGTTTCTTCAAGTGTAAAACGTAGATGAAGGTAAAAGCGGAAGATGGATGGAGCTACCTTATTGACTCGGATCCAATTCCTTATTTGCCACTCTCTCTTTCTCTCTCGCAGCCTTTTTCCCCCGCCACACTCCTCCGTCACCTCCATCACCGTCGCCGCCGCATCTTCCCCACAATCGCCGAAGCAGCGAGGCTCGTCGTATACGACATCTCCGTTGTGGACATGGAGCACGGCCATGAAGGAATCTTCTACGCTCTCTCCCGTCTCCACGCCCTCACCGCCATCAACACCGCCACTGTGTACGCATCCCGCAGTCGAGGAACGAGTTTGCTCGAACTCGGAGCCCTAAAATTGGTTAAGTAGGATGATCGGGAGATTCGAATCGGTATAGTTTGGGGAGGATCTGAGGGATGGTAAAGGCGAGCATCGGCTTGAAATCGGAGATCTGTTTGGAGATCTTGCTGGAGTTGTTGAGCAGATTTCCAGATCAATGTTATGGCGAATTTGATGTTTGTGGAGTGAATTCAAATTTTGTCATTGTTAATTTTCGTTTTTTTAGGCAAAATTGGATTAAAATACCCGACTTTATACCAAAATCTAGTTTTTTAACAAACCTTTTTTTCGTAGCAAAAAATATATAAACCTTCCAATTTGTTGCAATTCGTTCCAGAGTTGATTTCCGGCTAAAATTATGCTGATGTGGATCTTCGAAAAGCTGAGATGGCAATTGACGTCGGTAAATGAAACGATGTTGTTTTCATATGCATAAAACGACGTCATTTTAGATACAATTACATGTTATTGAAAAATATATTAGGGCTCGACATCTCTTCCATCTCTTCTCCCATCTTTCTTCATTTAGGGCTCGACAGAATTCTTGCGGAAATTCATCCAATTTCCACTCGCATCTCCATCCAAAAGCGAATCAGTGATGGCTTCTTCTTCTTCACAAACGGGACAAGTGACTTACCCCATACCTCAGAGGCTCTGTGCATGCGAACAACCGGAGCCCTGCATGTGGCAGGCTTCAAACAGCATCTATAACCCCGAGAGGCGCTACTACTATTGTCGTCGTCGTGGTCGGGTGAGAATTTCATTGAAATTTCGAAGGATTGGTTGTAGGTTTTTCATTGATTAATTCTTTTTTTTGAAAGGTAGCGTGGTGATTGCAAGTATTGGGATTGGGTTGATCCCGAGCTATTGGCGTACTATAAGGATTGCTTACTGAAGATCAAGATCGAAAGGGACTTGGCGCTGGAGGAACTCATTCGGGAGAGGAAAAACAAAGAGCCAAAAACTAAGCCCATTGAAGAAGAGTTCCCACCCTCTGAAACTGATGATGCGTACAAGAATCTTGGGAAAAAATTGGTGAGTGTGGAGCAAAGGATTAAGCTACTGTATTTGGAATTAGTACCTTTCCACAGTTTTACCCTATGCTCTCTTTTGTAATTTGATGCTACCTAATATAGTTGGAAATGACTGGATTGGAAGCTTTTTTTATTGTGTATTTGCTATCCAATGTATTTAGAATGCTAGGGAAGTTGTTGTGGTAGATGAAGCAATTGAATGTAGTTGTTGAATCTTTGTTGCAATTGAATGTTGTTTGCTTTAATTGTGTAGCAATCGTTGTGTATTTGCTTTAATGTTGAGACTTAAGTTTCGTATACTGTAATGTTGTTATTAACTCACAAGAGATGATGACAAACTCCCTTAAAGAAACAATCATGGCAGGTATAATCAAGTAAGTTACTAAAGATAATCTCCACTAACATAATTGGATTACATTTCTCACACTTGATGGAATAATGAAAGCTTGAACAGAAATTTCAAACATTGAAAAGTAGTGAGAACCAAAAAAAATGACAAATGATGGTCCCAATACGAGTTCTGGTGTATGGGGAGGGGGAATACACCAGATAGGAATTTTAAAAACAACCCCCGAAAATTACCACAACTGAGTAAGAAGACTCAGCTGGAAGAGTGGTGTTGTGCGGAATGTGGTGGAAATAGAAATAACTCGTATAAAACAACTCACGCTCAGATGCAAGGTCGGTCAACAACCAAATCAGTTGAGATGTAAAGATGCAGTTTTGAGTGCTGGTTAGTTGGTCAGTTGGATATGCAAAAAGTAACTGAACTGAAAACACAACACAAAGGAATTACGTGGTTCGGAGAGAACTCCTACGTCCAAGGGGAGTTGTGAGTCCACACAACTCAGTCCAAATTCTTTAGGACAACTACCACAAAGCTTACGCGGGCTTTGCAACCGTACAGATAAGTTTGCGGGTACTTATCAACCTTACAGATAAGTTTGCGGGTACTTATCAACCTTTCTACTCAATTTCGGGAAGAGCAGGATCCTAACAACCTTTTTAGGGGATATGTATAAGGGTGGGTTTTCCAACTACTAGCTCGAACAAAGAAGTGAGCTAGGATCTAAGCTTGAACGAATGAAGACTCAAACTAAGATCTAAAACACCAAGATAGATTCTAACTCTCTATGAACTCTCAGCTGGTGATGTTCTTAGAAAGAGAATAATTGCAGAGTAGCTTGTGTGCAGTATATAGTCGTTCTTTCGCTCGTCTGTCTCTTATCTATCTTCTTATTAAATGAATGAATGCCTTCATTTATAGGCGGTGAGGATCAATTAGCCGTTGGAAGAGCCGTTGATCTCTGTTCTGTGAAAGCGATGGCTTGTCTCTCATCTAATTGAATTCATTATTTTTTTTTATATTGTGAAAATCTGCAGTCGCTACTTTTGGTGCGTATTGGGTAAACCTCCGTCCCTTGTGCAGTAACCTGCAAACCATACAGGGCAGGTAAACCACATTTTCCAAGTACATGTGTGACAGACTCAACCTATAGAGGCATGTCATGGGTTTCGAACCTGAGGTCTTTCAGTCTCATGCGTCTACTTTTACCACTAGGTCATCCCAATTGGGCAATTGAATCCATTATTTATTGTTTGGTTGGTGTGTTAATCATTACCTGAACAACGTGTGAAAAGACGATGTACTACCCCTATAAAACTAACGGTTATTATTACTATTCCTTCCCTTATCTTGATTCCATTCCTCTACTTGAACCAAACGAGCACTAAATTCCCTTTATGGTAATATGTTTCATATACTATCTTATGCGTACTATTTGTAATACACTCACAAGAATTGGTTCATACATAACCTAGTTCTTATGTAGAAATTGGGAATAATTTGAACAATTGAAACTAGTATGATATACGGTTGGCATTAATCGCACAAATTATATATTAAAAATTCTTCAACATAAAATTAGGATGGGATATTCTAGTTGCAAAATTAAGTTATTCGTATGACATGATTGTATGCTTTGGTTGTCTTATTCTTTAAATTTGTTGCAGAACTTATACATTGTTCGTCTTCAAATAAACATACAAGAATGAAGAACGAAGAATCTATCAATTACCAGACACTTTTTTTAATTACAATATATTTTATGGCTCTGATTTTATTCATATCCAAAATAGCTCGCAAAACATTTGCAGCCTCTTATTTTAGATAAAGACAATTAATTGATTTTCAAGGACGGCATTGGCCCGAACTATGTATCAATTTTTCCTCCGATCGATCAGATAATATCCAGCAGACTGGCTCCGATGACTAACTGCTCATTGTAGTACTTTAATACATTACATATTATTTTTTCCTTTCGAAAAATATGTTACGCGCGTCCTGATCTAAGGAAAATAATAATTAAATATTCAAATTATTAAACTTTACAAGGTGATGGAAAATTTTCATTTGCATGCTTAAAGCTGAAATGAACTGAAATGGAATAAATAGAAAATGAGTTAACAATCAAAATGAAAGTATTTTGACAACGTTTTGATACCAACGAAAATTTACTCTATCCATCATAAGCCCTAACGTGTGCTTGACAAGGGTAATAAGAAAAGTTGATAAAGTTGTTGTAATTGGATAAAAATAGAGTTGAGAGGCAGTGCAATAAAGTTATTGTGAGTGGAATAAAAGTAAAACTTAATACATTTTTCGACCCACCAGTGGCGTATTTAATGAGGAATAAGGGGGTACAAATGTACCCAAAAAAAAATTAGTAGTTATATATATACCATCACTTGAAAATCAATGAAAAATACACCCTTAGACTAATTGGACCTACTAATTGCCATCAACAGTACCCTTGTTTGACTCCTATGTGATGTTTTTGTTTTATTGTGTTGGATTCAAATCCAAACTTTGAGGCACAGTTACTTTTTGACCCAATTAGTTACCCCCACCCCCCACCTGGCAGCATTAATCCCCCCCCCCCAAATCCCGCCCACTCCCTCATTTCTTCATCTCGCCCAATTTACAGCGGCTCCCTCTCACTTTCATACCTACTTTTTCACACAATTCCTCTCCACACCACCGACTTATCCACAGAATTTTTATTTCGGCGGCGGTTGGTAATTCTTCACAACATGGCAAATTATGGAGAGGTTAGTTTTATACACATTGTTATTATTTTTTTATTGTGTATTATTGGTATATATACGAATTCCATTATATAATATTCATACCTTCGATTTTTGTTGTGAAATTTCATGTGTTTGTTCTAGTAATTTTTTGGGTCCTATTTATATCAAATCCCGCTCGACGAAACCCTTATGTTTACTATATCCCGCTCGAGCGGGACATTGCTATCTCAAGTCGGAAATAATAGATTATCGATAATAATTGGTTAGAACCCTAAGATATCTATCAAATCCCGCGCTAGTTAATGTTTCGAATGTTTTGTGATAGATTTATACCAATAAGTTGGAAAAATATGGACGTGTATATTTTGAATGTGTAATTTGATTATAATTGTTCCCTGAATTTTTTCATGTTAAGTTTTACATATCTCGCTCGACCAACTAAAAATAGCCTATATCTCGCTCGAACGAGATATAGGTTGTCCGAGCGGTATATTGTTATTTAACTGTAGAAATTATTCAGTATGCTTTGTGTGTCATTTCCTGCTCGACGTAGTGTTATTTGGCTTGATATCCCGCTCGAGCGGGATTTGTTAATAGCGAGCGGGGAATTGTTTAACTGTACTGTTTAATACTATGTTGAGTTTGATTTTATTATTTGTATTTTAATTTAAATTTTTATTCGCGCAGATTATTTTCAAGAGGCCCGACACTATTGACCGGAAGTCCACGGTTAGCACGTCCTACAGGCACAGCGTTTTAGAAGACGTTCAGTCTACATTGATGGCGGTTGGGGGACAGGATCTCCTGGAGAGGTGGCTTGAAGGTTGTTTTGGCCACTTTACTTACTGGCAGCCGGGGCAGAAGTGCGGTATGGGCGTGCATCACGTATTGTTCTGGCAGGTTTCGGTTCAATGGGGCGAGCCACACGACATGTGGTTTCATATCAACGAGACGAACCTTCATTTTTCTTCTGCGGAGTATGCCATGGTTACCAGATTGTCATTCAGCTCGTCTAATTTCCGACCTTCAGACGACCACGACTTACGGGGTGTGAAGTGTATCGGCGGTTTGCCAACGGCGTGCCGATTAGTGTGGGGGACCTCCTCGATCGGTTTTGTCTGAGGCACGCGACAGATCAGAGTGGACAGCTGTACCTGCAGGTCGCGCACGTGTTAGTTCTGTATATGTTGCTGTTTGGTCTTGAGCAGAAGAAGTTTGTTGCGGATTTAGTGTGGAAGCTGGTGGACGATCTGGACGCATTTTCTCGGTTTCCTTGGGGCGCATACACGTATTTGCATCTAAAGCACTACGTGGACAATATGCAGCAGACGAAGAAGTACCACTTTTACGGTGCAGCCTGGGCTTTCCACGTTTGGTCGTTGGAGGTGCTGCCAGACTTAGCCGATGCAGTTGCTGTCATTGATAACCCGGATGCACGGCCCAGATGTCTTAGATGGAAGTTCAAGAAGTTAAGTGGAACAGAGCTATAGCCATTATTTTTTTTGCAGGTAAATTTTAATTTTTTCACTGTATGTATTTTTCTGTATTATTTTTATAATTGTATTTGTGTTTGATAAAATCTTTTGCGCTGCAGGTTGGTCGATTCAACCCTTTTGTACCGGATGATGCTGAAATGGAGACATACTATTTCCGGTCCAGTCAGTATCTAAATGCACTTGGAGTGAGCTTTGTAGTGCCGTGCAATCCGTTACGTGCAGGGGAACAGTTCCCCCGTCAGCCACGTCAGGTCATAGTAATTGATGATGAAGACCAGGAAGAGAGACCTTCTCGAAGGAAAGCACAGAGACAACGGGGTCAACAGAGGCAGCCTGTTACAAATGACCAGCGAGAGGCAGAGGCAGAGGATCGTGATCTTGAGTACAGAGAGCCATCCCGCCGTCCAGAACACGGAAAGCGTGTTCGTTAGTCAGGATCTTCATCCTCCAGTGGTGGGGCTGATCACGTCCTACGGTCCAGTGATCGACGCTGGATTCGATCAGAGATTATTTTAGCAGAGGATCGCATTGTAGAGAAAGTGGAGCGGAGACTGTTCCCCAAGCTCAAATCTTGGATTGAGGGCTTGTTTGACAAAGCCCGATGTGGATCTACACGCCGATCCCCTGGACGATTGAATTCGTTGCATTCACGGGAATCACTGGAACTAACCAACTGCTCCAATCACCGGCTTCGTCATCTTCTTCACCGCGATTCCATGCTTCACGCTCCAACACAGCGTTATCTATCATGGTGTCCTCTGCCATCTCTTCGGACGTATCACTGTCGGTTTCGAGCTCATAGTCTTCATCCTGAGGACCAACTGCCTCTTGATCTTCGTCATCACCATCTGCCTCTTCATCATCGCCATAACCCTCTGCTGTCTCTGGAACTTGAGTCGACGTGGATCCGAAATAATGCGTGGATGTCGATGCATAATTACCCCCAGCGGGGTATGTATCAACACTAAAAGTGGAGGAAAACATATGTGTTGGTGAGTCACGTACACAGTTGCTTCTGGCTGCGTCGCGCACAAACGATAAAATTCAACGTCGGTGCTTAATGGGCACTTTACAGTACGTCCCCTCTCATTCTTCGACAGATAATGCAACTCGTACTGTGTGCTGAAAGAGTTTGCACTCAATTGACAATCGATGTTGTACCTCAGGCCGAAGAGACAGTGATCGACATCTACGAATTGATATCCGCCCGAGTACGTACAACCATACCATGTTCCTCCGTATTTGATAATAAAATAGTGATCCATCTACACAGAAGTACAAACACATAACAATTAATAAAAATAACACAAAAATACGAAATCCCGCTCGCCAACCACACAAATTTCCCGCTCGAGCAGGATCTAGCCTCACGAGCGGGAAGTTCTGTTTTCGAGCGGAAAATGATACATATAGATTCTAGATTTTTTTGGAGTCCTAATATACAAAATCCCTCTCGCTAGGCCTAAATCCCGTTCGAGCGGGATTTAAATTCACGAGCAGAAATTTACAATTTCGAGTGGGAAATGATAAAATTCACTTGCTATGCAAACTATACAGCATTCATATAAATTTCAAAGTTTTGATTATTAAGTGGACACTAACGGAAAATTACAAGAGAGGAAAAATACCTCAAATAATGAATTTGAATGGATGTTACTTGAAATATTACTGCCCAATATAGAATGTTATGAATTTGAAAGGATGTTACTTGAAAGATTGTTGCCCACTATAGAATGTGATGAATTTGAAAGATTGTTATTGTGGGTGTGTAAAAGAGCGGTGTGAATGGTAAAATATATAGAGTTGTCAATGCTATACAGATTTTTTTCCGCATTTCACGTGAAAATGTACTGTCTCATATCTACACAAGCAAATAAATCAATGCCATGCACCAATCAGCCATCATTCTGTACATTGACCAGCTTTCTACCATTTCCCGCTCGGATAGAACAATTTCCCGCTCGACAAGCGGGATTTGACACGTGTCAAGCGTGAAATTATTCTATCCGAGCGGGAACTTCATTTAGGTTCGTTTAGTGCTTATTCAAAAATTTTCGACTGAAATTAGTCCCTAATTAATCTCGAGTAGTGATATATAAAATAATTAAATTATATAATTATCGGCTAATGATTGTCAAATAATCACATAATTATCACTAAATAATTGCAATGTCATATAATTTATATCACATCTCTTACACATGTGTAAGAGATGTGATATAAAGAGGTTGACAAGATGACATATTATATTAGAAATATTCAAAATGGAGTAAAATTCATTATTTTTAGGAGGGTGATGTATTTTTCATTTTTACATTGTGAAAATGTGTATTTCAATGTATTACCATATATATATATATATATATATATATATATATATATATATGACATGAAAACCTATCCCCATGACTTAACTAATAACTCATTATTAACCATAGATCAAATTAAATTGTATGGTTGAAATTTAAGCTTAGCGATAGAGATTAATTTGCTAAAACTTGTAAAAATTGCATTTATTTTAGACGTTAGGGATAAATGGGTAAATGAATCAGCCTACCGCATTAACCGGCGTAAAATTAGATCGAATCTTAATATATTTCATTCTCATTTATATCAATAATCATCACGCATTAGTCTAGTGATATTTCTTCTTCTTTTTTTTTTGGATAAAGTAACATATGAATTAAGCACTAATTGAATATAGACAACCTATGTAAAATAAGCATTACGTATATCAAAATTAAGCAATAAATGTTCCATTAAAAAAAAATATATGCACAGCAAATATGCAACACATAATTAGTAATTAAGCAATAATTATTACATATTTAAGCAATAATAATTATTAATACAAGCACAACTATATATTATTTGAATTATCTGTACTTCATACGCAATATATAATTAGTAAATAAGCAATAAGTATTATATATTTATGCACCATTAAGTAATATTGCAAATTACTTGTGTTCTTGTGTTTTTAAGATTTTTGAGCAAAGAAATCTCCAAATGCAATATATAAGCAATACATAATTAGTAAATAAGCAATAACTGTTACATATTTAGGCAATAAAAATTATTAATATATACACAACTATATCTTGTTTAAATTTATATGTATTTCACACGCAATATAAATCAGTAAATAAGCAATAACTATTACATATTTATGCATCATTAATTAATATTGCAAATTACTCATGTACTTGTTATTGAGAAAAGAAATTAAATAAAATAAGAAGAATTCCATCTCAGTTTTATAATTTCAAATTCAACAAATTATGCATCAAATTGCAATTTAAAAACCCTAAACTGTAAACTGTACAAAATTAAAGAAGTAAATAAAATGATTGAGTGAAGAAAAAAATACGGGATAAAAGGGAAAAAAAGAAAGAAAGCAGAAAATTGAATTAAATTTGTTATAAACTCACGGAAAGTTATCCCATATAACGTGGAAGATTGGAAGTTACAACTAAGATAAATTACTATGATATCCAAAATACTAAAAGTGGTAGATACTATATAAAAGAATCTGATTAAATCTCAATCGTGGAGGAGAAATAAATGGACGAAGGAGATTTAGATTTAGGTTAACTCATGGGAAAAAAGTTTTATTTGAACCTTCCCCTATATATATATATATATATTGAAGGATATATTTTATACTAAAAATATAAATATTTAATTAATTTTACTACTTTAATTATTATGTATTTTTTGGTACTAGGAAATAGTAAAACAAAAAAAATCACAAGAAACACTCTAAAATCGTTTATCTACTTTGTTATGATGTATACCTATTTACTACGATGCGTCAAGTCATAGTTTTTACTACAGTATTATTTTTTTTAGATATAATGAAAAATGCGTCTCAATCTAAAACGGATCCTATGATAGGTTCAAATTTTTTTTCCGGGGCCGAAGCATCCAAACCCCCAACCAACTCTATATGTTTCTTACTTATTTCGCACCCCCAAATCTAAAAATTTGAATACGCCATTATGACCCACTCAAAATTATCATGTTACTGTTCGACTCGTAGAGAGTAATATTCCACTTCAAGTTCACCATCTTAATTCTTCTCTTTTCCCTTCCCTATTTCTACTTTATGGCTACCCAATAACAAATAGTATTCAATTCAATTCGCATCACTGAACTATGGACGAAATGATAAATATGAGAATCGAGAATATCGATTTATATATCATAATAGGTCTTTAAAAAAACTAATGTCATAATTATATGCAGATGCACGGATAATGTCATGCATTCTAATAATTAAAAACTCGACAAATTCAATTAGGTTTCGGATCTGAATTTCCTGTGAGATCGGTCTCATGCACGGATTGATCCGGTTTGACCGGGTCAAATTTATTGATCAATTTTTTATTGTTTTTAATTTTTAGATTTTTTTTAAATCAACCTCATTAATATAATTCATTTAAAAAATAGAAAATAAACTCTAGTTGGGGATTAATAAATCCTAAAGCAATTGAATTAATTAAATCCTAATTGAAATTAATAAATTTTAAGGGATTGAATTAATTAAACCCTAATTGACAGCGCGTGGACAACTGGCACGTGTTGTGTACATGCCTCACGCGCCCATCTCATGGAAGAGCCCGGTCTCGCCCAAGTCCTTACCCCAAAATAAACGAGTCACCAATCTATTATTATATAAACAAAAACGACTCTTCTTTTAAAAAATCCTATGTGGCACCTTTCTTAATCCTTCATTCCTATTTATCTAAATTCTCGAATTTTCTGAATTAAAAATTAATATTTATCATATTTATTATATAGTATTATATATAACATGGAAATAAAATCTTAACAAGAATATCTTATACTAATACCAATCAAATCTGCCGAAAGTAATATGATTACACACCCCCTTTTATTAAAGGATTTTTATTCCCCTTAAAAAAAATTAAATTTCTGAATTATTTCCAAAGAATCACATTAAATAGGTATGCAAAGTAAAATATACATGTTATAAATAGAGGAGTATCCATGCACCACTTTTTGGGAAGAATTAGAAGAGAAAAATACTTTTAATGTTAGGAAAATTTGCAGACGGCGGCTACTCTTACGATTTCTGGCATTTTTAATTAGTTATTCTCTTATAAATTTTTGGATTCTTTAACATAAAATATTAGATTTTATTAAATATTTATTATTAAAATTTTGTGTCTCACATCGGTTATTCAATGAAAAATCACCTATTGAAAAACCTATAAATACCTAAAATCAATGTGTATTTTCTCATCTTTTGCACCAAAAGTTGTATTTGGCCCATTTATTTATTAGTCAGCCGAATAAATAACTATATTTTTATAATTTAATTTAATTAATTCAATTTGACCAATTTATTAGTTGGCAGAATAAATAATTATTTTTTGTAGGGAACAAATTTATAGTTGGCCGAATAAATGGTTCCAAATTTGAATTTGACATTATTTGCATATTCAAATCAGTAATCGAATTGACTTCGAATATTTTTTTGATTCGTAATGATATTCGCTAATATTCGATTTGAATCGAATATTCGGTTCGGTTTTTTATGTTTATTATAAACATACTATTCGAATATTTGATTCAAAATTTTAAATCTTTGGTCCAATTACGATTCTCAATTTCGCTCAAATTCAAGTTGACATGTCTTATGTAGCAATCGAGAGTATGCGGTTTCGTGTATTGTCATAGAAAAAAGTCAATTAGAAAAATGAAAGATGACTTAAAGTTTGTCTATTGTCACATAAAATTCAAAGTTCGTGCGAATAATGAAAGTTGGCTTAAAGTTTGTGTATTATCACGAAAAATTGAAAGTTCGTGGGAAAAATGAAACTTGACCTAAAGTTCGTGTATTGTCACAAAAAATTGAAAGTTCGTGGGAAAATAAAAGTTGATTCAAAGTTTGGGTATTTTCGTGATAATAACCATTTATTCTATTGTGCATAAAAATTAAGATCATCGTCAACGGGCTGATTCTGATCGGAACTGTGGGGGTAAGCGGACCGATTAAGTTACGGCAGTTCAACATAACGGGCCCGATTTAGTTACGGCAGTTCAACATAACGGAATGATTTCGACTTGAAACCGTAAGGGTAGACAGACCGATTCTGTCACAGCCCCAAATCCCGAGGGACGACAGAAGCCGGGGTGCGACTGGGATTGGATTAAAGAAGCGGGGAAGAAGGGGACTGACTAATTAAACATACATAAAAGACATCATACATTCAATGAACAAGACTTTACTATTAAAAGGAAGAGTTAATCACGAAGGATTACTCGACAGAAAGTACTCGTAAGCATCTAAGTTAAAGATTACAGACTTAAAACTACAGTGATTCACCAAATGTACATAACATCAAAAAGGTCTAGAGTTTTGCAGGCGGAAAGTAGGTCATAAGCTAAAGCCTTCCTAACAACTCAACTCAACTTCAAACCACCGCCGCTCTCGTCGCTTCAACCTGCACATTTAGAAAACATATGCAGGGCTAAGTACGAAAGTACTTAGTGGGCACGTTGCCGAAACATAAACATAAGTATAGATAATCTGGCATTTCATAATTTGTAGCACATCGGGGCTTTGTTAAAAATAGTCCGTGTCTACTAAAACATTTTCTACTTATTTTCATAATTTGGCTTGATCAAGCACTTTTCATAGATGTTACGTTCAAATCTTGACCAATTCTCATTCACTGTGACTGGTTACCCCTCAACAGGATACCACATACACCACAGGTTACAAAGTGCACAAACTTGGAAAGCATATAGCTAACTCAAAGCCGATCGATAGTTAACATCCTAGCGGTTAACTCATAAATTCTGGAAAACACGAATGTTAACTCAGATAGGTACAGAGAACTCACATAAAACATAAAACAGTTCATGCCATAATTATCACTTTGAAAACACGGATATCAAAGCGATAAAGAAAGGTTTTCGAGCATTGCTCGTTTTGTTTTATATATAAAAGGAAAACCCACCTCGATGATACAGAACTACTAAACAGGTTTCCGTTCTTCTGTTCTTCCGTCCTTTCCTTAGTGCTGGCTTCCTCCTTCATCGTAAAATAATCACACTTTAAATTTGGTAGTAAAAGATAATCGAATTATGGAAATTCGAATTAGGTTTTAGTCGTTTTGTTTCTTTAGGCATTTGCACGCTACTAGTTTCATTTTAATTAAACGGGAACGAGACTTGAAAAAATCTCGTTTAGAACTCGAAAGGTTTCTTACTCGACTTTTAGGTCATTAGAGAGGATAGTCGTTAACTTGTTACGACTTAAAAGATCGAAAGAAACTAAGTTGCGAAGAAAACAACTTAGGAATTCAAGTTCTGAAAAATTCACTGCGCAATGCAGTAGTTCTGGGGATTGCCCAGAACAGAGAAATTGGAAACAGGGGACGTGCCCTATACCGTTAGAAAGTTTGGAATGTCTAGATTACTCTCCAATTTACGGATCTCAAATCCGATAAACGAGCTAAAAGATATTATAGTTACGGGGAAGGGTCGCAAAACTGCCGCAACTAACCCTAACGGCTTGATGGAATCGACGTATGACTTCCTAGGCTCGTTCTATGTTATCGAATCTACATTTTCACGATTTTAGCACTTCAAGGCAGTCAACACGTACTCCCGTATGTGAAGAACTCCTTTCCGCCGTTCGTTCAATAGCACGACGTTCTAAACATTGGCTTTCCAAACTACCAAGTACTATACCAAAACAAGTTAACAATCCTTGATTCTAGTTCTCGATTATAACTACAACTCATTATTTAACAATCCGAATGCTCATGTCGTCAACTACAAAATCGTTCCTTAGTCCATAATAAGCAATATTATATAGTTAGAAACCTTACTCGACTTCTCGATTATTATTTACGTTCACTTGTTTGTCTCTTATAAAATTTTCCAAATTTATCGGATTTCGATCAAATTCTACGTCATCAATCCTCATCTATCGAGATTCATTATTATATAAATCATTACCTCATATCATTTCTTAAAACTCAACTTAATTAGGATTCTTTGTCTCTTATAATTTCATTAATATTTTTTAGAAAATTCTCATTTAATTCCTATCATCAACTATTATCATTAGAAACCATAATCTATCATCATTTTCTCAATTAAATCAAACTATATGAAAATCCCCAATTTCCTCATAAAAATCGGTAATAATAATAATTTAAAGGGGGTGATTTTCTTCATCAAATAACTCCATTAATCCAATTTCCCATACTACTACAACATCAATTAACCAATTCAAGTCTTATTACATCATTAATTTGAAATTCAAGTGAAACCCTAGCCCTAATTTTCGGTCATCATCCAATTCATAGGGGATTCCATTTATTTTTGTATCAATCCTCAATTAAGCTACTCCTAAGATCAATTATGCCATCAATTTAAAGAATACAACATCCTAATGAGAAGCCCTAAAAATTGGTCCAAAAGAATTTAGGGTTCTTGAATTTTTCTCATCAATTTAACCCTAGAAATCCATCTCTAATACATCTAATTGAATTAATTAAAGCTCAAATCATTATCCTAATTCATCTACCCATTTTCAATCATCAAGAAAAATAAAGAAAAAGAGAATCTAATGGATAGATTAGGAGAGGACATGAATACCTTGATTATTAATGAAAGAAGAATGAAAGTTGATGGAGGGTGATTGATCTTGTGAAGAATTTCTTGCAAGAACTATGCTTCAATGGAGGTTTTTGGAAAACAAAAATGGAGTATAATGGAGTGGTGATGGTGGCGGTATTGAGGAGTGAGGGAGGAAGGAATTTAGTTGATTAAGTTAAGTGAAATAATCTAACAACAACTAGAATAGGTGGCAATTTAGAAACCTCTAATGGAATTATGACTCATCACCTTATAACATTATAAAATGAAATATCTAGCTATGTGAGAGTGAAGAAGTCGGTCAAGAGAGGGATATTTTCCTCCATTCGTCGCGTTTTTCCGGCTCGATGCGACGTTACGAAAAACGAGAAATAAAAATATGTATTCGGCACAATTTTCGTCAAATTTCGATTCTACCATAAATTCTAACGTATTTAACTTATTCGGAAAATAATATTTAAAAACTTAATTCCGACAAAAACTCGGGACATCACAGTCCGAGTTTCGTCCGGAAAAATCATAAAAACGAACTTTCTCGGGCGAGTTCGTATCGCGATTTCGTGAATGTAAAAATCAGACGGTTTTCCGTTCTGAGTTCTAGAACTAAAAAGTTTTCGTACGCGATAACCCTAAATACAGTAGTCATCTAACTGACTTCCGTAATTTATTTCGGAAACGATTTCACCGTTGGTTTTAGAATTAAATTTTATGAACTTAGGCGTGCAAAACCATTATTATTATTAACTTTAAAATTTTAAGTCAATACGGAATTTCTGGGGTATTACAGATTCCAAACCGACGGTTCAATTTATAATATGATTTTTTATTTATTACATATTGTGAGACATGTGTTTGATTTTTTATTGCAACAAATTTTATCATAATATTTGAATCTTTACTTAATTTATAAATTCAAACGAGTTCAAATAAATTAGCGAATATTATTCTTTATACAAATTAAGGACGAGAACGAATATTATAGTCACTTTTAAATTAAATTTCGGTCTATATAAATTAATAAATGAGTTAATAAATTATGCAATTTCAAATTTATAGTTGAAATTTAACTTTTTATCTTTTACTATTATTTTCTACAAAATCAATATTGTATTTAACGGGCCGGTTCTCGGTCGAAATAGTGGGGTGGACCGGGATGATTGCCGAAGTGGTGGTTCAACTTTTTATTTTTTGTTAATCTTATGTTGAACTCATAATGTAGGGTATTTATGATCGGTTTCATTCTTATAGGCAATCTTCAAAAATTGTTTTCTTTTCTAAATTGATGTGGGACAAGGAATATTTGCAATGAAATGATTCATCTCAATTTCATACAAAGTCGACGTGGAACAATCTTTTTTAGAGTCAAATATGTTTCTGCTCACATCGATTGTTGGAGAAGAATAGAGTTTTGAAAATTATTAAAGAAATGAGGGTAGATTAGATTAGAATTTTTAACAGACATTACTATATGAGTTTGAAATGTAAACATATGATAAAATTATTTTTTATTTGAATTTGAGATATGTTTAAATATATATAAATTATAAACGAATTTAGTATATTAAACAATCAAGTGATTGAACGCAAAAATAATTAACAAGTAATAATTTTTTTTAATTTATCACATATTTAGCTAATAATTTTATTAATTTTTTAAATATAATTTTCCGTCGATTTTCGACGGGTTATACACTAGTTAGACCTAATTTGACTGATATATATAAAAAGAGTCTTATTTTACAAAATTTTGGATTACCTATAATATCCCTACCTTTTGATTTGATTTAAGGTTAGTGGTGTAATATAATATATTCTATTAATAAAGAAATATAACAATTCATTATTAATTAAAATATACCTATATATATATATAGATTTATATATGGTAAATATTTACACAACCAATACATATATACCGTAACTATTGCATTAGTTTGTTATTTTTTTAATGACGACATTAGTTTTTATTAGTTTAACTAGCGTATAACCCGTCGAAAATCGACGAAAAATTATAAAAAATAATAAAACTACTAAATAGTACTAATATGTGATAGATTAAAACAAATATTATTTGTTAATTATTTTAGCGTGAAATAATTATTTTAGCGTTAAAATAAATATTATTTGTTATATCCCTTGAACACATCTCAAATTCAATTAACAAGTAAGTTTACCTCATGTTTACGTCTCAAACTCATATAGTTATGTTTGTTAAAAATATAACTAATATATTCTCATTATTTTCGATAATTGTTAAAGCTCTATTCTTCTACAAAATCGATGTAGGCAAAAATATATTTCTCTCTCAAAGAAAAACGACTCTTAAGCTGAATTTTTTATGCTTTTTATTAAGAAAAAAAGGCAAGAGAAGGAGCGGGTAGTGAGAGAGATAGAAGAGATATATAGATAACGAATAATACTATAGATGTTAAAATTGTCTATAAGATGAAAGTGACCCTAAATACCCCACATTATGAATTCAACACAAGATTAAGATAAAAAACTAAGTAAACCACCACTTCACAATCATCCCGTCTACCCCGACGGTTCCGACCTGGAACCGGCCTATTGACTACAATACTGATTTTAAATTATATAAATAATTATCTTCCAAATATATTCAAAAAAATTAATGATGACATTTATTTTTTTTACCTGAAATTAATATTTAATTATATACATAACTATATTCCAAAAATATTCACACAATATTTAATAAATAAAAGTTTAATTATAAATTGTAGTATTATATAAATAATCATCTTCCAAATATATTCATAGAAAAATAAATGATGACATTCGTTTTCTTTTTTTACCAGCTTCGAGAATAACTTTTTTAACTGAGAATAGAACTTCAAGAATTGTTTCACTATGTACTTGGTAGTTTTTCCTTTTTACAAAACTTTATGTGGAATGATTGTGATTCATAAAACTATTTAGTCAATGATATAAGATAAAAGTTGACCATGAATATCCTTAATTTTATGAGTTCAAAATTATATATATTAAAAAAAAATTGTCCCGCAAGTACTGAATTGGCCCATTTACGCACACGATTCTTGATTCTTGGTCGGAACTGACTCGTTGATAAATCGTTAGTAATTTTTCTGCCAATTTTCCTACATATTCTACATTTTCCAACGGAGACAATTAATAAAACAATTTGAGATGATTTTTTTATGATTATTCAAACTTGTTTGAAATTTATATACTCGTACTTGTTTAAAATCCGATTAAAAAATTAGTCATTTGTGTTCTTTTCTGAAAAAAATCCGTATATTAGTTTACCGCCACAATTCTGCATCGGAATTGGCCTGTTGACCATGACTGTGATTTATAAGTGCGTTATTTATAAAATTTATTTAGAATTTATATAGATCCAAAAATGTAATAAAAATAATGATTGTACTATTCATTAATCGTCCTTAATAGTATAGTAATATTCATTAATTAAAATTATAAATTATGCAAAGTTGAAAACCCAACTACAAATAACGTAAAAATTATTTCGTGGATGACGATTATAGATTTTAGAAAATACATTGGAAAAAAAGCAAAAAATAAAAAAATTCTCGAGTGTCGGTTGGGAATTGGCTCGTCTACCACCACGGTTCCAGGTCAGAATTGACCTGTTGACCACGATTTTGATTTATAAATGCACAATTTATGACGATTCTAGATTTTAGAAAATACATGAAAAAAAATGAATAAATGTAAAATTTTAAAATTAATAAGAATAAAGAATGAAAATGTGTCACGTGGGATCCAGAGTTGAGGTACCCGTCAATTGGGAATTGGTCCGTCTACCTAATTAATTGATAAATTAGAAATTACTTATTTTTTAATCAAATTAAATAAAAAAATATTAGACTATTTCCAAATTTAATTCGATCAACCAATAATTTATCCAAACTATTGGAACCATTTATTCTGTTAACTAATAAATTGGTTCCCTAATAAAAATAATTATCTATTCAGCCAATTATTAAATTGACCAAAATAAAATAACTTAAACTATAAAAATATAGCAGTTATTTATTCAGCCGATTAATAAATAAATTGGCCAAATAAAACTCCTACAAAAAATAATTATCTATTCGGTCAATTAATAAATTGACCAAATTAAATTAAATTAAACTATAAAATATAGTTATTTATTCGGCCGATAAATAAATAAATTGGTCAAATAAAACTGGTGGAGCAAAAGATGAGAAAATACACATTGATTCTAGGTATTTAAGGCTTTTCAATAGGTGAAGTTTCATTGAGAAACCGATGTGGGACACAAGATTTTAGTATAGATATTTAAAATCTATTATTTTAAATTTAAAAATTCAAAAATTTAGGAATTTAGATAAATATGAATGGAGAAATATAAGGGGTGCCACGTAGGATTTTTTCAAAACAATAGTCGTTTTCCTTTTAGTAATATAATGATGATTTATAAGTGCGTAATTGATAAAATTTATTTAGAATTTATATAGATCCAAAAATTTAATAAAAATAATGATTGTACTATTCATTATCGTCCTTAATCGTATAATAATATTCGTTAATTAAAATTATAAATTATGCAAAGTTGGAAACCCAACTACAAATAACGTAAAAATTATTTCATGGATGACGATTATAGATTTTAGAAAATACATGGGGAGAAAAGCAAAAAATGAAAAATTTCTCGAGTATCGGTTGGAAATTGGCTCGTCTACCACCACGGTTCCAAATCAGAATTGACCCGTTGACTACGATTTTGATTTATAAGTGCACAATTTATGACTATTCTAGATTTTAGAAAATACATGAAAAAAATGAATAAAATGAAAATTTTAAAATTAATAAGAATAAAGAATGAAAATGTGTCACGTGGGATCCCGAGTTGAGGTATCCGTCAGTTAGGAATTGGCTCGTCTACCTAATTAATTGATAAATTAGAAATTACGTATTTTTTTTTTATCAAATTAAATAAAAAAATATTAGACTATTTCCAAATTTAATTCGGTCAACCAATAAATTATCCAAACTATTTTGGAACCATTTATTCTGTCAAACTAATAAATTGGTTCCCTAATAAAAATAATTATCTATTCGATCAATTAATAAATTGATCAAATTAAATTAAATTAAATTATAAAAATATAGCAATTATTTATTCGGCCGATTAATAAATAAATTGGTCAAATAAAACTTCTACAAAAATAATTATCTATTCGGTCAATTAATAAATTGACCAAATTAAATTAAATTAAACTATAAAATATAGTTATTTATTCGGCCGATTAATAAATAAATTGGTCAAATAAAACTGGTGGAGCAAAAGATGAGGAAATACACATTGATTTTAGGTATTTATAGGCTTTTCAATAGGTGAAGTTTCATTGAGAAATCGATGTGGGACACAAGATTTTAGTATAGATATTTAAAATCTATTATTTTACATTTAAAAATTCAAAAATTTGAAAATTTAGATAAATATAAATGAAGAAATATATGGGGTGCCACGTAGAATTTTTTCAAAACAAGAATCGTTTTCCTTTTAGTATAATGATTCTACTAATTTATACTCCGACATACTAATGGGAGCTTGACACATGTAAATTATAATCAATTTGTAGATTCAAATCAGACAAAAATATGTTGTATTAATTTACCCGTTAATTTGTCAACTCAAAATTTGAGCTTTGAAAATGCTTGAAATCAGAAATGACTTTATGTTAATGTTTCTTTAACAAATTTAAAATTAAAACTGCCAAAACTTTTCACTAAGTATTGCATTTTTTCAAAAGGCAATAATTTTATTTAATTTTAATTTATATTGATCTGAGTTCACTTTTTCCTATTTCCTCCTTGGAATTGAAAATAGTAAATCATTAACCCTATGTTTCATCTTTTTCACTAATCTTAATCAACTATATAATTTATTTACGTAAGCATTTTACTTTGGACTTGGGTAATGCACCGTTTCTCATATCGAAGAACTAATTATATTCTGCAATGAACTACCAGCTCGTAAGAAATTTGACAAGAATGAAATCGAATTGTGTATAAATTAGAATAAAAGAACATGAAAACAGAAGAATAAACAAAATTGTGATCACAACAATAAACAAAATATCATATGTAAAATCATTCAAATTTAAGACCAAAAAGAAATAACAAAAGAGATTATGTGTATGCTAAATCAAGAATCTCGTGTAAGCTAGAGCAAGAATCTCCTGAAAGATTGAAGGCGGGAAAAAAAGTTGAATAATATGAGAAAAAAACATACATGGACTTAATAATGATATTAGTATAAAATATTAATCCAAATTATAAAATTTGATTTCTGGTGGCAAGGTTCCCATCCATGGCATCACCAATTTAGTTTTATGAGACTTGCATTGTGTCATTCGTTTATTTGGATTGTTTTATAGACATTTTTTTTTCATATATTGTTTTTTTCCTTTGTAATTTTTGGTCATATATGACATTTGAGGGATCCTTATGTATCTCCAAGGTTTAGTTTTTTTATTAATATAAAAATTTCTACTTAACAAGGCTACCATTTAAAATTATGCAGTACACCAAAATATGCAGTATATGTTTTGAAATCACAGTCATATGTTACAATTTTGTTTGAGAATACAAAAACATGTTAATTACGTCATCTTCTTAACTAAGTTACAGTTACTAGAATAATTTGTGTATCCTTAATTTAGTTCTTGATTTTCAATTACACTTTGGTAATTGTTTTTATATATTTTACTCTACCTAATTAATTGAAAAGAAAACTTTAAAATGACGCTCAATATACTATTTTATTTCATAAAAATCATAATTATTAGTACTTTAGAAATAAAATATAACACTCATCAAAGTAATTTATTTATTTGAATCATTTTTCTACGTGCAAATGCACGTTACTTATACTAGTATATATATATAGGGATAAGTTCTAGTGAAAAAGCTTCT